>JAVSCE010010391.1:0-500832 GCA_032199065.1 Smutsia gigantea
TATAGTATTTCTACTCTTAATAGAATCATATCTACAAACTGCTATGTCTCGTTTTTGAGTAAATCCTTTTTTGTAACACTCATTTATTATTCATGCAATGATTATGATGAGATTTAAGAAAATACCTTTAATCTATTAGATTGCTGGACAAAGGAATTGAAAACAAATGATATGATACTCAGAGACCTGAGTTTCAATTCATCCTCTGTCACATGATGTGACCTTGGGCAATAATTTAGACCTCGCTAAGACTTATTTTGGGGTTAAGATAAAATACAGTGTTCTAGGGCAAGTCAATGGATTTGCACAAACAACTAAGAAAATAAAATCGTGAGTAAGTACAATGACAAATATCTGTAAGTTGGATTTTCTTATTGGGAATATCTGTTTGCCTCCAGGGCACAGTGAATTTTCTATTATGAAACTTTGTCAAACTGTAAAGAGAAGGCAATGAAGGTTTTGCATAATTTTTATCAAAATACAATAATCTGATACATCAGTTGAGCTTTTTATCCTGCCAGAAGCACAAGGACAAAATGATGCTTTTCAACACAAAATTGATGGGTTTTGTTTTTTATAGAAAAGAAAAACTCAAAACCATATAAAAAACACTCTTCTTAGAAAAACCAAGCAAGGCTTGTTATGCCAAGAGTTTGCAAAACTAATATAACAAATTTAATGACAAATTTTGCGCTTGTAGATAAAGAAAATGATTATTGGAAAAATATCCATACCTGATGACATTTTTGGTGCTGTGTAATATCACTGAGATAGAAAAGCAATTACTATCACTCCCCTTAGAGCAATAACACAGCCTGCAAAAGGGTGCACTGCACTCAGTGCCCACAGACACAGCAACATGCTGAACTATTAAGGCTGAGCTCTCCATAGTATTTTAGGAAACCATGAGTGTCCACCTCCAAAATTGTAACCCTTACACATCAAAATTTTGAATGTCATATAGTAACAGACTTATCTAGCAAAAGGCTTAAAAATAATTTTGAGTCCATAATTTTTATGTTGGTTTTGATCTGAATATCTAGCATTATCTGATACAGATACTAACAGTTTTGCATTCCTGATAACATAAAATTGAGTGTTAGGATTGTCTGTCCTACAGTTCAAGTTACTGTTGAGTCAGATATGAATAACTTGGTGAAAGTAAATATGGCACTAACATAAAAAATCTTTATGTTTTAGTTTTAGTCTTAAATGTTGGAGAATACAAATGCTAACTGTTTCCTAGATGTCAATCTATGACTGAACTGTGTTGGAAAACATTTAGGAAATTTTTAGGCAACCTCCCCAGGTTTATATTTTCTTCATATTATATAGTCCTGGCAAACTTCAAATGAAAGTGTTATTGTTTATATATGGTTCTTTCCTTAAACACAAGAGACCATGTTCATGTCTCCCAAGATTGAAATAAAAATCAGTCTTTAATATAATGGAAGGATTGAGAACTAACCTAACTACCTGACTTCCTCTCTTTAGTATTTTTAATTCTAGCATTGCCAAAGCTAGTGATTATGATGGCAAGGTCTGGAGCAGGGGCAAAGAATAAATGGAAATACTTGTTTGATTTGAAAGATATTTAGAAGCTGGATTGTTGCGTATGAAAAGATGAAAGAGAAATATCAAAGAGGTCACACCAGTCATTGGCTTAAATAGTAGGGTGGCTGATGGTGGACAAACCCACACAAGAGAAGGAAGGTTAGACTACAGACTGATGACCACAGTTTCTATTATATTAAAAGTGGATAAAGGCTATTAAAGATGATAAGGTCAAAGAATTAAGACCCTAAAGCTTTTGGTGGGTCACAGATATTTCTCAGAGAAATTTCAAAACCTGCAGAGTATAGAGACAAAGAAATGCAATTAACATTTTCAGTGAATTAGAGGAGTAACTAAGAAAGTGGTAGTATAGACAGGGTCTCCAAATAAATGTTTTTTTTAACAGAACCCAAGTGATCTTAAAGTATTATTAGGGATGGCTGGATCCATCTGCCATGAGGGACATTTGTGGAGTGGAGGACAATGAGTATCTCTCCCTAAGAAGGCTGTGCAGAAAGTAGGGTTTCACCTAATGCCAGGAAGGGGAGGAAGAATTTTTTGAAGGGGTTGAGAAGGTAGCTGTTTGTGTTTTAGCACAGTAGAAAGTTCCAGAGGAAAGAGTAGAGATTTCTTGGAAGGATAAAAAAGCCATGGGAGTTTGCATGAAAGAAAACAGTGCATAAAGAAATATATAGAGCAGAGTATCAGAGTGGGGGTCCAGACAAGTCTTTATCAGGATCATAATGGAGGTGAACCTGCCATGTAGGGAAGAGTGAGTGAACTGAGTTGCACTCAAGACTTTTGTTTAAGGTGTTACTCCCAATACTCCCTTTATCTTTTAGTTTCCATGTACCCTTCCAGCATAAAACTGACCACAGTGTGTGTGTGTGTGTGTGTATGTAAAATAAAAGTCACTGTTACCCTTTAGCTTGTAAAGTACATGATTGATGGCAGGGAACCAAGGAGTCATGCTCATCATTGTTTCTCTGAGCACAGGTCCTGGCACCTGTAAACTTGTACTGAGTGAATGAGCTATAAGAGCTGGATTTGTTTTCTTGTACGGACTTAAGTGAACATGGATTTTAATATGAAATGTATACTATTACTCCTTAGGATATCTGTATATGGACAAAGAGAAGGAAAGATTAATCAGGTGATAAAAGTTTATCCCACCTATTTTCTTCCTGAGTTTTATTCAAAAATACTTTTTTAATAGGCATGTACAATTTTTGTAATCCTCTTGAAGGTGAGGATGCTTGACTCTTTTGATCAATAATAGATATCCAGCATCTAGATGGTTACCTGGTTTATGGTAGACACTGTATTTGTCAAATGAATGACTGAATCCACCAACATTGCTTAAAAAAATCAATGTCCTCCCCTCTCCGTGATATGCAGCCTACTGTGCCTTCCTCCCAGTCAGCCCCAGCTGGCTCACAAGCCGGCAAACCCTACACTGGTGTTAGGCAAGCCAGAGAGAAGCCCTGTCTACAGCAACTACAAACACAAAGCACAGACGCTTATACCTGTGTATTTGGCCCACTGGTTTGGAAAGGGGAGACAGGCATAGCAGCCGGAAAGCAGGAAACAGCTCTTTCCTCCCCCCAGGCACCAACACCACTCCCTTGCGACCCCCGACATTGCTTCAGGGGCAGAGCAGCTCGAGAGCAGAGCTTTTGGGCACTAGAGGGCACCACATACAAATATGACACGCCAAAGGAACCTGGTCCAAAGTAAAATTATTAATACAACACTTGAGAAAGATTTAAATAACATCGACCTCATGAATCTTCCTGAAAGGGACTTCAAAATAAAAATCATAAACATGCTCACTGAGGTACAGAGAGATATTCAAGAACTCAGGAATGAATTCCAGTCAGAGATCCAATCATTGAAGAGCACAATGGAGGGTATTAAAAGCAGATTAGATATGGTGGAGGAGATGATAATTGAAATAGAAACTAGAGAAAAGGAATACAAAGAAGCTGAGGCACAGAGAGAAGAAAGGTTCTCTAAGAATGAAAGAATATTGAGAGAACTGTGTGACCAATCCAAATGGAACAATATTCACATTATACAGGTACCAGAAGAAGAAGAGAGAGAAAAAGGGATAGAAAGTGTCTCTGAGGAGGTAATTGCTGAAAAACTCCCCAGTCTGGGGAAGGAGATAGTCTCTAAGGCCATGGATGTGCACAGATCTCCCTACACAAGGGACCCAAGGATGACAACAGCAAGACATATAGTAATTAAAACGGCACAGATCAAGGATAAGGACAGATTATTAAAGCAACAACAGAGAGAAATAATATCACATACAAAGGAAAGCCCATCTGGCTATCATCAGACTTCTCAGCAGAAACATTACAGGGAAGAAGGGAGTGGCATGATGTATTTAATGCAATGAAGCAGAAGGGCCTCAAACCAAGAATACTTTATCTGGCAAGATTATCACTTAAATTTGAAGGAGAGATTAAACAATTTCCAGATAAGAAAAAGCTGAGAGAATTTACCTCCCACAAACCATCTCTACAGTGTATTTTGTAGGGACTGCCATAGCTGGAATTATTCCTAAGGTTTAATAGCTGTCACCAGAGATAATAAAACCACAGTAAAGAAAGTAGAACAGCTAATTACTAAGCACATGCAAAATTAAATTAACTATCCCCAAAGTCAATCAAGGGATAGACAAAGAGTGCAGAATATGATACCTAATATATAAAGAATGGAAGAGGAAGAAAAAGGAGGAAAAAAAAGACAACCTTTAGATTGTGTTTGTAATAGCATATTAAGTAAGTTAAGTTAGACTCTTAGATAGTAAGGAAGTTAACCTTGAAACTTTGGTAAGCACAAATCTAAAGCCTACAATGACAATAAGTACATACCTATCGATAATCACCCTAAATGTAAATGGAATAAATGAACCAATCAAAAGACATAGAGTCACTGAATGGATAAAAAAGCAAGACCCTTCTATATGCTGCCTACAAGAGACTCACTTTAAACCCAAAGACATACACAGACTAAAAGTGAAGGGATGGAAAAAGACATTTCATACAACTAATAGGGAGAAAAATGCAGGAGTTGCATTACTTGTATCAGACAAAATAGACTTCAAAACAAAGAAAGTCACAAGAGACAAAGAGGGATATTACATAATGATAAAAGGGTCAACCAACAAGAAGATATAACCATTATAAATATCTATGTGCCCAACACAGGAGCACCTACATATCTGAAATAAATACTAACAGAATTAAAAGGGGAAATAAAATGCAATGCATTCATTCTAGGAGACTTCAACACTCCACTCACTCTGAAGGACAGATCAACCAGACAGAAAATAAGTAAGGAGACAAAGGCACTGAACAACACGTTAGAACAGATGGACCTAACAGACAACTACAGAACTCTACACCCAGAAGCAGCAGAATACACATTCTTCTCAAGTGCACATGGAACATTTTCAAGAATAGATCATATCTTAGGCCACAAAAAGAGCCTCGGTAAATTCAAAAAGATTGAAATTGTACCAATGAGTTTCTCAGACCACAAAGGTATGAAACTAGAAATAAATTATGCAAAGAAAATGAAAAATCCCACAAACACATGGAGGCTTCACAACATGCTCTTAAATAAACTATGGATCAATAACCAAATAGCAACAAAGATCAAGCAATATATGGAGACAAATGACAATAATTAAAGACCGCAAAATCTGTGGGACACAGCCAAGGCCATGCTAAGGGGAAAGTATATTTCAATACAGGCGTGAATCAAGAAAGAAGAACAATCCCATATGAGCAGTCTAAACTCACAATTAATGAAACTAGAAAAAGAAGAAAAAATGAGGCCCAAAGTCAGTAGAAGGGGGGACATAATAAAGATTAGAGCAGAAATAAATAAAATAGAGAAGAACAA
Organism: Smutsia gigantea; assembly: GCA_032199065.1. Classification (NCBI taxonomy): domain Eukaryota; kingdom Metazoa; phylum Chordata; class Mammalia; order Pholidota; family Manidae; genus Smutsia; species Smutsia gigantea. Next base: position 5,473 of record JAVSCE010010391.1, read on the forward strand.
AACAACACAAAGAATCAGTGAAAGCAAGAGATGGTTCTTTGAGAAAATAAACAAAATAGATAAACACCTAGCTAGACTTATCAAGAAAAAAAGAGTCTATTCACATAAACAGAATCATAAATGAGAAAGGAAAAATCACTACACATACCACAGAAAAAAGAATTATTACAAAATACTATGAAAAATTACATGCTAAAAACTGGATAACATAGAAGAAATGGACAACTTTCTAGAAAAATACAACCATCCAAGGCTGACCCAGAAAGAAACAGGAAATCTGAACAGACCAATTACCAGCAGAAAAATTGAACTTTTAATCAAAAACCTACCTAAGAGCAAAATGCCTGGACCAGATGGCTTCCCACCTGAATTTTATCAAACATTTAGTGAAGACTTAATACCCATTATCCTGGAAGTATTCCAAAGAGTAGAAGAAGAAGTAATACTCCCAAACTCATTCTATAAGGCTGGCATCACTCTAATGCCAAAACCAGGCAAAGACCACAAAAAAAGAAAATTACAGACCAATATCCCTGATGAACATAGATGCAAAAATACTCAACAAAATATTAGCAAGCCGAATTCAAAAGTACATCAAAAGGATCATCCATCATGATCAAGTAGGACTTATTCCAGGGATGCAAGGATGGTACCACATTCGAAAATCCATCAACATCATCCACCACATCAATAAAAAGGTCAAAAACCACATGATCATCTCCATAGATGCTTAAAAATCATTTGACAATATTCAACATCCATTCATGATAAAAACTCAAAAAAATGGGTATAGAGGGCAAGTACCTCAACATAGTAAAGGTATATATGACAAACCCACAGCCAACATTATACTTAACAGCAAGAAGCTAAAAGCTTCTCCTTTAAGATCGGGAACAAGACAAGGATGCTCACTCTCCCCACTTCTATTCAACATAGTACTGGAGGTCCTAGCCACAGCAATCAGACAACACAAAGAAATAAAAGGCATCCAGACTGGTAACGGAGAAGTTAAGCTGTCCCTGTTTGCAGATGACATGATATTGTACATAAAAAACCCTAAAGAATCCACTCCAACACTATGAGATCTAATATTTGAATTCAGCAAATTGTGGGATACAAAATTAATACGCAAAAACCTGTGGCATTCCTATACACTAACAATGAACTAGCAGAGAGAGAAATCAGGAAAACAATTCCATTCAGTTACATCAAAATGAATAAAATACCTAGGAATAAACCTAACAAAGGAAGTGAAGGACCTATACTCTGAAAACTACAAGACACTCCTGAGAGAAATTAAAAAAGATACCAATAAATGGAAGCACATCCCGTGCTCAAGGATAGGAAGAATTAATATTGTCAAAATGGCCATCCTGCCTAAAGCAATCTAAAGATTCAATGCAATTCCTATCAAAATACCAACAGCATTCTTCAATGAACTAGAGGAAATTGTTCTCAAGTTCATATGGAACCACAAAAGACCCCAAAGAGCCAAAGCAGTTGTGAGAAAGAAGAATAAAGCTGGGGGAATTATGCTCCCTTCAAGCTCTACAACAAAGCCACAGTAATCAAGACAATTTGGTACTGGCACAAGAACAGACCAACAGACCAATGGAATAGACTAGAGAGCCCTGATATAACCCAACCATGTATGGTCAATTAATATACCGTAAAGAAGCCAGGGATATACAGTGGGGAAATGACAGCCTCTTCAACAGCTGGTGTTGGCACTGCACAGCTACATGCAAGAGAATGAAACTGGATTACTGTTTAACCCCATACACAAAATTAAACTGAAAATGGATCAAAGACCTGAATGTAAGTCATGAAACCGTAAAACTCTTAGATGACTACATAGGCAAAAATATCCTGAATATAAGCATGAGCAACTTCTTCCTGAACGCATCTCCTCGAGCAAGGGAAACAAAAGCAAAAATGAACTCATGGGATTACATCAAACTAAAAAGTTTCTGTACAGCAAAGGAGGCCATCAACAGAACAAAAAGGCATCCTACAGTATGGGAGAATATATTTGTAAATGACATATCTGACAAGGAGTTAACATCCAAAATATATAAAGAACTTACATGCCTCAACACCCCAAAAGCAAATAATCTGATTAAAAAATGGGCAGAAGATATGAAGAGACAGTTCTCCAAAGAAGAAATTCAGATGGCCAACAGACACATGAAAAGATGCTCCACATCACTAATCATCAGGGAAATGCAAATTAAAACCACAATGAGATATCACCTCACTCCAGTAAGGATGGCCACCATCCAAAAGACTGAGAACAACAGGTGAGGATGCAGAGAAAGGAAAAACCTCCTACATTGCTGGTGGGAATGTAAACTAGTTCAACCATTGTGGAAAGCAGTATCGAGGTTCCTCAAAAAACTAACAATAGAAATACTATTTGACCCAGGAATCCCTCTCCTTGGAATTTACCCAAAGAGTACAACTTCTCAGATTCTAAAAGACATATGCACCCCTATGTTTATTGCAGCACTTTTCATAAGAGCCAAGATATGGAAGCAACCTAAGTGTCCATCAGTAGATCAATCAATAAAGAAGAAGTAGTACATATATACACAATGGAATACTATTCAGCCATAAGAAAAAAACAAATCTTACCATTTGCAACAACCTGGATGAAGCTCGAGGATATTATGATCAGTGAAATAAGCCAGGCAGAGAAAGACAAGTGCCAAATGATTTCCCTCATTTGTGGAGTGTAACAATGAAGAATAACTGAAGGAACAAAATAGCAGCAGACTCAGAGACTCCAAGAAGGACCTAGTGGTTACCAAAGGGGAGGGGGGTGTGAGGGCAGGTGGGGACGGAGGGAGAAGGGGATTGAGGGGTATTATGTTTAGTATACATGGTGTGGGGGATCACGGGGAAAACAGTGGAACACAGAGAAGGCAAACAGTGATTCTATAGCATCTCACTACACTGATGGACAGTGACTGCATTGGGGTATGGGTGTGTACTTGATAATATGGGTAAAAGTAATAACCACATTGTTTTTTCATGTGAAACCTTCATAAGAGTGTATATCAATAATACCTTAATAAAAGAAAAATCAATGTTCTCACTGTGTGTTCTTCAGACTAAAAATATTATTTGTTGATAATGCTACTTGTTAACATTCCCAACATATCTACTACCTCACCCACACTAAAGGGAGCCAAGATATGTACTAGTCTCTTATAAGAGCAACCTGCCATGTTTGCCATATAATATATATTTTTAAGAGTAACACGAGGTGTAGTAGAAGCATCATGCTCAAAGAGGTTAAAGTAATATTTTGAGAAACGTGGTGAGGGATTTGTAAAGAGGTCACAGATGCTGAGTAGTGTACACAGTAATAGTGTAAACTATTTGTGTACTCATTTTTAAATGCATTCCTAACATCAACCTCCACTAACTTTAGGGAATAATTTGTTTCCTATTTAATTTCAGGTGTTGCAACTTTCTTATGGTTGTTATAAATTATGTATAGCACTATATAGAAATAAAACTTACACTTTCTGTTCTTTACCAGGTACAAATTTTGTTTTAAATTAAACATGCTGTAGATACATGGTTCAATTCACCATCTTGCTGTGATTACATATTTATCAAGGAGAGTTCCAATGGACAGCTTTGAAAAATGTGATATTTTTCAGTAGATATCCAAGAATTCTATTACAGCATTCATTACTTTTTAAAATTCACAAGATTATCAAATATATAAACTATAATTAAAAACCTGCTTCTCTAGCTGGAAATTAGTTTACTTTCCGTAGAGCTAAACTTTTAGGAGTGGTGAATTTGTCTTTTATTCCCAACTACAACTGTCAATTCTTTTTTACTCTCTCACATTGTAACACGGCTTGGAAGTCTGATATCTTTTTATTTCTATTCTGTCCTGTATAGCAGTGGAACAAGGGAGTAAGCTGTGATTTTTTTTCTCTATGCCTTTTTAATGAAATTTGATAAATTATACCTTTATGTAAGAATTTGGTATCTCTTTCTTTTTTGATCTCTGATATTTGGTGAAACTTACCTGTTTCTTAAACAAGGTAATTTAACATAATTATACACAAGGAGAGCTTTTTATGCTAATTCCTGATCAAGATGTAAATGGGTCTTTCTAGAATTTCTAAGAAACTTTATTATATCTATTGAGACCACTTATTTTAGAAATAAGCAAATATTGAATGAGAAATATTCCCTCTTATGAAATACAGTGAAATAAGCATTTTTCTATAACATTGACAAACTGTATATATTCAACACGGCTTTCATCTGTGATCTTACACTTGTACAGCACTTGACACAGGTCCCCACTCCGTCCTTTGGAAACCATCCCACTCTTGACTTTCAGGCACTATACTGCTTGGCTTCTCTCACCTTTCAGGCCACTACTTGCCAGTACTATTCGCATAATTCACTCTACTCTGGACTATTGTTGAGCTCAGTTCTGAACTCTCAGATCAACTCTCCTCTAGATTCTAAAGACCATAGAATCACCAATATGTCCTCAAAACCACCACATCCCTGGAGCTTTTCCTCTGTTCCCACTCCTTACACATTCAGCCTTTCTCTTCTGTGTGAAATGCTGCGCAGTGCACACGGTTCAGAAATCAAAATTTATGGAATTTCTTTATTTACTTTTTGCTAAGACCCTTTCCCCCTTTGTAAATGTTGTTCCTGTTTCTCCAGTTTCTCCCAAAACACATCTCAAATCCATACCTGTGCTCTTCTATCTCCACTAGCACCATGATCTTATCTCATCCAGACAACTGAGATAGTTTTCTAACACAGTTCCCTGGCCCACTCATAATCCAAAGGGTTAATTCTCCACATAGCAACCATGTTAACATTTTAAAAATATAAACCAAAAAACTTTGCTTCTCTGTTTAAAAACTTCAGTGGCTCCCCACTGCTCTCAAAATAAAAAATGAATGCCTTGATCTGGCCTACAACACCCATCCTAATAGTGTCTGGTCTTCTTTCCACTTCATTTCACAACATAGCCATAATGTGCCTCTCCTTCGTCATGTTACCGCTTCACTAACTCGCTCTCAATTCTTCAAAAACACTTCAAGGCCCCCTGCCTCACACCTCTCATCTTATTACTTCAACACTTAAGAGTAAGTTCTTTTAACTCATATAGATCTCAGCTCAAATGTCATGTTACGAACAGGGTCTTTTATGATCATCTTTCACAAACATCTTTCACATGAACTTCTTCATAATAATTACAATTAGGAATTATTTTATTTTTTATGTATATATGGTCAGTTATCCCTTTCTTGAAGGTAATTTGAATTAGATCATAGATGATACAGGTCTTGTTCAAATATATATTCTAGCTACTAGCATGGTACTAGAATATAGTGGGCGCTATGAAAATGTTTATTGAATGAGTGAGTTTACAAACAAATGGATGAAAGAATATTTAAGTCATGGTCCCTCAGATGAATGGATGAAGTGACCCCTGTTTCAATCTTTATCTGTACGGAGAAGTCCCGTATTAGTGCAAGGGGAAACAAATGCCACAAATAGAACTACTCAATTCTCATTTATTGATCTTATTTTAAACCTCAAATAACTACCTTTCAAATCTCACAAATCTATGGAAACTCTTTTTCTCTAAATGTTCATAGTATTACTTTGAATAGAGCAATGACGACCTTTGCTTCAGAATTTCAAAGTTATATCTTTACAACATGGACACACACTGACTTCCTGAGCTCTGATGAAGTAGATTTTTTAAGGTTACTTGTATCACCAGAGAAAGGTGCCTTCTGACTATCAAAGTCCCTTGCTCAACTGATGCAAGTGTATGTTACTGTAATATCTGATTCCAGGAACCAAGAGGAATTCAAAATTGTTTGACATCCACAAGCTCAATGATACAGAAAAGGTATACGTGCTGCCAATGAAGGAATATGACAGCATTTGCCAACTCCTCCAGATGCTTCTTTTTGCAAGATGAAGCCTCACAGCTACTTTTATTTTATCCAGATGCTACCTTTTTGAGGTCTTGGCAAAACAAGTTCTATGGTTCAGATATATGTAGCATTTTCTCTCACTGCCCTTAATGTCCCTATCACATTAGCAAAACTGAGCTGCAGATATGCCTTCAGAATTGTCTGTTTTGATGACCTATTCACCTAAAGTTAGGGTTCTTTTCTGACAGGCTATAACATATCAGTCAGTGTACAGACAAATGTATGTATCAAATTAAACATTTTATACTGATTTGCTGTGTGCACACACTTAGAATACTTTTTATCACTAGAAGATTCAGATTTAACATTTGTATATTTTTAAAAATTTGTTTTAAAATTAAAACACCAGTGATTCATCACTTCAACTTCCTATTTTTTATCTCAAGTTATAGATCCTCAGTCTTCAGTTTACCTACTCAATTAGCAATGTATATCTGGAATATTCCTACACTCAAAATTTTATATATTTTCCATTTTCTCTAAATGGGAAAGCATGACTGTTTAAGTCAAATAAATGTGAATTCAAAGCTGGGTATTGCAATTTACCTAATACACTTGGACTAAATATGTAGAATTTCTGAGTCTTTTAACTGGAGTCTTACTGGAGCTAATAATTATCCCATTAGAAAATTGTTAAATGATTAAAGGAAGTGATATAAAAAGTTAGAGAAGTGCCTGATAGAGAGGACTACTTAAAAATACATTTCATATATTGCATGATAAATTAAAAAATACCTCAAAAACCTTTTTAAAGAAAAATATGTTGTATTAAATGAAGCAATGCTTCTACACATACCTCACATCTGAGATGACTAAAAACTTTTTCCCTACGAATAGCACATTTACAAAAGCAAAAATAGGTAATAAAAGTTAAATTTTGACTAAATGGGATTCCAAAGTAATTGAAACATAAACTCTTACAAAAGCAAGAGTCTGGGTCAGACAGATCAAAAGCTCAAAACTACTGAAAGAGGGAAAAATGTAAAGTAGAACTGGTGTACTATAAACATCAAATAGTTGGATTCTCCACCCTTCTTTCTTCCTGTATGCTTATATATTTGCATCTCAACATTCATAAGGAAAAACAATTAATGATATGATTAGTGACCAGGTTGGGCTTCTAAAAATGTGTGTATACTCATGAAATTTATAGTGGGACATAAAGACCAACAAAGAAAATGAGGTTTTACATGAGGTATGCAAGTACTTTATCATAAACCCTTTTTGAATTATTTAGTCAAATCGGGTCATTTTTACATTTTTTTCTAGTTAAAATGTATGCATTTATTAGGTAGGCATTATAGTTCATTTTTGGCGTTTTAAAATTCAAAAAAAATACATAAACCTGAGTTATGCTTAACAGACCTATGATACCTCCAATGTTAGACTGTTTCACCTCTGCTCCACCAGTGCCTCCCATATTACAGATGCACTCCCATTTGCCTGGGCAGAGCGACATGGGTGCCTAAGGCGGAAGCATATTTATTATGCCAAATGATTCAGGACAGGTTTGTAACAGAAGTACAAACTGAAGTTCACTGAGGGGCAAATTTATGTAGCACTGGCTAAACCAATTTTTTCATCATTTTCAATTTCACTGGGCTCAGTTAATTTATTTGCCATGAATCTGACCTTGGAATGTGTTTCTGAATCACAGGATGAAGTATTCAAAATGTCCCTACTAACCAGAGCACTTACTTTAATTTCAAGAAAATAAATTCAAGCTCTGAAAATAAAAAAGAGAAATGCAAGCATATATAATACTGTAATATTTTCATATGCATATGAAAACAGGTGGTGTAATGATTTTAAATTTTGATCTACAAAACTTCAAGACTTCCAAAAACATGCTGGACATTGAAAAAAATTGAATTCAGGTGTGAATTACTCGTCTGTCTGCAAAACTTACTACTGTTTATATTTTCTAGAATAAATGGTCTCTGCAAAATAGTAAAAAGCAAATTTGTTTTGAAGACTATTCATGGACACTACTGCATTCTGAATTGAGTTGTATGAAATTGCTACTTGAATCTTTATGCCAGTGGTTCCAAAACTTCGCTGTACACTGGCTTTGCCTGGGAAGCTTAAAACCTACTAATGTTTGCTTCCTATACAAAGACATTCTGATTTAATGGATTTGTGGTATGAGCTGAACATCAAGATTCTTAAGATCTTCCCTGACAATTCTAATGTGTAGCAGTATTTGAGAATTAGTTTTCTATACCTTTTGTTTGATTAATAATAACCTAGGAAGCTAGTTAAATCTCAAGATTCACAAATTCCAATTTTCTGAGAGTCTGGTTCAGAAAATCTAATGTGGTCTTCCTGGATCAGATTCAAGAAAAGTAAATAGTCCAACTACCATTTTTGTAGAAATATCTATAGCAGGGGTTTCACAGTGAATATATTCTACAATTCACCCAATTAAACCAGTGAATTAATAGACTTGAGAACTCCTAGTGGTGAACCCTGAGCCATAAAATTTAAAATTTCCACAGCCTTATAACATGTCAGCACAGTTTTAATGACAAGCCACTGGTTTGCAGTTTCAATTATGTACAGAGATTAAAAGCCACAACTGGAATCAGAAACCATACTTTGAGCCCTGCACCTTACTTAACTTGGGATGAGGTAATCCCTGTATTTCAACTAAATTACTGAAACTTACTTGTTTGTCATGTGGATTGAACAACAAAAACCTCATTATTATAAAATAATTTTTGAGTGAGAAAGTAAATATTAGTAAGCATGGTGTGAAAAATATTTTTTAAAAAGCAGCAACAGTGAAAACACCAGAATCAAGCCATTTTTCTGTAGTCAAATTCCATCTACTCTGTTCTTACTGTGATGTTCCCTGACTGGGCCCTAGATTCAGACTCCATCATTATTTTTTATTAATAATAATGAAAACTATTAATTTTTCTACAAACACTTTTTACTTCTGTCTTCAGGACATCAGTCTCTTGGTTTTCCTCTTACCTTACTAGATGCTTCTCATTATGAAGTTCAACAGGGCTTGGTCTAGAACTCCATTTATTCTCCATCAAAGTGCTGTCATCCATTTCCACAGCTTGCAATATTATTTCTGTGCAAGCACAGCTGAGCGTTATTTCTACCGGGCATGAAGTGAGGACTAGAGCTGATCCTCACTTTCTAATTCCTCTACAGAACCATCCAGCACCCAGCCAAGTCCTGAAACACCTCCAACTCTTCCTGTCGGCCCGCTCTCAAGGTTCCTCTGGAGCATGCTTTCCCTTTCTGCAGCAAACTAAGTACAACTTGGATTACCTTTAGGTGTGGTCCACGAGCACCCGCCCACCTCGTGGCTTTTGACAACAGCTTGTCAATACCTGACAACTGTTTGCTTGTTTGTTTAATTGTTTATTTTCTGCCTTCCACACTAAACTAACTGTAAGCTGCATGAAAGCAGGAACTCTGTTCTTTTCACTGGCTTATCCCAGAGTCTGCTCCAAAGTAAATGCACAATAAACAATTTCTGAATGAAGAATGATGCTGCATACTATAAATATTGCTATGACTACTATTTTCTTCTGTCATACTTACCAGTTGTGGGGAAGTTGGGGTTCCTATGGCCAGGATCCTCACTGAACTTAAACCACCTGATGATGTAACTGGCCTGTTGCTAGGCTACCACTTCCACACCTTTAGGCAATAAACTATTATTGGGCTATATAGAGGGCTTGGCCCAGTGCTCTGGGTGGAGGCAGAGATGCTAGCGCTAGACCTACCGCCATGAGAACACACCGGTAGTAAACCCTTTCACGCCAAAGAACCTTTTGCTGTCAATTTCTTTGGTCGCACTGAATCCATAGTGAACTTGCCAGTGGCTGAAACCCATTGGCAAGACACCAGTATTATAGAACAAAACTGACATCTTGTCCTTCTCCTACATGTAAGTCATGCTCCACAGTCAGAACAGTAAATATTTTGCCCAAATAGACAAAAATAACAATGTGGATAAAATGAGAGTTCCTGTGGCCAGGATTCTCATGTGACCCTGGTTGACTAGCTCACTGCACACCTGTGGGCAATACATGGCTGTTGACTCTATATAAAGAATTCTGCCCAGTGCTCTGGGCATGACACAGTGGTATGGCTGCAAGGCTGCAGGAGAGCAGAGCAGAGGCTGGAGTGGTCACAGCACCGAGGACAGAGGCCCAGAGGATGGCTGTGTGGGACAACTGGGCAGAGAGGCCCAGAGGACAGCTGTGAGGGACAACTGTGCAGACAGAGGAGCCCAGAGGCAGAGACTGGCTTGCTGCCTACAGACTCGCTCTGAGTGAATGGGATTTTAGTGACTAACCTGCCACCTGGAAATAAAGTTGGGTATAACCCTTTCACCCCAAAGTTTTGCTGTCAATTTCTTTGGTCACATTGAATCCATAGTGAACTTGCCCGGGGCTGAAACCCATTGGGAAGACAAACAACAACAACAAAAATCCTAGGGTGAACTTCTCTAGCTCTGACCCCAAACATATAAAACTTTGATCCATTTTTTGTTAGTTAGTGACTCTAATAGAAACAATTTAATTTCTAGTTTTGACAATAATGATACACAATAACACTTGCAGGAATAATAATCATGAAAAAACTCTTTTCTACCAACACAAATAGACTAATTGTACCTGATTACCTAATGGGGATTTGTTTGCTTTTTCAACTTTTTCTTTCAAATACTTGTATTTTTAAATTTAAGCCTGTATATCTAAAACACAGATCTCTTTTAAAACATTGTTTGAAATAAGCTAGTTTTCTTTCCAAAATTCTTTGGCCTTGGAGTCTTTGTTTAGCACTAAAACTATCATAAAAATCAATGCAATAGACATAAAAATTATCTCATAAGTGAACACTCTACTCCCAAGTTCCTATTCTTTGGCTATTTTAAATCTTTTAAAATATAAAAAATGTAAATTATCCTTCAACAGGGTGGAATCTTACTAGAAACTTTTGTTATTCTATAGCAGTTAACAGAATATATAAATAGATATGATTGGAAAATGAAAAATGTGACTGGGTGAAAGTTCTGCCCTTAGAGTGGCTACCATGTATAACCCCAGATGGCTTGCTATAGGTAATGTTGATGGTTTAACTAATTTAAAACAGGTGGACTATTTTAATGCAGAGGGCAGTAAGAGCTCTGCCATTCCCAGGTTTGGCTGTTAATGATATTAAGGTCATTTACAACAGCAGGTGTTTAAAACACCATTTCTGTGAGTGAAAATATATGTGGTGGGCATAAAGGTTTATCCACCCATTCAGTATTTTTCATCAATTTAGGAAAATAGGTTCTATATAAATGTGATCTAAAGGTGTTATCACTTCTAAGAAATTCAACTTATTATTAAAAAGTTATAATTATGTAGTATATAGATTCATAGATGAATGTCGTGACATATTTTGGTAATATGTTATTCTTTAAAGCTCTGTGCTTAATCTAGGTCTTCATAACACACCTGATAAAAAAAAACATATCTCTCTTCTGCTTTGGCCTGAAGTTGGAATATAATTCGTAAAACGGGACTGAAAAACTTGCCATTTTCTTTATGCCATTGCATTAAAACTGAAGGATATGACTTGAAAGTAGTAGTATGTAAAATTCATTGTTGCATATATCTTTAATACTTATTATTAATAATTTATATTTTTAATTAGAAGTTGGCACTCAGTATACTATTTTCACTTACCATTTGTGATTTTTAGCAGTTGATGAAATAGTTTCCTTGTGAAAGTTGCAATATCATGCCAGATTATGAAAGTTAAAATGAATTGCTTTCTGTGTTTGAGTGACCTTGCGTAAGCCTTTTATGTGTGGCAAGATTCTTTTTACCATTATTTTGTTAAGAAAAAAAATATCCATAACATGGAAATAAAGCATATGGATGACTGCATGTCCTTTCAATGTCATTGTTAAACAGACTCACTCAAGTATTATTTAATTATCTAGGAGGATGCACCTGTGTTTTACTTTACTATTTATTATTAGAGCCCTGAAACTGTGAAATTCAATGTTAATTTATAGGTTTCTGTCAGTTAGAAAAAAGATAAGCCCAAAGGTTTCAGGGTTTCATTTTTAAGGCTTATAGGACACTTAAAAGTTTTATTTTTATTATCAAATTCTTTTCAGGAATCCTTTGACAATATTGATCTGTTCCTTGAATTATCCAAGAAATTTACTTGTTCTCTCATTGATGAATGAGATGAACAGAATCATGTGTATTCCATGTTTGCATGGTAATCATGCTTTTAACTTTAGAAAATGATACTTTACCAGTTTTTTAAGTTCTACAGAATAAACACCTATGAGAGACAATGATATGAAGTCATCTGAGAAGAGACCCCAACAGCCATCTTGTCTTGGTTCCCATAGTAATTCCAAGAGACATTAGAACTTTAACTTGCTGACTCTCTGTTTCTGTTCCTTTTCTTCACTTTGTGTTTTTGACTTTGTTCCCAGTTCCACACCAGGTTTGGTCCAGTTTCTCATTTGTTCAGGGGAATAACAAAGTATTCCCAGTTAGCAGCAGCAAAAATTAGGAATCAGGTTTTATAATCTGATTACTTAGTGGTCTGTATTGAGGGAATGGTAGAGATCTATTCTCTTTGGAGTTAGAGCTGATGGAGAATCCAGTTTAATGGCCTTTTAAAATTTGTTTTTCTATCTGGGGGAACAAATCAATTGAGAAAATATCCCATGTCCACCAAAGGGAAAGCAGGTCTTTGAAACCTGAAAAAGGGAGTTAAGTTTCTGTATTTATTTTGAACCATTATGGAGGTTATAGACCTCAAACTCCAAGTTCTATGTCCCTATATTTGAATGATAAGAGCCTTTATCTTTCATTTAGTAAGCTGAAATACCTTCCTATAATAAAATATTATGGTAATGGAAAATAAAATATTTCCCATCTAAGAAGATGTCAATGCATTAGATTTTAAAGACCATCAAATTCAGAGTTCTTTACTAATTGCTATATGGAGAATAAAGGTGCCTACATAATTAACAATTGAAAAATTAATAGAAAATTAAAATTGACCTGGAAATATTTTAATATTAGGCTTTTAAGAAATGAAAAAATTATTTTCTCAGAAATGTCTATCTCAAGAGACTGTTTACATGAGAATCCAAGTATAGATGTCACTTGATGACCAGGACACTTTAATAATTTTGATTTAAAAAAACACATTTTTTTTCCTTGTGCTTATTAGTGGGGAGTATGAGTAGAGTTTTTATATAAGATTTGGATTTGTTAATCCAACATAATGTTTGGGATTGTGAAAATATAAAATTCTATGTTTAGTTAAACTGAATCACTCTGCAAAACATTGTTATAAGAGTAAAATTGTGCTTTGTAGTATTTTAGCTTGAAGAAAATTTCCAAGATCAATCCTTAGTTAATTTAAAAACTTGGAGTAAGAAGCGGGGTTCGGGAAGATGGCAGCGTGAGCAGGGTGGCGTAAATCTCCTCCCAAAACCATATATATTTATGAAAATACAACAAATACAACTATTCCTAAAAGAGAGACCAGAAGATACAGGACAACACCCAGCCTGCAGCTACACCTGAGAGGACTCGGCACCTCGCGAGCGAGTGGGTAAGATAGGGAGACGTGACCCGATGGGACCCGAGCACTCCCCCACTTCAGCGCACCGGCGGGAGGAAAAGATTCAGAGTGGGGAGGGAGTGGAAGCACAGGCATGCCAAATAACCAGCCCTGGTGATCTGTGCTGGGAGCACTGACACACTTCACGTGGTGTATCGGAGATTGGAGAGACAGAGGTGCAGGATCCAAGACAGCAGTTCCACTCAGCCGGTTCCCTGGGACAAAAGAAAAGCAGGCATTTCTTAGGGGTCTTAAAGAGACAGGGGACCAACAGAGGAGCAGAATCATCCCAGCGCACTCAGCCAAGGAGGCTGGGAGTCCTGGGGAATTTCGGTCCCCTTGGACTGTTGCTGCTAAAAGCAGATGCACCGACACTTCCTACAGAAATCAGCAGCCTCCCATTTGTTCCCTCCCCAGCCAGAGTCACAAAGGGCCCAGTGAAGCGGCGTGGCCTGGTGGAGAGGCTGTGGCAGTGGAATAGTTGCGCAGCACCACCTAGGGCATCCTCACAGAAACTATACCCGGCGGGGTTTTTATTTCTCTTTTTTCCCTTTCTTCTTTTTTTCTTTTTCTGACCACTTCTATCACCATGAAAAGACAGAGGAATATGGTACAAACAAAACTTATCCAGACAAACCAAGAGAGGGAGCCTCATTGGATGGACATGCACAGTCTTCCTGAAAAACAATTCAGAATAAAAGTCATAACCGTACTGATGGATCTATGGAGAAATATGCAAGGGCTAAGGGAGGAAGTGAGGGATGTGAGGAAAGACAATGCAGAAATCAGACAAGCGATCGAAAGGCTTAGCAGCAGACTGGGTGAAATGCAAGAGACTGTTAATGGAATAGAAATCAGAGAACAGGAATACAGAGAAGCTGAGGCAGAGAGAGATAAAAGGATTTCTAGAAATGAAAGAATATTAAGAGAACCGGGTGACCAATCCAAATGGAACAATATTCGCATTATAGAAGTACCAGAAGAAGAACAGAGAAAAAAAAAGGATAGAAAGTGTCTTTGAAGAGAAAATTGCTGAAAACTTGCCCAAGCTGGGGAAGGAAATACTCTCCCAAACCATGGAAGCCGACAGATCTCCCAACACAAGGGACGCAAGGAAGACAACACCAAGATACATAATAATTAAAATGGAACAGATAAAAGATAAGAACAGAGTATAAAAGGCAGCTAGAGAGAGAAAAAAGATCACCTACAAAGGAAAATTCATCAGACTATCATCAGACTTCTCAACAGAAACCTTGCAGGACAGAAGAGAATGGCATGATATATTTAACATTATGGAACAGAAGGACCTCGAACCAAGAATATTGTATCCAGCACGATTATCATTTAAATTTGAGGGATTAAACAATTTCCAGACAAGCGAAAGCTGAGGGAATTTGCCTCCCATAAACCACCTCTTCAGGATATCTTAAAGGGACTGCTCTAGATGGAAGCACTCCTAAGGCTAAAAAGATGTCACCAGAGACAATAAAATCATAGCAAAGAAAGCAGACCATCCAAATACTAACTAAAGGCAAAGAATAAAACACCTAGTATATAAAGAATGGAGGAAGAAGAATAAGAAGGGAGAGAAATAAAGAATCATCAGACTCTGTTTACAATAATTTAACAAGAAAGTTAAGTTAGACTGTTAGATAGTAGAGAAGCTACCCTTGAATTTTTGATAACCACGAATCTAAAGCCAGCAATGGCAATAAGTACATATCAATCAATAATCACCCTAAATATAAAAGGACAGAAGGCACCAAACAAAAGACAGAGAGTAACTGAAAGGATAAAAAAGCAAGACCCATCAATATGCTGATTACAAGAGACTCACCTAAAACCCAAAGAAATACACAGACTAAAGGTGAAGAGATGGAAAAATATATTTCATGCAAACAAGGAGAAAAAACAGGTGTTGCAGTACTTGTATCAGACAAAATAGACTTCAAGACGAAGAAAGTAGCAAGAGATAAAGAAGGACATTACATAATGTAAAGGGGTCATTCCAACAAGAACATATAACCATTTTAAATATATTTGCACCCAACACAGAGGCGCCAGCATATGTGAAACAAATACTAACAGAATTAAAGGAGGAAATAGCAATGCATTCATTTTAGGAGACTTCAACACAACACTCACTCCAAAGGACAGATCAACCAGACAGAAAATCAGTAAATACACAAAGGCACTGAACAACACACTAGAATAGATGGACCTAACAGACATCTACAGAACTCTACACCCAAAAGCAACAGGATA
The DNA here is from genome assembly GCA_032199065.1 of Smutsia gigantea. NCBI lineage: Eukaryota > Metazoa > Chordata > Mammalia > Pholidota > Manidae > Smutsia > Smutsia gigantea. The sequence goes on from JAVSCE010010391.1 coordinate 21,366, forward strand.
CACTATCTTCTCAACTGCACATGGAACATTTTCCAGAATAGACCACATACTAGGCCACAAAAAGAACCTCAGTAAATACAAAAAGATTGAAATTCTACCAACCAACTTCTCAGATCACAAAGGTATAAAACTAGAAATAAATTTTAGAAAGAAAACAAAAAGGCTCACAAATACATGGGGACTTAACAACATTCTCCTAATTAATCAACGGGTCAATGACCAATCAAAACACAAATCAAAGAATATATGGTGACTAATGATAACAACAACAGAAAGCCACAATGTCTGTGGAAGGCAGCAAAGGCAGTTCTAAGAGGAAAGTATATTGCAATCCAAGCCTATTTAAAGAAGGAAGAACAATCTCAAATGAGTAATCTAAAGACACAATTAATGACACTGGAAAAAGAAAAGCAAAAGAGACCCAAAGTCACCAGAAGGAGGGACATAATAAAGATCAGAGAAGAAATAAATACAATTGAGAATAATAAAACAATAGAAAAAAATCAATGAAACCAAGAGCTGGTTCTTTGAAAAAATAAACAAAATACATAAACCCCTAGCCCGACTTATTAAGAGAAAAAGAGAATCTACACACATAAACACAATCAGAAATGAGAAAGGAAAAATAATGATGGTCCCCACAGAAATACAAAGAGTTATAAGAGAATATTATGAGAATCTATATGCTAACAAGCTGGAAAACCTAGAAGAACTGGACAACTTCTTAGAAAATTACAACCTTCCAAGACTGACCAAGCAAGAAACAGAAAAACTAAACAAACCCATCACCAGCAACGAAATTGAATCAGTAATCAAAAAACTACCTAAGAAAAAACCACCGGGCCACATGGATTCAACACTGAATTATACCAGAAATATAGAGAAGAAATAACACTCATTCTCATTAAAGTTTTCCAAAAAATAGAAGAGGAGGGAATACTTCCAAACTCATTCTATGAAGCCAGCATCACTCTAATACCAAAACCGGGCAAAGACCTCACCAAAAAAGAAAATTACAGACCAATATCCCTGATGAATGTAGATGCAAAAATACTCAACAAAATATTAGCAAAACGAATTCAAAAATACATCAAGGGGATCATACACCATGATCAAGTGGGATTCATCCCAGGGATGCAAGGATGGTACAAGATTTGAAATCCATCAACATCATCCCCCACATCAACAAAAAGAAGAACAAAAACCACATGATCATCTCCATAGATGCTGAAAAAGCATTTGACAAAATTCAGCATACATTCATGATAAAAACTCTCAACAAAATGTGTATGGAAGGCAAGTACCTCAACACCGTAAAGGCCATATATGACAAACCCACAGCTAACATCATACTTAACAGCGAGAAGCTGAAAGCTTTTCATCTAAGATCAGGAACAAGACAGGGATGCCCACTCTCTGCACTGTTATTCAACATAGTACTGGAGGTCCTAGCCACGGCAATCATACAAAACAGAGAAATAGAAGGCATCCAGATTGTAAAGAAGAAATCAAATTGTCACTATTTGCAGATGATATGATATTGTACATAAAAAACCCTAAAGACTCCACTCTAAAACTACTAGAACTCATATCTGAAATCAGCAAAGTTGCAGGATACAAAATTAACACACAGAAATCTGTTGCTTTCCTATACACTAATGATGAATTAACAGAAAGAGAAATCAGAAAAACAATTCCATTCACAATTGCATCAAAAAGAAAAACATACCTAGGAATAAACCTAACGAAGGAAGTGAAAGACTTATACCTTGAAAATTACAAGACACTCCTAAGAGAAAATAAAGAGAACACTAACAAATGGAAATGCATCCCATGTTCTTGGCTAGGAAGAATAAATATTGTCAAAATGGCTATACTACCTAAAGCAATGTACACATTCAATGCAATCCCTATCAAAATATCAACAGCTTTCTTTAATGAACTGCAACAAATCATTCTAAACTTCATATGGAACCACAAAAGACCCCGAATAGCCAAAGCAATCCTGAGAAGGAGGAACAAAACGGGGAATTACGCTCCCTGACTTCAAGCTCTACTACAAAACCACAGTAATCAAGACAATTTGGTATTGGCACAAAAACAGACCCACAGACCAGTGGAACTGAATAGAAAATCCAAGCATTAACCCAAACATATACAGTCAATTAATATTTGATAAAAGAGCCTTGGATATACAATGGGGAGATGACAGCCTCTTCAGCAGCTGGTGTTGGCAAATCTGGACAGCTACATTTAAGAGAATGAAACTGGACTACTGTCTAGCCCCATACACAAAGGTAAACTCAAGGTGGATCAAAGATTTGAATGTAAGTCATGAAACCATAAAACTCTTAGAAAAAAACATAGGCAAAAATCTCTTGGACGTAAACAGGATTGACTTCTTCATGAACATATCTCCCAGGCAAGGGAAACAAAAGCAAAAATGAACAAGTGGGACTGTATCAAGCTGAAAAGCTTCTGTACAGCAAAGGACACCATCAGTAGAACAAAAAGACTTCCTACAGTATGGCAGAATATATTCACAAATGACGTATCCAATAAGGGGTGACATCCAAAATATATAAAGAACTCACACACATCAACAAAAAGCAAATAATCCAATTAAGAAATGGGCAGAGGACATGAATAGACAGTTCCCCAAAGAAGAAATTCAGATGGCCAACAGGCACATGAAAAGATGCTCCACATCGGTAATCATCAGAGAAATGCAAATTAAAACCACAATGAGATATCACCTCACACCAGTGAAGATGGCCAACATCCAAAACACAAACAACAACAAATGTTGGCGAGGATGTGGAGAAAAGGGAACCCTCCTACACTGCTGTTTGGAATGCAAATTAGTTCACCCATTGTGGAAAGCAGTATGGAGGTTCCTCAAAAAACTCAAAATAGAAATACCATTTGACCCAGAAATTCCACTCCTAGGAATTTACCCTAAGAATGCAGCAACCCAGTTTGAAAAAGACATATGCACCCCTATGTTTCTTGCAGCACTATTTACAATAGCCAAGAAATGGAAGCAACCTAAGTGTCCATCAGTAGATGAATGGATAAAGAAGAAGTGGTACTTATACACAATGGAATATTATTCAGCCATAAGACGAAAACAAATCCTACTATTTGCAACAACATGGATGGAGCTAGAGGGTATTATGCTCAGTGAAATAAGCCAAGCGGAAAAAGACAAATATCAAAAGATTTACTCATATGTGGAGTATAAGAACAAAGAAAAAAACTGCAGGACAAAACAGCAGCTGACTCACAGAACCCAAGAACGGACTAACAGTTACCAAAGGGAAAGTGACTGGGGAAGAGTGGTGGGAAGGGAGGGACAAGAGGAAAAAAGGGCCATTATGATTAACCGATGTAATGTTGGGGCACCGCAAGGAGGGCTGTACAACTCAGAGAACATAAGTAGTGACTCTATAGCATCTCACTACGCTGATGGACAGTGACTGTAATGGTGTTGGTGGGGGGGACCTGATGAAGGGGGTAGTTTAATAACCATAATATTGTACATGTAATTGCAGATTATTGATACTAAAATAAATTATTAAAAAAAGAGAACTTGGAGTAATATTAAATTGAACATTCATTAGATAGACAATTCTAAGTAAGACAAAATACTAATCCTTTGGTTACTAACATATCTCTAATATACATATTTATAGTACATAGTGATATATTTGTATTTATGTTATAAAGTAAATGTATTTATATTTGTATATCTTTATAAGCTAGATTATATAATTCTTATTAATTTACCACAAATTACATATATATTCTATATAAAATAACATATATATATATATATATACATGTATGTGTATTTTAAATACTTTTTAACTTATTGCTTGTTTTTATATACTGTAGCACAAACAAATTCTTGGGTCATGTTCAGGACTGTGTTCATTTGTGCCACTTTAAAAAGATGCAAAAAAGATGTTTGTACCTGTCAAAAGTTGTGCCATATATTTATGTTAATATGCAAAATGATTATACAGGATAGATACTTCTTGCTTATTTACCCATTTTCTTTGTTAAACACATGGGAAATATTTTGGTTAAAAATAATCATTCATATGGAGAATTGAAACAGTAGTAGGGTCAATATTAAGAAAATGCAACTTCTGTATACTAATATTGAACTGCAGAAAGAGAAATCAAAAAAACAATTCCTCTTACAATTGCATTGAAAAGAATAAAATAACTAGGAATCAACCTAACCAAGAAGGTGAAATACCTATACTCTGAAAACTATAAGACAGTGATGAAAGAAATTGAAGAAGACACAAATAAATGGAAACCTACCCCATGTCATAGATAAGAAGAATTAATACTGTCAAATGGCAGTCCTTCCCAAAGCAATTTACAGATTCAGTGCAATTCACATGAAAATACCAATGGCATTTTTCAATGAATTAGAGTAAATAATCCTAAAATTTATATAGAAACACAAAAGACCTCAAATAGTCAAAGCAGTCTTCAGAAAAAAAGAGCAAAGATGGGGAGTATCATGCTCCCTGATTTCAACTATACTATAAACCTACAATTATTAAAACAGTATGGTACTGGCACAAAAATAGATACATGGGTTGATGGAATAGAACAGAGAGCGCAGAAAGAAATCCATACATATAAGGTCAATTAATACATGACAAAGGAGGCAAGAATACACAGTGTGAAAAAGACATTCTCTTCAGTAAATTCTGTGGGGAATGCTGGAAAGAAAGAAAATGGAACTGGATCATGTCTAACACCATTCACAAAATTAAACTCAAAATGGATTAAAGACCTAAATGTAAGACATGAAACCATAAAACTCTTAGAAGGAAACAGGCATGTATCTCTTGAACATCAGCATGAATAATTTTTTTGTGGCTACATTGCCCTGGACAAGGAAAGCAAAGCAAAAATAAATAAGTGAGACTATAACAACTCTTAAGCTCTGCCCAGCAAAGGAAACCATCAATAAAACAAAAAGGAAACCTACTGTATGTGATAATGTATGCACAAATGATATATCCAATGAAGGGCTAATATAAAATATATAAAGAACTCATACAACTCAACACCAAAAAATCCCACAAATAACCCAATTAAAAAATGGGCAGACTACCTGACTGGACATTTTTCCAAAGAAGGCATACAGATGGTCAGCAAACACATGAAAAGGTTCTCCACATCGCTAATCATCAGGAAAATTCAAATTAAAACCACAATGAGATGTAATCTCACACCAGTCAGAATGGCTACTATCCAAAAGACAAGAAACAACAAGTGTTGGTAGGATGTGGAGAAAAGGGAACCCTCCTTCACTGTTGATAGGATTGTAAACTGGTGCAGCTACTGTGGAAAGGAGTATGCAAGTTCCTCAAAAAACTAAAAGAAATACCATACAACCCAGCAATTCCAATTCTGGGAATTTACCTGTAGTAAACATTTAAGATTATAAAGTTTTATTAACTCCAAAAAACTGGAGAACCATTGTGATTTACCATACTGCATAAACTGATGGGAATATTTTTAAATGGTGCCTCATTCTTATGGAAACAAAAAATATCTTAATGATATGAACAAATTTTTTTCCATGGAAATATATATTGTTTGTATAGGTTCATTAAGAGTCTATCCTGCTTTTATCTTTTATAATTAAACAAGTCAACTTTGTAGTCAAAACAATATCTGGAGTGTTATTAAGAATAAGCCTCATTAAATCAGATATGACAGCCCACTATCAAAAAACACTGGTTGCTTGTACAAGTCCCAGAAGAAATACGAAAAGGAACAAGGGATAAGGCAGGATATAGTACTCTCAAATTAACAAAAATAAAAATGAGGGATGCCATTACAAAAAAAGCTTCAAACAAAAGGTTTCTCTAAAATCCTGAAAGAAATGAGCTCCAGACTAAACTTTAAGCCCATTAATAAAGAAAACATAAAAATTTGGAAAATTAAATTGAGAAAATTACACATTTGGAGAACTGCAGTAAGTAAAATAAGAAAAGTTCTGTAGGGAGTTCTTTAGTCATGGGGAAATGATCACAGATGGAAAGGCACAGAGATTCAGGAGTAAATACAGAGCATTGGAAACTACAACAGTTGTATAAACCTGTATAAAACACTATCCTCATGGGATTTCATGTATATATTATATCAAACAACACAACAAAATTATACAAATGGAGGATGCTGATACAGTATTCTGGGTCCTTGCACTGTCTGGGACTTGATGAGGTGGTAATAGATATGAGGCTTTAATATATCAAGAATGTTATGTTTTATTTCTAGACTGTTCACTAAAATAATGAGAAACAATGTATAATTAACAAGTTGATATGGGGAGAATATTTAGAAAATTTTTTTTCGAAGAGGGAACAAAAATGGAACACAGAACAGATGGGATAAGTATAAATCCAAGACTAATCTTCTCATATTTGAATAAATTACAGACTATAATAAAACACGTATTATAAGACTGGATTTTTAAATGTTCCTTACTGAAGAGACACATCTTCAATGTAAGGATACAGAAAGCTGAAAATAAAATGATTGGAAAATTTATACAATGTATATACAGAAATAAAAGAAAGATGTAGTTATATTCATCTCAGAATATGTAGATTTTATAAGATAAAGAAAATTATTTAATAATAAAATAACCAATTCACTACATAATTATATCTTAATTTTTTATGTATTTTTAACAAAATTTTCAATAAAATTTTGAAAAACTTGACAGATATAAAGGAGAAATAGATAAATTTCTCATCATATAGAAAATTTGAATAAAACTCTCAAAAACTGATTAAACAAATCTAAAAGAATCAGCAAGAATATGGTTTAGACAAGAGAAATGAAAAATGGACTTGACACATGTAGAACATTGCATTCCAAATGCCAAATACACATTCTTTGCAAAGTACATGGATTATTTATGTTCTCATAAAGTTAATTTCACACTCAGATAGTTTCACTGGTAAATATTTTCAAATATTTGCTTTGCAGAGTAGCAAAAAGATAAAACACTTCCCAAATTTTTCATGAGACCGAGTTACATTTGATACCAAAATGTGTCAAGGTTATTATGAGAAAATAACATAGCTAATATATCTCATGAACATGACGAGATAATCCATTTTAAAAGATAGCAAACTAGAGTCATCAGTATATGCATGTGACAACAAACGCAATCATGATGTGAATATTCCAAGAATGCACGTTTGTTCATAATCAAAAATATATTAATATAATTAACATTACACTTAATTATGCATAAAAATGGTTGATCAACTGTATAATAGATGTTACCTTCCTTAATATGGTAATGGATATGTACAAAAATTCTATGCAAAAGTTCTATTTAATAGGGAAATAATGAAAGGCTTTTTTACTGTTTAAAAAACATCATCGGTGGCCTCTATCATCACTTTTGTTCAACACTGAACTGGAGATTCTTATACAAAAAAGAGATATGAATTGTAACATTAATATGGAATAAATGAAATCCATTACATAGAACCTGAATGTGTTCATAAAATATGAATCTATGTATTCATATGCAAACATACAGATAATTACAATTCATGAAGAAAAGTAGCAAAGTTTTTAGATAAACCTTCCAATATATGGAAATAAATTTTTTTATATGGAATAGCAATAAGCAACTTGAAAATACATTTTAAATTATTACAACTATAATAGTAAGAGTCATTAAATATTTATTTCTATCTGTATGCATATAAATAAACATATGTAAGAATTATGAGGCAAATGAAAGGTGAGCAAAGGTGTAAAAAACAGCCAAGATAATTTTAAAGAACAAAGTTGAAACACTTATTCTAATGGTTTCAAACTCAGAAATCTGAAGTAATTAAGACAACAGGACATTTGTGTAAGATCAAATGTAGACCAGTCATATAGAATAAAAGTCAAGGAACTGTAGATAAGCAAATATTTATCACAAAATGCAGCACTGCAGAGGTTCATGGCAATACTGGCCTTTTCAGTGAATGAGAAATAATTTAATTATTTCTCCTATAGGGGAAGAATCTTGGCTCACACCTAACATTAGTCAGTACTAGTTCCCAGTGAATTGTGGATGCAGGTGTGAAAGGCAAAAATTAAAGATTCTAGGACATGTAAGATGATAGCCTCATGATAACAGAGGAGATAAAAGTTTCTAAAACAAAACACAATTGTTTAAACAATTAAGGGAATAACCAGTACAATGGATTTTAAGATTCACCCTTTTCTCATCAAATTCAATTATGAAGAGTTAAAACAGAAGCTACTGACCGGGATTCAATATTTGTAATATAATTCTCCAGTGAAGAACCTTTCCTGAAAATGCACATAATTCCTACAAGTCATTATGAAAAGACTGAAGAAATTTTAAAAATTGGAAAAAAATACTACCAAAGAGGCATCTCACAAAAGAAGTTGGGTAATAAACATATGAAAGTTTGTTTCTTATTAGTCACCAGAGAGAAACAAAATGAAAAGCAGAATAAAATATCACTCTGCCCTACCAGAATAGCTAAAATGAAAGAAGACATACAATTTTGAATTCACATACACTGCAGGTAAGGGTAAACTGGCTCAATTTTGAAACTGCTTAGCAATGCCAACTGAAGCCGACTATTATAATACTCTATGATTATACATATACTCTTCCTTTTTTCTGCCCATTGTTATATTACATTTCTCAATTTATCACTAAAAGCAATTTATTTTCGCAAGCTCTGATATAGCATTTAAAAGATTCTTCTGTATGATTTTACTTGGAGAACTCAAAAAATCTTCAAATAATTCTAAATAAATTATTTTACTCCCTCCTTATAAATATGGAGCTTCTTCTCTCACTCCCTCTGCTTTCTTTTTTTTTCTCTCCCATTTTCTTTTTCACACTAAAAAGCTTAGGATACATGTTTTAGAGATATTTAAACACTTCTCTTTACCATGTAAATTTAGCTTCAACCTGAATTATATCACTTCTATTTAAGTCATGTCTTCTTAGTACTTGTAGATGTTATCTTAATTTTTATTATAATAAGATAATATCCTTTTAAATCACTACAATTATCACAGTAATGGTGCAGAAATTACTGATAACCAGAAAAATGGAAAGACATTTGCTGGTTGATTTCCCACATTAGTTCATTTGTAAAGGTGGGCAATTGTACTTGAAAGTTAGAGTCAGCACTCTCTCTCTACCTGTGACCTTGCTGTGGGGACCACAGAGTGTTGTGCAATTTCTAGGTGGTTTGGAGGTCGTCCAAGATGGCAACACAGGAAGACCCTGAGCCTACCTCCCCCCACAGACACACTGAATCTGTACCTACATATAGAGCAACTCCTTCTGAGGAAGAACTGCAAAGAACTGATTGAAAAGTTTCTACAAAGCAAATGATAGAGGGACCACAGAGAGAAGGGTAGGAGAGATGAAGACATGGTAAGGATGGGAACTCCACCTCTAATACAGTGATGTGCAATAGGGAAGGTTATTGCTACTCTCAGACTCACCTGCCCTGGGACACAGTGAAAAAACAAGTGTCTTGCTTGAGGGTTTCAGCCCTAAGCAAGTTTCCTCTGTATCTGGTGAGACTGAAATGACAATGGAAAGTTCTATGGGTAAAAGGGTTTATACCTGGTTTATTCTCACAGCAGAAGGTCAAGCACTAGAATCACATCTGCATACAGCAGTCTGCGGGGTCCACAGTCCACCTTCAGCTCTGCCTCCACTGTAGAGCACTGGGTGGAGCTCATTATACAGTGACTCAGTCAATAACAGCTCATTGCCTTTGGGTGTGGAAGCAGCAGCCTAGCAGTAGGCCAATGACATCAAGTAGTTTGCGGTCAGGTAAGGATGCTGGCCATCGGAATTTCCATTTCCCCACAAGAGCTTAAAGGGTAACTAGACTATAAGTGAAGGAAATCCATTTACTAACCCTGGAGCATTTGCCAAGTAGGCATAGAACTGCTGCAGCTCTCTCCAGGGGTGGAGGCACTGGCAGGTGCTATTTTTCATGATCCCCATCAACCTTGACAGTGTGGGTAACAGGCACTCTAACAAGCCTGATAGGGTCAGCTAAGCAGAAATCCTTACTTTATTATTTAAAAAATGTTTTTTAATTAAGGCATCATTGACATACACTCTTATGGAGATTTCACATGAGCAACATTGTGGTTCCTACAGTCACCCATATTATCAAGTCCCCCCCCCAATGCCCCATTGCAGTCACTGTCCATCAGCATACTAACATGCCATAGAGTCACTACTTGTCTTCTCTGTGCTATACTGTCTTCCCCGTGGCCCCCACATACATCATGTGTACTAATCATAATATCCCTCAATCCCCTTCTACCTCCCTCCAAACCTACCATACCCCACTAATCCCATTTGGTAACCACGAGTCCCTTTTTGGAGTCTGTGAGTCTGCTGCTGTTTTGTTTCTTCAGTTTTTGCTTCGTTGTTATACTCCACAAATGAGTAAATCATTTGGTACTTTTGTTTCTCCGCCTGGCTTATTTCACTGAGCATAATACCCTCTAGTTCCATCCATGTTGTTGCAAATGGTGGGATTTGTTTTCTTCTTATGGTTGAATAATATTCCATTGTGTGTATGTACCACCTCTTCTTTATCCATTCATCTACTGATGGACACTTAGGTTGCTTCCATATCTTGGCTATTGTAAAAAGTACTGTGATAAACATAGGGGTGCATGTCTTTTTGAATCTGAGAAGTTGTATTCTTTGGGTAAATTCCAAGGAGTGTGATTCCTAGGTCAAATGGTATTTCTATTTTTAGTTTTTTGAGGAACCTCCATATTGCTTTCTACAATGGTTGAACTAGCTTACATTCCCCCAGCAGTGTAGGAGGGTTCCCCTTTCTCCTTATCCTCACCAGCATTTGTTGTTCCTTGTCTTTTCAATGTTGGCCATCTTAACTGGTGTAAGGTGATATCTCATTGTGGTTTTAATTTGCATTTCCCTGATAATTAGCATTGTGGAGCATCTATTCATTTACCTGTTGCCATCTGAATTTCTTCTTTGGAGTATTGTCTGTTCATATCCTCTGCCCATTTTTTAATTGGGTTATTTGCTTTTTGGGTGTTGAGGAATGTAAGTTCTTTATTTATTTTGGATGTTAACCCCTTGTTGGATACGTCATTTACAAATATATTCTCCCATACTATAGGATGTCTTTTGTTCTACTGATGGTGTCCTTTGCTGTACAGATTTTTAGTTTGATGTAGTCCCATTTGTTCATTTGTTCTCATTTTTGTTTCCCTTGCCCAAGAAGATGTAGTCAGTAAAAAGTTGTTCATGTTTATATTCAAGAGATTTTTGGCTGTGTTTTCTTCTAAGAATTTTATTGTTTCATGACTTACATTCAGGTCTTTGATCCATTTCAAGTTTACTTTTGTGTATGGAGTTAGACAATAATCCAGTTTCATGCTCTTACATGTAGCTGTCCAGTTTTGCCAACATCAGCTGTTGAAGAGGCTGTTATTTCTCCATTGTATATCCATGGCTTCTTTATCATATATTAATTGGCCATCTTTGTGTGGGTCTATATCTTGGCTCTCTATTCTGTTCCATTGATCTTTGGGTCTGTTCTTGTGCCAGTACCAAATTGTTTTGTTTACTGTGGTTTTGTAGTAGAGTTGAAGTTAGTGAGCAAAATGCTTCCAGATTTGTTATTCTTTCTTAGGATTGCTGTGACTATTCAGGGTCTTTTGTGGTTCCATATGAATTATAGTACTATTTGCTCAAGCTTGATGAAGAATGATGTTGGTATTTTGATAGGGATTGCATTGAATCTGTAGATTGTTTTAATAACAGGATGGGAATTTTGTCAATATGAATTCTTCTTATCCATGAGCATGGGATGTATTTCCATTTATTGGTGTCTTCTTTAATTTCTCTTATCAGTATCCTGTAGTTTTCAGGGTATAGATCTTTCATTTCCTTGGTTAGATTTATTTCTAGGTATTTTATTATTTTTGATGCAATTATAAATGGAATTGTTTTCCTGATTTCTCTTTCTGCTAGTTTATTGTTAGTATTTAGGAATGTAACATATTTCTTGGTATTAATTTTGTATTATGCAATTTTGCTGAATTAATTTATTAGTTCTAATAGTTTTTTTATGGATTCTTAAGGGTTTTTATGTACAATATCATGTCGAATGTAAATAGCAACAGTTTAATTTCTTCCTTACCAATCTGGATGCCTTTTATGTTTTTGTGTTGTCTGACTGCCGTGGCTAGGACCTCCAGTACTATGTTGAATAAAAGTGGGGAGAGTGGGCACACTTGTCTTTTTCCTGATCTTAGGGGAAAAGCTTTTGGCTTTTCAATGTTAAGTATGATGTTAGCTGTAGGTTTGTTGTATATGGCCTTTATTTGAGTTAGTTGTCCTCTATACACATTTTGTTGAGAGTTTTTATCATGAATGGATGTTGAATTTTGTCAAATGCTTTTTCAGCATCTATGGAGATGATCATGTGGTTTTTGTCCTTCTTTTTGTTGATGTGGTCAATGATGTTGATGGATTTTCGAATGTTTTACCATCCTTGCATCCCTGGAATAAATCCTACTTGATCATGATGGATGATATTTTCAATATATTTTTTGGATTCAGTTTGCTAATATTTTGTTGAGTATTTTTCACCTATGTTCATCAGGGATCATTTTTTTGTGGTATCTTTGCCTGGTTTTGGTATTACAGTAATGCTGGCCTCATAGATGAATTTGGAAATATACCCTCTTCTACTTCTTTGAAAACTTTAAAGAGAATGTGTATTAGATCTTCCCAGAGTGTTCAATAAAATTCATTGGAGAAGCCATCTGGTGCAGATGTTTTTTTCTTAGGTAGTTTTTGATTACCAATTCAATCTCACTGGTAATTGTTCAGATTTTCTGTTCTTCCTGGGTTTTACTTGGAAGGTTGTATTTTTCCAGAATTTTGTCTATTTCTTCTAGGCTATCCAATTTGTTAGCATACAATCTTTCATAGTATTCTCTAATAATTCTTTGTATTTCTGTGGTATCCATTGTGATTTTTCCTTTCTAATTTCTGATTCTGTTTATGTGTGTAGACTCTCTTTTCTCTTTATAAGTCTGGCTAGGGGTATATCGATTTTATTTTCTTGAAAACCAGCTCCTGGGGAAATACATACCTTCTGAATAAGGCAACTTCTCATTTGGGAATTAACCTTTAAATCAGGCAGTGGTAGACATAACACCAGTGTTACAGTAAGATAGGTTTCTAATTTTGTTTTATAACTGAAGTGGCAACAAAATTCATATTTTAAGAAAGAGAAAAAAATCACATATTTTCAAAATAAAAATACACTTTGCTAAATAAAAGAAATTAATAATCACATGCATATAATCATGTAATCATATTAGCCATTTTAAAATAAAACCTGAATTTAAATGACTGCAAAATAATTGCAAGTATTGATTATAGCCTACCACCCACTATATTTTAGCTAATGACCTGTAAATATGTATCAGATTGAGATTTAGTATCTTAGAACATATTTCTAGAATAGAATAAGTCATAGAAAATTTCGGTTATAATCATATATAAGATTTTGCAAAAAATAATACTTTTAAATATTTATTTTTCCCTAAAATAGAAAACGTATCCCTTAAGATTATAATTATTCCATCAAGAAAGTCTTAGTGTTCTGTTGACTGCCATTATTTGAGATTTATTTTTTTAATTCACTATTATTATGTTTGACCTGTTTCCAATTTGTTGCCCTTGTGTCTTTTTCCCCTCTTTTTCTGGCTTCTTTGGTTTTAACTGAGCATATTATATAAGTTTACCTCCTCTCCGCATATTAATAATAAACCTTTTTAAAAAAAAATGTGTGAGTGACTTAGAGCAATCTAAGCTCACTTCAAAATATAGTATATTATTTTGTCAGAAGTGCAGGTACCTTATAATAGTATTCCTATTTTCTATCTCCATCTCTTAAGACTTAGCTGTCATTGATTTCATTTATCCATTTTTTTATCACCCAATGTATATTATCTTAAATGGTTATTTTTTAGATTAAGAGTAAAAGTAATGAAAGATTTTATTTTACCTTTTGTTCCTTCTTCCTTTTTCACCTTAATCCAAGTTTCTGACCTATATCATTTCTTTTTCCCAGTTCTAAACTTCTATGAACATTTCTTACAAGGCAGTTTCCTGGTAATGGATTCTTTCAGTATTTGTTGGAGAAAGTTTTTATTTCGCCTTCATTTTAGAAGGATAATTTTGCTGGAAATAGAAAGCTAGGCAGGTGGTTTTTAAACTTTCTTCTTTCTATACTTCATATGTTCTGCTCCATTTTTCTTGCTTACATGGTTTATGATGAGAAGCCTGATGCAATTTTTATCCTTGTTCTGTTGGTAGAGTGATTTTATTCTCTAGCTCTTCTCAAGATTTTTCTCTGGTTTTCTTTAGCTTGAATATGATATGCCCAGGTGTGCGGTTTTGGGTATTATTTTACTTGATGTTCCCTGAGCTTCTTGCATATGTTATTTGGTATCTGTTATTAATTTTAGAAAGTTCTCAGTCATTACTTCAAACATTTCTTCTGTCTCTTCTTCTGGTATTCCAACTACATGTTAACTTTTATAATTGTCCTATAATCCATGGATGCTTTGTTATTTTTATTTTCATTCTTTCTGTTTTCATTTACATTTTTATAATTTTCTACTCACATATCTTCTAGCTTCCTGATTCTTTTTTCATTCTATGGCCAGTCTACTGATGATACCATAAAAGGAATCCTTTACTCACATTAGTGATTTGACTTTCAGTATTTTATTTTTGTTCTCAGAGTTTCCATCTCTCTGGTTATGTTGCTGAGCAGCTGCATCTGGGGAGGTTTCTCCCTGTGCACCATGTGAAACCTTAACATGGATGAGGGAGAGTTCTTGACTTTGAACAAGAAAGAATTCTCAAGCAGGTCAGATGAGTGTAGGTAAGGAAGGAATTCATTAAAGCAAGAGCACCAGGGAATGGCAGCTGTCTTTCAGGCAGCAGAGAACATGAAAGTGCAGAGGGAAAGAGCAAAAGTTCCAGGCCTAGGACATATTCCCTTGCCAACTCTTAAAGTCAGGGTCACCTGGTATAGGTAAAATTGCAGTATTTCCAGAATCTCTCACCTGGCTTTAGTGTATCTCCATATCAACAGGCATTGCTAAGGGGCGGAGAGAAGTAGTTCATCTTCATAACAATGGGTAATTACCTGGGTGACCAAGGGCTTATCTGAACCTGAGAGGTTGGGGGAGGATTTGCTTGCTTCTGCCTGAGCAGGAAAGAGATGGTCCTGGACGGTGTTTGTAAGCAATTAACAGGTTTTAAATTTATTTCTCCCTTTGACCAATTTCAGTATCAGTTAGGTATTTTGTCCCGGGATTTCCTTTCCCTGTATTTACATCTGGTGGTAGTCAGCAGGACCTCTGAACCAAAAATCTGTCTAAATGGGTACAACCTTTGGGTGGGCTGCCCCTAGAGATGATGGGGAGATGCCTGGAACCCCCCCTGTGGATAGTTTGGAAACCCCATTGGATGCAGTGGCAGAGGGTGCAGCTTCATCTGTCAATGTCCCCCTATCTGTGGGGCTTCCAATTTGGAAGCATCTAGTGGGAAATTGGTCTGGGTAAAGCACCTCCTAGAGAGGTGGGGCTTTCCTCAAACTGGAGAAAGGTGGAGACACTGAAAGCTGCAGAATTAGCCCTCTGTGAAATAAAAGACTGCTTAGAGGCCCTGAGTGGCTGTGCTACAGCTAGCATTATGGGGTCTCTTTTCCTTGAGATAGTGGAAAATGTTATCGAGGAGAAAGAGAGGGTTATTGAGAGTGTTATCGAGGAGAGATAGGGACTTTGGCAGAAGAGAGACACACTTTGGCTTTGCTTGGAGGAGTTGGGTGATGACCTATGGGATGCCCATAAGGAAAAGAGACAGTTATTTAGAAAACTGATCAAGCTCCTGGAAGATTCCTTAGCAGCTGCAAGGGGGGAGATGGCAGGAGAAGCCACGTTTCAGGAGGCTGTGGGGAAGTGGGGGAAAGTGGGGTGCCTTCAACCACGGAGATGGTGGAGGAGCCAGGGGACGAAGAAGAGTAGGCAGAACCATGGGCTGATCTGCGGCCAAGGCCACCGCCCTAGTTACCACTTCTCCTGTATTAAAGACCCGCCTGGCTGTAATTAAAAAAATAAAAATGAAACAACCGTGGACTCCTCAGGGAGAGGAGATGCCCCCTCCCCAGGTTGTGGAGAACTCCATGCTCTGCCCCTATACCCAGGATGAGCTGGTGGAAATGAGTGTCCGGTATAGGCAGAAGCCATCAGAACCTCTGCCTATGTGGCTTTTACATCTCTGGGATATGGGGTGGAAAACATTCTTATGTCAGGTACTGAGATGAGTAGACTGGCTTCCCTGATGACTCACCCTTCCCTCCAGCAGCAGTTGCAAAGTGTCCATTACGCCTCAGGGAATCAGACCATTCTGGATTGGCTGACAGCTGCCATCAGGGCAATTTGGCCTAATCAGGGTGATTTACCATATTTACCCACTAGTTGGAAAACATATGTAGCACTCCGAAAGGTATTGTGGAAACTGGGTATGAAAAATGTCATCTGTAGTATGCACACCCAGGGCCCCATGAGGAGTTGTTCATTTTAGGAATGAGAAATCTGGTGCTGCATACAGCTCCCACATCTCTCTTTGGGTCCCTAGTGACTGCTATTGCCCTCCACATAGGGCAATCCATAAGTGAGGCAATCCAACAATGAGAGCCGAGAAGGAAGTATGGGCTACGACTGAAAGGAGAGGTGCAGAAGGCCCCATGAAGGTCTCAAGGACCCAGATGTGGGTTGAATTTGATAAAGGCCGGGGTAGTGAAAGAACGACTTGATGGGCAGCCCAATAGGATCTTGTTAGAACTGTGGCACCAATTAAAGCCAGAGCAGCAGTTCCAGCCACTGAGGTCCAGGACATAGAAACCAGAGTCAAGGCCTCATGTCCAGCCTGTCTCCCTGCAAAAATTCCTGGGGTACAATACTCAGGATTTGCCTGGGCCCTCACCCCCACAGGAGGATGATTGGGCATTGAGGTCCAACTGAGCAGGGAGTCAAGGCTCCCACCTTGGGGGATGTGATGGGGAGTGGAGGCCACATGTAGAATTAACAATTCATTGGTTCCCTGTGAATGTTTTATGTGTCCTGCTGCTGGTGGACATAGGAGCTGAATATTCTCTGATTTATGGCAACCCTGAGCATTTTCCTAGGACCCCCTAGGATGGCTATGGGGCTAAGGCAATTAGAGTTAAGAAAGTCCAAAGGCCATTGGCGATAGGGAGTTTACCTCCAAAGGAGTATACTATGTACATTTCTACCATCCCTGAATATGTTTTGCGAGTAGATACCCTTCAGGGCCTGTGGTTACAGACCACTGCAAGTGAGTTCAGACTGAGGGTACATGTGCTAAAGGCAGTTCTGAGGGGACATGCTCAGCACCCACCTGTAGGTCTGCCTGTACCTTGGTGGGTGACAAATAAATTGCCTGGGGGGCACAAGGAAATTGGATAAACTCTACAGCAGTTGGAGAAGGTGGGCATCATAAAGCCCACTCATAGTCCTTTGAATTCCCCAATGTGGCCAATTATAAAGCCAGATGGCTTCTGACATATGACCATGGACTACAGGGAACTGAATAAATTCACACGCCATTTGCATGATGCTGTCCCCCTTTTAGCAGCCATTCTGGACCCCTCAGCAATGAGCTGGGAATGTATTATTATGTAGTAGACCTTGCTAATACTTTCTTCTCTACTTATATAGTAAAGGAAAGTCAGGAACAGTTTACCTTCACATGGGAAGGCTGGCAGTGGGCATTCACTGTCCTTCCACAGGGATTCCTCCACCGTCCCACCATTTGTCATGGACTTGTAGTCCAAGACTTGGCCACATGGGAGAAACTGCAAATGGTGCAGCTGTTCCACTACATTGATGATATTTTGCTCACATCTGATTCTCTTGCAGATTTAGAAAGGGCAGTTTCTAGACTGCTGCAAGATCTACAGGAGAAAGGATGGGATGTGAATATCACCAAGTTTCAGGGACCTGGATTGTCTGTAAAATTCTTTGGGGTTGTCTGGTCTGGTAAAACTAAACTTATTCCTGAAGCAGTCATAGACAAGTTCTAGCCTTTCCCTACCCCTACGACTGAGGCAGTATTACAAGAGTTTTGGGGTCTTTGGGGCTACTGGAGAGTGTTTATCCCACACTTGGCATAAATTCTGAAGCCCTTACACCAACTGGTATGAAAGGGCATCAGGTGGGACTGGAATGAGACATGTGCAGCTGCTTCTACTTCTGCTAAGTGAGCAGTAAAGGCTGTGCAGGCCTTGAGTGTAATGGACTCATCAAAGCCCTGTGAGCTAGATGCTCATGTAACTGAAGACGGTTATGGATGGGGTCTTTGGCAGTGTCTTGAATGGACCCGCTAACCTATTGGATTCTGGTTACAACTAAGGAAAGGAGCAGAGGTCCAGTCTACCTTGCTAGAGAAGCAACTGGCTGCCATGTAAAATACATTGCTGGCTATGGAGCCCATCACCATAACAGCTCTGACCGAGGTAATAACCACCTATCCCATTGCAGGATGGGTGCAAGACTAGACCCAAAGACCATGGAGTGGCATGGCACAGATGCCTACACTGGCCAAATGGGGCACATATTGTCAGGAATGTAGTGCCCTCTCTAATAGTCCCTTAAGTGGAGAACTCCAGTGCTTATTTGGACAAGTGACCTATACCAGTGGACAGCAGGAAGAATTTTCTTTTGAGCCATTGGTAGCTGAGAGTACCTATCCGGGGGGAAAACCCCTTATACATGAATGTGCTTGATATACAGATAGCTCCAGCTGTGGACAGTCCGCAAAGTGGAGGGCTGCGGCTTTCCATCCTGAGACTGAGACAATATGGATGCATGGTGGAGAGGGGAAGAGCAGCCAATGGGCTGAGTTGCGGGCAGTATGGCTTGTGATCACCTAGGAGCCCTCCCCTATAGTTGTCTGCACTTACAGCTGGGCCATCTATTGGGGCTTCACCCTGTGGCTACCGACATGGTACCATGCCAACTGGATGGGTGGTCACCAACCACTTTGGAGACAAGAGTTGTGGCAAGACCTGTGGGCCTCTGGTCACACTAAGACTGTTACTGTATATCATCTGACTTTGGCATCCCCAGGGAATGATGAAGCAGATACATTGGTGCAGGTGCATTGGCTAGAAGGAAAGCTTACCTCTACTATGGCCCAACGGCTACATCAGCGTTTGTTGCATGTGGGGCAAAAGACAATGTGGGCTGTAGCCTGTCAGTGGAGCTTGCCATTGACCTTTGAAGAAGTCAGCAGAACCTGGAAGGAGTGCCTTCTGTGCTCTAAAAGGGACTTACACCAAGTCCTGCAGCAATATGGGACAATACTGAGGGGGCTGATACCCTTTGTCAGGTGGCAGATGGATTATATTGGGCCTCTACCCATATCAGAAGGATATCGGTATGCTATGACTTGTGTGGACATGGCTACAGGACTACTGGTTGCTTTTCCTGCACATCGTGCAGATCAGCAAACCACCAAGAGGGACCTAGAGTGTCTCTTTGCAGCCTATGGCTGGCTGCAGGTGATTGAGAGTGATCAAGGCACCCACATTACTGGACATGTGTTACAAGGATGAGTGCAGCAATTAAGAATAAAGTGGGATTGAGGGGGATTAAAGATGGTGTGAGAGGTGAGACAGAGGTTCCTCCTAAAACCTCATATAATATGAAAATAAAGCTACTACAACTACTTTTGAAAGAGCAATGGGAAAGACAACAGCAACAAACTGCATACACCTGGAGAAAAGAGCAGCCCTCACGGAAAAGGGTAACGTACTAAAGCTGTGGTCCTGCAGGATCCAAGCCCTTCCCCCATCCCAGCTCACGAGCAGGAGAAAGAGGAATGGAGCAGGGAGGGAGTGGAGATGTGGGACTGCTGAATACCTGACTCTGGAGATCTGCTCTGGGAGCACAAACCTACATGTCATGGTGCTTGCATGATACTCTTGTAATTAGGGGGTTGGAAAGCTAAGACAGGCAGAATTCCTGGAGAGACTAAGAATCCAGCTGCTTGTGAAAGCACGGATCCATACACAGCTGCTCGGGGACAAAAGAAAGGCGGGCAGTCTGAGAGACTTCCTAACAAAGAAGCCCTTAGCAAGAGGGCTGCTAAAGGGGCAAGAAGCTTACTGCTCAGGAGAAATCAGGCAGACAAAATTGTCCAGGTGCACTCTGCCCAGCAGGTTGGGGGCTTTCACGATCTTCAGGTGCTCCAGCTCCCTGGCTGCCTACACAGCTCCAAGAACCCCTTCTGTGACAGGCAGACTAGTGCCCCTTTTTTCAGGCAAGCCCCACCGGGCTTGGAAACCGGGAAATCCTTCCCTGGTGTTAGGCCAGCCAGAGGGAAGATCTGACTACAGCAACTAAAAACGCAAACCATAGAGGCTTATACCTGTGTGCTCAGCCCACTGGTTCATGCAGTGGAGACAGGTATAGCATACAGGAACCAGGAAACAGCCCTTTCCTTCCCAGAGGCACCAATACCACTCCCCTACAATCCCCGCATTGCCTCAGGGGCTGAGCAGCTCCAGAGAGCAGAGCTTCTGGGGACTAGAGGGCGCCATACACAAATACGAAACGCCAAAGGAACCTGGTCCAGAGTAAAATTATGAATACAACTCCTGAGAAAGATTTAAATGATATGGACCTTATAACTCTCCCTGAAAGGGAGTTCAAAATAAAAATCATTAACATGCTCATGGAGGTACAGAAAGATATTCAAGAACTTAGGAATGAATTCCGATCAGAGATCCAATCATTGAAGAACACAATGGACGGTATTAAAAGCAGATTGCATATGGTGGAGGAGAAAATAAATGAAATAGAAACTAGAGAAGAGGAATACTAAGAAGCTGTGGCACAAAGAGAAAAAAGGATCTCTAAGAATGAAAGAATATTGAGAGAACTGTGTGACCAATCCAAATGGAACAATATTCGCATTATACGGGTACCAAAAGAAGAAGAGAGAGAAAAAGGGATAGAAAGTGTCTTTGAGGAGGTGATTGCTGAAAACTTCCCCAATCTGGGGAAGGAGATAGTCTCTAAGGCCATGGAGGTGCACAGATCTCCCAACACAAGGGACCCAAGGAAGACAACAGCAAGACATATAGTAATTAAAATGGCAAAGATCAAGGATAAGGACAGACTATTAAAAGCAGCCAGAGAGAGAAATACGATCACATACAAACGAAAATCCATCAGGCTATCATCAGACTTCTCAGCAGAAACCTTACAGGTCAGAAGCAGGTGACATGATGTATTTAATGAAATGAAGCAGAAGGGCCTTGAACCAAGATTACTTTATCTGACAAGATTATCATTTAAATTTGAAGAAGGGATTAAACAATTCCCAGATAAGCAAAAGCTGAGAGAATTTGCCTCCCACAAACCATATCTACAGTGTATTTTGGAGGGACTGCTATAGATGGAAGTTTTCCTATGGATTAGCAGCTGTCACCAGAGGTAATAAAACCACGGTTAATGAAAATAGAACAGCTAATTACTAAGCAAATAAAAAATTAAATTAACCCACCCCAAAGTCAATTAAGGGATAGACAAACAGTACAGAATATGATACCTAATATATAAAGAATGGAGTAGAAAGAAACGAGGAAGGAAACAAACAAACAAAAAAAGAACCTTTAGACTGCGTTTGTAATAGCATATTAAGTGAGTTCTTAGACGTTTAGATAGTACGGAACTTAACCTTGAACCTTTGGTAACCATGAATCTGAAGGTTGCAATGCCAATAAGTACATACCTATCCATAATCACCCTAAATGTAAATGGACAGAATGCACCAGTCAAAAGACATAGAGTCACTGAATAGATAAAAACACAAGACCCATCTATATGCTGCCTTCAAAGACGTGCACAGACTAAAAGTGAAGGGATGGAAAAAGATATTTCATGTAAACAACAAAGAGAAAAAAGCAGGTGTTGCAGTGCTTGTATCAGACAAAATAGACTTCAAAACGAAGAAAGTAGTAAGAGATAAAGAAGTACATTACATAATGATAAAGGGGTCAGTCCAAGAAGAAGACATAACCATTATAAATATATATGCACCCAACACAGGAGCGCCAGCATAGGTGAAACAAATACTAATAGAATTAAAGGAGGAAATAGACAGCATTGAATTCATTTTAGGAGACATCAACTCACCACTCACTCCAAAGGACAGATCAACCAGACAGAGAATAAGTAAAGACACAGAGGCACTGAACAACACCCTAGAACAGATGGACCTAACAGATATCTACAGAACTCTGCACCCAAAAGCAGCAGGATACACATTCTTCTAAAGTGCACATGGATCATTTTCCAGAATAGACCACATATTAGGCCACAAAAAGAACCTCAGTAAATTCAAAAATATTGAAATCCTACGAACCAACTTCTCAGATCACAAAGGTATAAAACCAGAAATAAATTTTAGAAAGAAATCAAAAAGGCTCACAAATACATGGAGTCTCAACATTCTCCTAACTATTCAATGGGTTAACAACCAAATCAAAACAGAAATGAAAGAATATATGGAGACCAATGACAACAAAAACACAAAGCCACAACTTCTGTGGGACGCAGCAAAGGCAGTTCTAAGAGGAAAGTATATTGCAATCCAGGCCTATTTAAAGAAGGAAGAACATTTCCAAATGAATAGTTTAAAGACACAGTTACTAAAATTGGAAAAAGAAGAAAAAATGAGACCCAAAGTCACCAGAAGGAGGGACATAATAAAGATTAGAGAAGAAATAAATAAAATTGATAAGGACAAAACAATAGAAAAAATCAATGAAACTAAGAGCTGGTTCTCTGAAAAAATTAACAAAATTGATAAACCCCTAGCCAGACTTATAAGAAAAAAAGAGGGTCTACACACATAAACAGAATCAGACATGAGAAAGGAAAATTACGACGGACCCCACAGAAATACAAAATATTATAAGAGAATATTTTGAGAATCTATATGCTAACAAGCTGGAAAACATAGAAGAAATGGACAACTTCTTAGAAAAATACAACCTTCCAAGACTGACCAAGCAAGAAACAGAAAAACTAAACAGACCAATCACCAGCAACGAAATTGAATCAGTAATCAAAAAACTACCCAAGAACAAACCCCTGGACCAGATGGATTCACCTCTGAAATCTATCAGACATACAGAGAAAAAATAACACCGATTTTCCTTAAAGTTTTTTAAAAAATAGAAGAAGAGGGAATACTTCCAAACTCATTCTATGAAGCCAGCATCACTCTAATACCAAAACCGGGCAAAGACCTCACCAAAAAAGAAAATTACAGACCAATATCCCTGATGGACGTGGATGCAAAAATACTCAACAAAATATTAGCAAACCGAATTCAAAAATACATCAAGAGGATCATACACCACGATCAAGTGGGATTCATCCCATGGATGCAAGGATCATACATCATTCGAAAATCCATCAACATCATCCACCACATCAACAAAAAGAAGAACAAAAAACACATGATCATCTCCATAGATACTGAAAAGGCATTTGACAAAATTCAGCATCCATTCATGATTAAAACTGTCAACAAAATGGGTATAGAAGGCACGTACCTTAACATCATAAAGGCGATATAAGTCAAAACAACAGCTAACATCATACTTAACAGCAAGAAGCTGAAAGCTTTTCATCTAAGATCGGGAACAAGACAGGGATGCCCACTCTCTCCGCTGTTATTCAACGTGGTCCTGGAGGTCCTAGCCATGGCAATCAGACAAAACAAAGACATACAAGGCATCCAGATTGGTAAAGAAGAAGTCAAATTGTCACTATTTGCAGATGACATGATACTGTACATAAAAAACCCTAAGGACTCCACTCCAAAACTACTAAAGCTAATATCTGAATTCAGCAAAGTTGCAGGATATAAAATTAAAACACATAAATCTGTTACTTTCCTATACACTAACGATGAACTAACAGAAAGAGAGATCAGAAAAACAATTCCATTCAGAATTGCATCAAAAAGAATAAAATACCTAGGAATAAACCTAACGAAGGAAGTGAAAGACCTGTACTCTGAAAACTACAAGACACTCCTAAGAGATATTAAGGAGGACACTAACAAATGGAAACTCATGCCATGCTCTTGACTAGGAAGAATAAATATTGTCAAAATGGCTATACTACCTAAAGCAATCTACAGATTCAATGCAATCCCTAACAAACTACCAACAGCTTTCTTCAATGAGCTGGAACAAATCATTCTAAACTTCATATGGAA
This sequence comes from Smutsia gigantea, assembly GCA_032199065.1. Taxonomy (NCBI): domain Eukaryota; kingdom Metazoa; phylum Chordata; class Mammalia; order Pholidota; family Manidae; genus Smutsia; species Smutsia gigantea. The sequence goes on from JAVSCE010010391.1 coordinate 45,829, forward strand.
CCACAAAAGACCCCAAATAGCCAAAGCAATCCTAAGAAGGAGGAATAAAACAGGGGGAATTATGCTCCCTGACTTCAAGCTCTCCTACAAAGCCACAGTAATCAAGACAATTTGGTATTGGCACAAACACAGACACACAGACCAGTGGAACAGAATAGAAAATCCAAACACTAACCCAAATACATACAGTCAATTAATATATGATAAAGGAGCCTTGGATATACAATGGGGAGATGACAACCTCTTCAGCAGCTGGTGTTGGCAAAACTGGACAGCTACATGTAAGACAATGAAACTGGACTACTGTCTAGCCACAAAGGTAAAACTCAAGGTAAATCAAAGACCTGAATGTAAGTCATGAAACCATAAAACTCTTAGAAAAAAACATAGGCAAAAATCTCTTAGACATAAACACGAGTGACTTCTTCATGAACATATCTCCCCGGGCAAGGGAGCAAAAGCAAAAATGAACAAGTGGACTATATCAAGCTGAAAAGCTTCTGTACAGCAAAGGACACCATCAGTAGAACAAAAAGACATCCTACAGTATGGGAGAATATATTCATAAATGGCATATCTGATAAGGGGTTGACATCCAAAATATATAAAGAACTCACTCACCTTAACAAACAGAAAGCAAATAATCCAATTAAGAAATGGGCAGAGGACATGAATAGACAGTTCCCCAAAGAAGAAATTCAGATGGCCAACAGGCACATGAAAAGATGCTCCACATCACTAATCATCAGAGAAATGCAGATTAAAACCACAGTGAGATATCACCTCACACCAGTGAGGATGGCCAACATCCAAAACACAAACAACAACAAATGTTGGCGAGGATGTGGAGAAAAGGGAACCCTCCTACACTGCTTGTGGGAATGCAAATTAGTTCAACCATTGTGGAAAGCCGTATGGAGGTTCCTCAAAAAACTCAAAATAGAAATACCATATGACCTAGGAATTCCACTCCTAGGAATTTACCCTAAGAATGCAGCAGCCCACTTTGAAAAAGACATATGCACCCCTATGTTTATCGCAGCACTATTTACAATAGCCAAGAAATGGAACCAACCTAAGTGTCCATCAGTAGATGAATGGATAAAGAAGAAGTTGTACATATACACAATGGAATATTATTCAGCCATAAGAAAAAACAAATCCTACCATTTGCAACAACATGGATGGAGCTAGAGGGTATTATGCTCAGTGAAATAAGCCAAGCCGAAAAAGACAAGTATCAAGTGATTTCACTCATATGTGGACCATAAGAACAAAGAAAAAAACTGAAGGAACAAAACAGCAGCCGACTCACAGAACCCAAGAACGGACTAATAGTTACCAAATGGAAAGGGACTGGGGAAGATGGGTGGGAAGGGAGGGATAAGAGGGAAAAAGGGGCATTACGATTAGCAGATGTAATGTTGGGGGGGCATGGGGAGGGTTGTACAACTCATAGAAGACAAGTAGTGATTCTATAGCATCTCACTATGCTGATGGACAGTGACTGTAATGGGGTTGGTGAGGGGACCTGATGAAGGTGGTAGTTTTATAACCATAATATTGCACATGTAATTGTAGATTAGTGATACCAAAGTAAATTATTTAAAAAAATAAAGAATAAAGTGGAAGTTTCATGGAACATATTACCCTACCAAGGCAGGCATGATAGAGAAGTGAGGTACAACAGTTTGTTGAAATCTGGACTGATATTGGATGCCAATAGTCTACGGGGATGGTCAGTTCGCTTATGGACAGTGCTACAGCATTTGAATGAGAAGCCCCAAAAAGGAGCCTTCAGCCCTGTGGACATGCTAACACATGTTGCTGCCTCTCCTGTACAACTGTATGTGCAAAACAAAGAAGAATTACTGAAGCCAGGATATGTCCAGCAGAGCAACATCCTGTTGCTAGCCCCAGCTGCATTAAACCCTGGAGACACTGTTAAGCGGACATGGCCCTGGACATTTTGACACATGGATCTGTGATGTCTGTCCCTTCTGGCACCTTGGGGAAGAGGCCTGGAAGATGGCCTCATGTGTATTCCTGGAGTAACAGCAGAGTAGCCCCCAATGATCACAGTAGTATACCCAAAATGTCTGGGAGGGAAGAGCACCTCACAGGGAAATTTTGTTTTATCTTTATGGCCAGTGCATGTATCTCCTGTAACCCTAAATACTGACCCATCTGTAACTTCCTCAGAGAGAGATGTGAAAGTCTGGTATCCCATTCCTGCCACTTTTCCATCACAGGACCACTCTCCTGCATGCATCCTACCTGATGGACAAGATTTGACTATGCTGGTGTCATTAAAACATGTATCTTATCGCCCTTAAGGTGATTTTCTTCTACAGTCCTTGTGGCCTGGATGCGCCCCCTGTCTGCAGCTGCTGTGTGATGATTGCTCTGAACTCCCTACCTGTTCAGCTACTGACCACCTGTGGAATGGCCAAGCTGTGGACTTAATCTGCCTAGGACTTTGAACCTAGGTGAAGCTTCCACCTTGAGGGTTATCATGGTTTTATTGCTGTTGCTATTTTATGTTATTAGCCTGGTAATAATGCTCCAGTTTTCTCACACAGGGGCCATTGGGGAAGATGGGAAATGTGTAGATTGTGAGGTGAGATTTCTGGAGGGATGGGCTCTGGGTAAAATTTCAATATTTCCAGAATATCTCTCCTGGCTTTACTGTATCTGCTTATCAGTAGGTGTTTCCAAGGTGTGAAGAGAATTAGTCCCTCTGCATATAAATAGATAACTACAAGGGTGTGGGAATGTTTATCTGGACCAGAGAAGTTGGGTGGAACTCTCTTCTGCTGCAGCCTGGTCAAGATAGACGGGACAACTCCTTTTAAATATATAAACAGGTTTCTTAAACTTTCTTTATCCCTTTGACTGATTTTGGTTTCAAAGATATTTTGCCCTGGGATTTTCCCCCTGGAGTTATACCCTGAAACCTCAGTTCCCTGTTGGGTTCAAGAATAGTTGCTGATTTGGTTGTTTTTTTCACTTTTTAAAATTTTTTTGGTATGAAAATAAGTGATTTTTAAGTTACTTACAGGGTGGAGCTTATAACTATTTTCAGATGATATGATTAAAACTCTAAGAAAATCAAATGTGTTATAACTTATAAGAACATTCATAAATATCAGGTTGCAAAAGAAATTTAAATATAATAGTTTATTATTTATTTTGGGTTTCAATAATAGAAAAATCCTTGACTCAAACTAGCATATATTTTATTATTTATATGCCCAGAAATTCATAAGTAGAATAGGTTTCAGATTCAGTACACTGCATGTTCCGGACCTACTTTCCTATGATTCCCTTGATGTGCCCCTCCTCTATATTAAATGCTTCACCTTGGGCTGATAAGACGGTGGCAGAGGTTCCAAGGACATATACCATGTAAAGTAGCTATCTTAAAAAGAAGCATGAAATCATCTCTTCTAGTTACATGTTTTTTGTTCTTTTTTTTTTTTTTGTCACTTGTGGTATAATCTCCTTAAGTCCAACAAAAATAATGCCTCAGATATCATTAGTCAGAGTTGGGCAATATGCCCATTGCCAAATAAGTCATTAACAAGAACAATATGAATTCATCACTAACTTTGTATAATCAGGATCAAACTGTTAGAGCTGGAGTTGGAGTTGTAAAATAACACAGGAAATGTGTGACTAAAGTCACACTGGGGAACACTGGGGCAAAATACCTTTGAAACTGAAATCTGTCAAAGAGAGAAATAAAGTGGGAGAAACCCATTTATTTCTTACAAGCAGTCATCCATTTCTGCTCTCCCATATCTCTCGTGATGGCTGCAGAAAAAGACAGGACTCCCCCCAACCTCTCTGTCCAGATAAGCCCTTGCTCCCCCATGACATGGAGGTGGACTGCTTCTCTACACACCTTGGAAACACCTATTGATATGGAGATGCAATAAGGCCAGTGGAGAGATTCTGGAAATATTGCAATTTTACCCACACTACCTGACCAAAGATACTAGTTAGAAGGAAAGAGTGGGGATCGAAAGTAATGTAGATAGACACAGTACTCACTACAAATTATTTTCTTCCATATAGATAATAACAATGGAGAAAACATCATAATTATAATTTCTCCCAAAAAGTTATATATTAATGGGAATAAATTTATAAATAGATAAATTTAAGATACATGTGGGTCTGAGCCATACAAAAACAAGCTTCAAAACCCTAAGAAAATCATAAAATACTAAGTAAAAGGATTACCCCAGATGTACCTCAATGTGAATACATAATACTATATATATTCCCTATTATACAAAATTATATACATGTGTGGGTATATATCATGTAACACTGCATATATAATACTATATATGGATTGGTTCTTCCTCTCAAATTTAGAATTTTAATAAATTTCCAATCAAAATCTTAAAGTTTATTATTGCAATATAAAAAAAGTATAAAGTTGAAATTAATAAAAACAATAACCAACAAATAAACAACTATAGAAAATTAGAAAGTTTTAGTTCATCAAAAGATACCATAAGGAAAAAGACAAGACAAATACTTGGAGTATATACCTGATGCATATACATAAACAAATGATTAACATAGAGTATACAGAGAGTACCTGGAAATCAATGATGAAAAAAAATGATCCCAAAACTTAATTTTAAAATGCTTAGTTATAAAGTTGGGTGAACTTCTATATGCATGCTACATTAATCTATTATCATACTGATTAGGTTGGAGCCAACTGTTGTTTCTCAGGGACAAATGATCCTATCTTGATCAAGTGACCAAATCTCCTCTTACAGCTGTTATTTGTTTAGAATATGGTTGACATTTTTAAAAATACTAATACCATGTATTTTCTGACAGATATGTGAGAAATTTCTTTCTTCTTCTTATGCTAAGATCTTAGACACACTTTCAGGGATTCTGCTAAGTCAACACTATTTTCAAATAACACTAAGATGTTATTTATGATTGTCACTTTCATGCTGGGTTATTAATCCAGGTACAATATATTTTTACTGCTCTTATAAATGAAAAATTTTGTGTGAATTTCAAACCCAGAACTGTAATTTAGAACTAAGTAATAGTTAAAAGGAAAAGAACTACATGGGCTTGTTAGCAAATGCAATAGTAAAGTTCTGAAGAGTGGGAATATGTTCCATCTTTTGCCAAAATCATTCAAACATAACTCAATCAAAGATAATATGCAGAGCGCTGCTTTCAGTGAGACCACAGGACCAGAAGGCATCAGAGGGACATAAGCCAGTTCTGAGCTCTGCAGCTGATGGGAATTATCTCAGCAGCTCAGTGGCTGTTCTTTGCAATGCTTCTTCCATATTAATGTCTACAGAAGTCCCCAAAGCTGCCAAATATTGTTTATGTGGAAGAATACTTTCCTTTTTAAAGTAGAATGGACTGAAAACTCCACAAGGAAACTAGGAGAAATTGTACATGAAGTGACTCAATCAAATTTATAAGGAAATTTGTAAATTTCCTATTGAACCACAAAAATCAAGGTATAGTGAGAAAGAGAAAACATGAATTCAACACAATATTGATGATGTACACTGAGGAGCAGAAATTAATTGACAGAGAGATCATAGTTCATTGTTTGAAAGGAGATTATATAAATGACCTAGTCTACTTCAATACTTCTTATTCCAAGATGTACTTGCATTATTCTTTGAACATATCATGGATAACCTGCTACTCTCTAGGAATGGAATGAGAAATAGCAATTCATACCTATTTTATACAAACAGATCATACTGATTTCAAATGGAAGCTTATAAAAAAATTACACTGCATATTAGTAAGATTTTATTTTTTAATTGTTAATCTTTAAGAAATGAATAGATCAAATGAATCTATGCAACTTGAATACAGTTTTAACCTGAATCTCTGCTGTGTTTCATAAATTGTTTAATAGACCATTTTAAGAGATATTTCACTGTTTCTATTAATTATAAAAATATTTTAATAGTGCTAAAGCATATAAAAATAAAATTTTGAAACATATATTGTTGCCCTGGATTTCAGATGAAGGTACTGAAACTTTTTAAGTCACCATGTAGTATTAAGATGTTTAGTGAACTCAAAATATTGGTACATAATCAAAATGGACTTTCCTCTCAGAGGGAAAATGAGAGATACGTCATCCTGTTTTAAACTTTCTCTAGAAAACGTTTCACCTGTGCTTTCAGAAATGAAACATTCTCATTTTGTTCTACCATGCTTTCTACATAAAATTATAGATTATAACCATAAATCCTAGGTAAATGCATAAGAGCAATTTTCCATTTCTACACGAATGGATTTTAAAATTCCTATTGATCTTTTACTTCATATGTTGAATTCTGTAGTCAAATTTAGTTTCTGTAGTAAATACACATTTTTAACTCACATTTAGTACTATCTTGCTTTCACACAGCTAAATGCTCTTTTTACTTAAAAAAATTATTTTAGTCCAACACTATTCCCATTTTTAAAAAACATTTATTTTGAAGTAATTACAGGTTCACAGTAAGCTACAAAGAAATGGGCAGGGAGGTCCTCTGTATTCTTCATCCAGACTATCCCAACGGTAACATCTTGCATAATTAAAGTACAACATCAAACCCAGGAAGCTGGGTTTGGAGAATGGAAGTTTCATATTTACATCCATTTATTTAGACATAGGGAGGTACAGATTTCATTTTAGGCTTTGACTTTCTTCAAAACTGGCTCTGTTTATGGAGCCTTGTTAGTCTAACAGCAAGGGGACAGAGCCTGGGCATCTTTAGTATTGGGTCTGAAAGGAACCTTAGAGGAAAAAAAAACGCATCTAGATGTGGGTGATATTCTTTTTGTTTTCAAGAATGTGAACCAAAACAAGAGGTAGCAAAATCTGGGGCATATAGCTTTATATCTATTCAAGCTTTAATAGCTCTATTTTTCTGAGGTCTTTAGGAATTATGGAGTACATATACAGGCAATATGGAACTGGATAAATTGAGAAAATTATGTCATTGGTCAGTCTTTCTGATAAGACCCCTGGAAATATTGCCAGATGGTGATGATAAGTGAAAAAGGAATGCCAGAGTGATAGGAATAGATTTTCACACACATTTAATGTTTCCAATATCCATGCAAGTTTGACATTATTGTCCTTACTTTAAAAATACAAAAAAGTATTGTCTAAAAAGTTAATTTACCTAAAGTTGCAAAGGAAGAAATTATCAAAGCCATAGCACAAATTCGGTGGTGACTTCTCTAAAAACCTCTAAATTGCTCCTTTCATTATAACAACTGGAGACTTAAACTGTTTTTCTTTTTAATAAATCCTGAAATTAAAGATAAAACGACATTATTTTTCAATTAATGCCAAAACAACAATGCACATGCAGAGAATAATGAGGCTGTTCTCTAAGGACATGACAATGAGTAAAATGGAAAAATTTCAAACAAGTTCTAGCAACTAAATTACATGTGTGATTACAATTTCCAAAACTCAGTAAGTATGCTAACCATTCAGCATCACAGTATTGACATATTACATATACCCTCTCACACATACTTGTCTAACCAGGGGGAGTTTCTGCATTGTCCAGCTGGGACTTTTCTCTCCATACCATTACTTTCCATTCAAAGTGCTTCAAGAACCTCAATTGTTCTGGGAGGTTCAGAGGAGGTTAAGGGGTATCGTGGACTGTCGCCATTGTGCTGAGCAAAATTTCAGAGGACATGAAATTGTTTTGTTTGATAATGAGCAGGTCCCACAACCAGCATGTACCTAGTAGGTTACTGAAACCCTCACCCAACAACTACAGAAGTGATCACTGTTTCCACAGGGAGAATGTTACATGTTCACTTGAATGACAAAGAATGGATCACAAGTGTACTCAATTTCAAAGTAGAACCCTGGCATTAGCCAAAATGTGCTCAGCTGTCTCAACACTCTTATTTCTATCAATTCTTTCCATCTTTCCTGAGTGTCAGGACCTACCACCATATGGCTCCCCTCATAGCCCTGGGGACTTTCACCTTGGGAGTAGAAGCTTTCCTGTCTCTCAGTTTCAATTTCAGTAACACCCTGTGATTGACTCCAACTGGAAGCCAGAGGGCAAAAAAGCCCTTTAATGATGCCCAGGGACTTAGCTCCATGAGGCAGAGGGAATAATGATGAATGTACATCTTGAAAGGCCAACAGAAAATAACCCAGTACACACAAACCAAATATCTAGGCTATAAAACCAAGATATACAACTGTTTAAGAAATATTTTTCCCATGACAGGTACACCTATAGGCATTGAGAGCAATAGGATGAGAAAATTGGCACTGTCATTGTCCTCCTTGGAGCTCATATTCTAGTGTATATTTTTAATATAATATGTGCACGTGTGTGCACATGTGTCATTTACCTGGATACATGTACATGCACATAGCCCTGTAAGATTTTAGCATATGTACTTTTGTGTTTTTATTTCTCTCCCACAATTCCCAAACCTTCCTTTGGAATCCCAAAATTCACATTGCCTGGAGGCAAATTAGAGAGTTATAGGAAGAATAAAAGGGTGAAACTAGCGTTCACTTTGTTTTTGCTTAATTTGTTTTTTAATTCCAAGCAAGACTTTTGCAAACTAAAAGGGAAGATAGGGGAGAAGAATTTTCAGATAATGCCATAGCAAGACTGGATAGGAAAGAAAGAGGGAGGTGGACACAACTCGAACTTGGTTTCTCTTCCCAAGGTGAAGGGTCCCAGGACTACACGGGAAAGCTTATTCCCACATGGCCCTTCCTTGAGGGATTGTCAAAGCTCAGCCCAGGCTCTCTACTAAAGGCCAGAACTTCTGCCAAGGGAGCTCTTCTTTCTTGGTCTCAGTGACTGCTCTTTCCAGTTGTATTTGAAGCCTGTACAGGGTTGAAGCTCAGGATAATTTGGGTCAATTCCTGATAGTTTCCATTAAACCTAGCCACATCTTCATAAATAATTCTTTTATTAAACTCCACTCATTTAAAAAAGTTGATAAAGACATGTGCCTCCCTGAAAAAAAAAGTTACCTCTTTTACTTTCCTATAGCATAAGTCAGACTTCTACTTCAGCACTATCACTTAAATAAACCATGATAATATTATAAAAGCCTTAGTTCTTCCAAAAGCAAGAATTTTTGCTGAGAGTCTCCATTTATCAACATTGCAGCTCTAGGAGCCCCTGCTGTATTTTCCCTGTTCAAAGCAAAGATGGTATCAAATGAAGGGCAAAAACAGAAGATTGTAGATCAAGGCAGAGATCATAAAACATGATGCAGAAAAATACTTTCCCAAAGATGAATTATACCATCTTGCAGAGCAGAATTAGGTGAACAAGTAACACAGAAATTTCCTGAAACTATGGTACTGTGGACCTGTATAAATGTCAGTTCATTCCCTTTACTTCCCAGAATCTGCAGCTTTCCTTATCACTTGCTTTTTCTACTAGTAATAACATAAATCAGTGAAAAGAATTACAAGTCTCACCTTTAAAACTCTTTTCTTCCTAAATCTAGACAGACTTCTCTTTCCCTGATAAAGAATTTCTCCAAAGAGTTTTAAGAGATCACCTTCCCTCTCAACACATTTTTTTTATACTCCAGCTGCTGTTCTGTTGTTCTCCTCTGACTTCAAATTGGTGTCTTTTCAATTCAAACTTCTAATCAAGGCACATTATTCCACAACCTTCTTTCTCTGCTCCTCTGAACCAGGTAAGCGTTCCAGCAGCCCTCCGTAGATCTCAGCTATGCTCTTAATAGTCATATTGCTTTAAGTTTTCAAACCTCACTGGAGAAATGAGGTAACTGGAAGTGTGATACAAGGCATTGTATACACAGTAAAATTACCTTCCCCACATCTTAGAGGGGATAAATGCTGCTCTGGAGTAAGTGACTGAAAGGTTATTTGCTCCTTGGATAGCAGAGGTATCACAAATTAAGTTATTGTTCAAGGGTTCCTTCCTAAGGAAGTGAGACATCTATTTGCCACTTTTCTCTATTCTTCTAATACAATCATAGCTCCAAAATTTTTTCTAGTGTATACTCCATGGAAAAAGTATAACTTCTTAGAAACAAAATTATATCAAAGACGTAAGTACAAGAATAAAGAGAAAATATACCAAAGCCAATTTTTATAAGCTTTGAACTGTCTTCCTCAGTGACTAATTAAGGTCATATGAAAGCTTGCAATGTACTTTACCCTGGTGTTCAATGATTTCTTTTATTTACAATATTGGAGCAGTTGTCATTTAGAAATAATGCAAGTGACATGGAAAGCTGAAAACCACTTGAATGTTGATTTTTCAATTAATATACTGTTATAGTTGGCTTAATTACTACAAATTAGTTATATCAAAGCAAGAGCAAAACTAATTCTGCTAAAGCTAATAAAACTGAAAAAATAAAACTAAGTAAAATAATATGAATTTATCACTTATTAAATTTTGTGCCTGATCTTAGAACTCAGATCAACTTAACTGGGTGATTTTTTTTCTTAATTTTTTGTCTTGGTTCATCAGAAGACATTGAGAAGTTTGTCAAGAGCCAAGATGAATTTTATAATTCATACAAAATTATAGTTGTCTTTTATATATTGTAGCTGAAAAATAAGAGAACTAATTTTAAAACAATAGTAAATATTTAAATAACAACTAAGATTTATCATTAAGCATAGGGCATTGTTCTGAACATATATTATGCTTAGCATATTTTAATGAATCCTCAAAATTGTCCTAGGACATAAGTCTTTATTATCTCTATTTTGCAAAAAGGGGGATTGACACTAAGGGAGTGAAATAATGTGCCCACATAGTGTATCTGGCATTCACAAAAGAGATCTGCCCCTGCCAAAGACCATGTGTCTATTCAATATGCTAAATTTTAAATATGAAGAAGAGAAACTTTTGTTACATAATTAGCAGGCATTCTTTTCAAAGTCCCAAGAAAATCACTTGTATATTTTAATTCAGAATTCAGTTATCTCTGCAAATACTTTCCTCTTCTATTTATTGAATAAGTGCAGGTCCACCAAATGGCGCACATGATTACAAGAGTTTTAAAATAAAGATGTATTTTTAGCATACATAAATCAGTTATTTAATAACCAAGTATACAATGTTTTAACCATTTAAACATTCCTACAGCTCTTATTTGCAAGTGCTATTTTTTAAATACAAGCTTTAATTGTTTCCATGTTTGAACTCTTAAACTTGAGGGAATTGAATGTATTTACATTTCTAAGACCAATAAAGCATAAGTTATAAGACAAAGTTAGAATCAGAGGTTTTGTCTCTTGGCCGTTACAAATGAGGGCAGATGAATATAAACACCTGCTCAAGTTCTCTTTCAGTTCATTTTGGCCCTGATCCCATTTTGACTAAAATTTCTATCCAGGGCCTGTATTTGGTGGAAGCCAATACCTAGTTAATTTGCTTTCCTTTATTTTAGGATAGATAGTCATTCTATTTTATTTTCTTCTAGAATAGTTTTTATTTTTAATAAACATGTTAATTTTCATTGTTTTTCTGTAATTACTGTAGTTTACATGGAAATAAGAAAAAAATAATTTATGTTAGTAAAGATTAACTTACTTATAATAATAATGCAGTAAACTGAATTAGAAGAAAAGTTATAGATTGGGAGAATTTTCAATACTTATCCAAAATGATGGCAAACAAATATGTGAAGAAAAATCTAGAAATTAATATGTAAATACTAGAAAGGTAAAGAAAAATATGCAAAAGATAAAAACCAACAACTCACATTAGAAGAAACATAAATGTTTAATAAAAGTTTGTAAAGATTATGTCATAAAAATCAGGAATGCAAAACTGAAATGACAATGAATATTTTTAACATTCATGTCACAAAACAGATTGGTAATGTCTCATGTAAGTGAGGTTTGGTCATGTAAATATCCTTTTTCAACTCTCATATTGCCAAAATAGACTGATGAATATCCAGTATTAGTGAATTTTGGGGAAATCACTACTCATCCCCTATGAAATCATAAGGGCTATGTGATATATCTTTGGAAGACATTTACTAAGCACAGACTAAATGTAAAAATTTTAAATTTTAAAATGAGCAAGACTTTTAACTGATGTCTAATTTATGTAGCAAAGAGAAATGCTGATATTTGTGCACAATGAAATAGAAGAAAATTCATTGTGCCATTAGTTTATGAGAAAATTATTTTAACAGCCAAATTTTAGTGTTAAACAAGGGAACCTTCGTACAGTGTTGTCAGGAATATTGATTGGTGCAGCCACTGTGGAAAGCAGTATGGAGGTTCCTCAAAAAACTAAGTATAGAAATATCATACAACCCAATATTCCACTTCTGGGAATTTACCCAAAGAAAACAAAATCCCTGACTCAAAAAGGTAAATGTACTCCTATGTTTGCCACATTTTTTTACAATAGTCAATAGATGGAAGCAACCAAATGTCCATCAATAGATGCATGGATAAAGATGCAGTAGTAGAACATATACACAATGGAATATTATTCTGCCATAAAAAAGAAAGAAATCTTGTCATTTACAACAACATGGAAGAACATAGAGACCATTATGTTAAGTGAAATAAGCTGGGCGGAGAAAGACACATACCATATGACTTCACTTATTTTTGGAATCTAAAAACAAAACAAAATGAACAAAGTCGTAGTAGACTCATAGACACTGAGAAGTGACTGGTGGTTGGGGTGGATGGGTAGGGAAGGTGAGGGGGATAAAGGAGCACAGAAATTTTCAATCATAATATAAGTTGGTCACAGGACAGTAGTACAGCATGGAGAATAGAGTCAATGATTCTGTAACATCTTCCTATGTTGAGAGACAGTAATGCACTAGTGGGGGTAAGGACGAATAATGTGGGTATCTGCTGAACCACTGTGTTGTATAACTGAAACCAATATATGATTGTACATCAAGTATTCTTCAATAAAAAAAATTACAGTTAAACAAAAACTAGGAAGTGGTTCTAACAAAGGAAATCAATATAAATACACTGAAATGGAAAGATATAAAAGATGTGTTTTAAGAGATAAACCCAATAATCAGAACTACATGTAAAATATATATAATGCACTTATTTAAATATAGTATTATATGTAAAGTACTATGCATATACTTAACATACTTTAAAAATAGGTTTTTTCAGAAAAGGTATCTATATATGTACATAATCATAGAGATATAGATAAAAGAACTCACATCATATTGATTATAGTGGATACCTATGGATGAGCTCTTGAGTTTTTAAGAAAATAACTTATTCATATATTCTTTATGTAATAAATATTTTTAAATGGACAAAAAAGAAAGATGGCTCTTATTAAGCTTATTAAAGTAATGATATTATTTCTTCTAAGTACAGGGGTTTTAGAATAATATACAATAAATCCTCATAATGTAATTCATTCTAAATTATTTTAAGAAAGAGGGAGTATATTTACTTTGATTATTTTTCTATTCCTTCAGGTATTGTTACTATTTCCATAGAATAATGTGTAATTTCTAGTCAGTAGAATTTGTGAAAAACTGGAGCTAGGAAATCCAAGGATGCAGCAGGATGTTCTCATCTGACAGTCTTTAGCACTGTCTCATCTATGCCTGAAGTCAATGATCCAAAGTTTCTGTCTTGTCATGTTCACAACTCTTAGCTCAGCAGCTGTATTTCAGGAACACATCAAAGAAGATGTTTTTACCTCACGTTTAACACACCCATCTCCTTTAAATAGTTAAAGTCCATTTAAGGCAATTGTTTTCAAACCTGTTCTGACAAATGGAATCACCTGGGAAATTTTTTTTATAATGTAGCCACCTAAAAATTTTGATTTAGAAAGGCTGTGGAGACTTCAGCAATCAATCAATAAATGTACTTCTGTGAGTGTGTGTGTGTGTGTGTATGTGTTTCTGGAAGATAGAAAGATAAGAGATCCCAGGTAATACTGATTGATCTGGCAGATTTTAAGATCATTCATGTTTTCCAGAAACATTGAAAATAATGTGTGGACCACCTGGTACTCTATTTCTTCAAAGTTTAAGTATACTACTGCTTGAGAGGATGGTGGAAGTCCATATTTTTGCAATTGTATGTTGAGACCTGTATTTTATCAATTGTTGTGGGTTGAATTATAAACATAAAAAAGATTTGTTGAAGTCCTAACATGCTCTGTGCCTCCACCCAGGTACCGGTGAATGAGACCTGATTTGGAAATAGGGTCTTTGAAGATATCCTCAAGGTAAGATGAGATCATTAGGGTGGGCCCCACCATCCCCAAAACACACACACACACACAGAGGGAAGATAGCTCTGTGAAGGCAAAGATTATAGTTAATGTTACTACAAACCAAGGAATGCCTGAGGCCACCAAAAATTGGAAGATGCAAAGGAGAATCCTCCCCTAGAGATTTCCAAGACAGCTTGGCCCCAAAGATACTAAATAGACACTCATTTCCAACCACACTGAGTGGAGCAGAAGATATGGGGGTGTCCCCACCTCAAGCATGTGCCCTATCAATCTGATGAAGCCAAAGGAGGACAAGGGGAAGGGCAGGTTGGCAGAAAGGGTTTTATTGCTCACAGCTTCCTTGGGTTCACTAGCCAGCCCCTGCTCTGTCTGTCCCCTGCAGGTACGCATGTGCCCCACTTCCCCCAACCGCCCCTTCTAGAAGGAACTCCATGGGCAGGTCCCTGGTGACTGGAGTGCATGAGATCAACTATGCATCAGGAATGGAAGGGAGGAGAGAATGGCCGCCACTCTCCACTTCCTACTGCAGATCCACCAGAGGCTCTGCGGTGGCCCATTGATATGGAAATGGACCCTTATCTGCATACCACTATGGAAGCCAGGCAGAAATTCTGAGGGGGAACTTCCATTTACCCCACACTTTTGTTTTCTCCAACTCTCTCTTGTCCTCAAACTCTTTGAGTTCTTTACATCTAAATTGAAGTGAGTTTATACAGTCCATTGTTGTATGTGAGCTAGAGGTTTCCTATTTTATGAAATTTTGACCATTTTACAAGTATGAAATTCTTTAACTTTCAGTTTCCTCACATATTATATATAATTAATAATGTGTGTGTCAGAAGATTTTGGACAATTAAGAACAGTGTATAAAAGTGCCTGGCATTGTGTTTGGAAGACGGAAAGCCTATGACATAAAGTAACTTTTGCTAACACTACCCATTCTAGAACTTGTCATTTTCTGGCACTTCCATTTTCTTCTGTTTTCATTTACCCAAGCAACTTAAAAATTCATGTCCCATTTGAATAACCCTTATGTTACTGTCAAATATTTTGACCATGGCCTACAATTAGAAGTACATTTCATAATGTAACTTAGTTGAAAAGAGGCATCAACCTTAAATATTGGCCAAAAGCAATTATTTGGCTTTGGCTTCAGAATTCAGATGGCCAAATAAAAATGCATATTTCAGTGTAAGTTTTGGCAAATGTGGGTTTTACCTTGTATTTGGTTCTCATGCAAGTGCACACACAATCTATGGATATCTACACATTTGTGTAATTATGCAATTACATATACATATATATATATAGTTACATGGATTTATAATAATATATAGACTATAAAAATGTAAGTAATATAAAGAGATATGTCATATGGACTCTCTTAGCTTTACTCAGCTCACTATCTGCCTTAAAATAATTTGAAGCTTTATCTAGCCTCTTACTTTTACATAACCGTAGAGAAAAATGTGTTCTTTACTCTGTCTTGTGAGATCATCTTTTCAGTATCCCCTAATGTAAAAAGTTCTTTCTTCCTTATGTTACCATGCCATCACCCTTCCTCTATTAACAATTACACAATTACCAATTGCTGCATAACAAACCACCCTACGGTTTAGCGGTCTAAAATGACAATGTTATCATTTCTCATCATTGTGAAGGTTGGCAGAGTGGTGCCTTCATTGCTTTCACCTGGGCTCAGCCATGCAGCTCTGTTCAGCAGGAATCTGCTTGACTAGGTTGGAGAGGGCCTCACTCACAGGTCAGCCAGTTTGTACTGTCCAGCTGCCAGGGAGTCTCAGTTCTTTCCAAATGTCTTCTCATCCTCCAGGAAGCTACCCTGATGTCCTAACATGATGGCTTCATGGTGGCATCCAAGAGGATAAAAATGGAAACTCAAAACCTCTTTAGGCATGGGATTTAGAACTCATAGCTCCACTTCTGCCACCTTACACTGTTCAAAGCAAATCACAAGGCTATCCTTGATTGAAAGGGCAAGGAGAAATAATGCCATCTTTAGATGAGAGGAGCAAACAAAATACAGCTGAACTGACCCAAATCATGACCTTTAACTTCCAGGCTATCTTTGCTATCCCACAGACTAAGAAAGGCTAATTTTCAAGCAAATTCTAGGAAAGTGTTAGAGTTCAATAGCAGAAGGCCAAATGGGCTTGAATTAATAATTCTCCAAATTCCTACTCTGCCTAAGTGCCAAGCAAAATGCTTAGAATATGGAAATACAAAGGTAATTAAGATATTTCCTTATTCTAATGGCAATTACAGCAAATTCAACATGAGTAAATGTGCTAAATACAATGAAGTAATATATGACGTTCAAGTAAAGGGAATGTGTTTTAACTTTTTGATGTAAGCAAGCATTTAATGTTAATTAATTTATTAACATTAAATGCTTGCTGATACAAAACTTTATTTGGGGGAAGCTATCTGAGTTAAAATTAAAGCCCTCCAGGAAGCAAAGATATGCTGCCTTATAAAGCAATAACATTCAAGTGTCAAAGATAAATCTTCCAAATGCATCATATACATTTGGAAATTATGAAAACAAAAATTCAGATGTATGAACTCATTTTGAAAAATATCATATAATGTAAAAACATTTATGATATATAGATATATCATATAAAACATTTGATATCACAAAATATCTAAAAACTCTGTTCAAATATTGTAAAATTATGTTTTTTTCTAGAGTCCCCTTTAACATTATAATAAATAGCTGAATACCAGGGACCTGAAAAAGCAAATATTTAAGTTTCAAAACAAATAGTATAATCCAGTGAATCTGGAGAAGCTAATAAATATTTGTGCAATTGTAAATGTTTTTGCCATTTATTTGCTAGTCTAAATCAAATATACATGTATTCATCAAGGTTTAGTTCAATAATATTTATTGAGTGATAATTTTTCATATCATTAAAGCAATCTAAACATTCTGACATGCAAAGTGTATGATTTGGAAAAATTATAAATTATATCTGTAAGTTGGTTTATAAAAATTAAATGTCTTATATTCATAAATTTATTTCTTTAATGACTATAAATGACACTCCTGTTGCTGGTTTTTATTGTTCTACATATTTTTAGACAAAGACTTAATTTTGGATTAGTGGGGTTTTGGTTTATAAATAGTTTTCAGCCTGATATTCAACTTTTATTTCATCTGAAAATAAAATCCAGTATAATGTGTTTCTCTCCTTTTTCTGATATTTAAGAAAATTCTGTGAAGTTTCAAAAATACAAATTAGGAAAAAAACTATTTCCTGACCTTACCCAAGAGGAAATGATATTTTAATAAAATATTTTCTGTGTAATGAAATACTTTGCAAGTTATGCTAATATGTTATCTTCATAATAAGGAAAAATGCAGAGCACAAGAATGTATTAGAAATATTGCACTGTTGTTAATTTACAAATAACATCTTTAGCACCTACTTTCGTACTTCAGTGATGATTTGGTACATCATGCTAGTATAGTGTCAAAGACAGCGTAATGAAACAAACTATTATTCAAGGGTACAATTCAAGTAAGAGACTGGGACCTCTGTGAATTCAGAAAACCTGGTAGAATATAACACTTGGAATCGACTATTATTCACTTTAAACCTGTGCTGCAGGAAGCAGATGCTAAGCCAGAGTTGGAAGTTCAAAAGATATGTTGGGAAGTAGCATTTATAGAAGGGAAAGGAAGGAAGCAGGACTGAGCAGATGGAGATGTCCCTCTGGGATGCTGACCTGAGAACAGCTCTGACTGCTCAATGGGATACTACAGAGCAAAGACTGTACATTAGAGGGGCCCCCTGTTGGCCACTAATGCCAAGCAAGGCCCTTGCACCACCTCCTTGCACACTATTGAATGGGCCATGAACAGAGGGTTTCAGATCAAAAGTTGGGGCACAATGTGACAAAAGTAACAAGTGAAGGCTGACTACTAACCTTGCTCACTACAGCCAGGCAACATGTCAGTATCTGACATGTGACTCATCTTTTTTTTCCAGTCTCTCTTCTCCCTAACCAATTAATCATGACTCCGCATTTTAAGCTTTCCTTTCTGGTAGCTCCTCTGCAACCCAGCTCTAAATTTGGTGTCAGTTTATTTCTGGTCCTCATTCTCTCTAGTATAGATGAAATATTTATTTATATGTTTATATATTATCTATATGCTAAGGATCCCCAATTTCATACTTATATCCTAGCATCCCTTTTGGATTTGGGACTCCCCACATAGCTCACAATGTGGTCAACAGTTCAGGCCTAAAAATGAAGGGGAGAACACCTAGCCCTACCCTCCAGGCCTGCGCCTCCCTGGTCTTGTGAACTATTGTTCTGGTCAGACACAAGCCTTAAGAACTGTCTCTTCCTCACCAAGCTCTCACATACAAGTTCATTAAAAGATTTTTGGTTCTGCCTCAAATTGTCTATCTATTTCTCTTCTGCTCTACTGACAGTACCCTGGTTTAAGAAAACATGATTTCTCCCCTAAGGTGCCAACAGACATTGTTTGGTTTCCCTAATATCACGCTTTCCTCCTCTAAAGACCCTAATTAGCCAAAGCAATCTTGAAAAAGAAGAACAGTATCATGCTCCCTGATTTCAAACTATACTACAAAGCTATAATAATCAACTGGCCCAAATATAGACACATAGGTCAATGCAATAGAATGGAGAGCCCAGAAATAAACCCATGCTTATGTGGTCAGTTTATCTATGTCAAGGAGGTAAGAATATACAATGGAGAAGAGACAGTTTCTTCACAAAAGGTGTTGGGAAAGCAGGACAGCTATATGCAAAAGAATGAAACTGGATTATTGTCTTATACCATACACAAAAATAAACTCAAAATAAATTGAAGATGGAAATGTAAGAACTGAAACCATAAAACTTCTAAATAAAATAGGCATATGCATATATATATATATATATAGTATGTATAAATACTCTTGGATGTCGGCCTTAGCAATTTTTTTCTCTGTATGTCTCCCCAAGCAAGGGAAACAAAAGCAAAAATAAACAAAAAGGACTAAATCAAGCCAAAATGCTTCTGCACGTGAAGGAAATCATCCAAAACACAAAAAAGTAACCTAATGAATGGGAGTGTGTATCTGCAAATGACATACCCAATAAGGGGCTAATTTCAAAAATATATAAAGAACATACAACTAAACACCAAAAAGAACTAATCTGATTAAAATATGGGCAGAAGACCTGAAAAGACATTCTTTTAATAAGAGGCATATAGGTGGCCAACAGACACATGAAAAGATGGTTAACATAACTAATCCTTAAGGAAATAGAATGATCTTTCTTAAATTTTAAGTTAAGTCACACCATTTCTCTTAACATTTAATTGCTTTAATTTATATGTAGAGAAAAGAAATCAGTTAGCATGACCTGATAGTACTGCTTGATCTGGAATTGGCTTTTTCTAACCTCAGCTGCTTCTCTACTTCCTCACTGTGGGCCAGTGACACCGGCCTTCTTTCAGTTCTCCGGATCAGTCACCTCAAGACTCCTACCCCCAAGCATCAGGAGACCTTTGTACACTCACCACTGACATGTTAAAGCTATGTAAGACTGAGCAGGTCACTTGGTCTCACTTTGACTCTTGTTTTTCTCATATGTAAAATACCTTCTTCATAAAAGAGTTGTGTTATCTTAAAGAGATACTATAGGAAGACATACTCTATAACCTTTGATCTCTTTAGTAAGAATCCACCATTAAATATCACTGTTTTCTGCACAATCACCTTGGAAGCTTTGGTGAAAAAGCAATTTTTAATATATCATCTTGGGGAAAAAAACAACTTTGGGTAGAAATGGATAGATTTTACCATTTATGTTAATGATAAAAAATCAAGAATAATCTTAGCTTATAGAAGATTTAAAATACATCAGAGAAAAGACCTCATAAATGTACAGACCTAACAAAGAATACTTTACATAGAGATCTCCACACAGAACCAAGATGGAATTATATTGGGTAATACACACTTTAGAGGAAGTGGTTATCCACTCTCCATGTCTGTAGAGTAAACTAGAAGGACAGCCTATTAGCTGATCGGTGAGGCAGTGTGGGGTTCCTCTGGTAAAAAGGAAATGTCCCCTTGGCCTGAAGAAAGTCCTTTATTGTTTCTTATAGAATGGATGTGCTATCTTTAAATTCTCTTATTTTTCTTTTATCTATAAATCTTCATTTTCCTATCATTACTCAAGGATATATTTGCTGTATATGGAATTCTGTATGGACACTTTTTTCAGAACTTTAAAGAAGCTGTTTCAACACAGGTGCTTTTTTTATTAGAAATTTTCAGTCATTGGAGTTGTTGTTCCCATATATGTAATGTCTTTTTTTTTTCACTGGAGGACTTTTTTCTTTATCCTTGATTTATAGCTTGTATATGATATGTCTGAGCATGGCTGTCTTCGAATTTATCCGTTTTGATGTTCACTAATTTTCTTGAATCTTCATTTTTTCAGAGGTTCTTGACTATCATTAAAAACTATTTTTCTGTACCAGTATCTTTCTCTTCTTCTGAAACTCCAGTGACAGGAATATTATATAGTAGGATGTTGTTTCAGTAGCCATGGAGGCTCTGTTTACTTGTTTTCTATTTTTTTCCCTCTGTTGTTCAGCTTGGATTATTTCTAGTGACATATCATCAAGTTTGCTGACTCTTTTCTCAATTACTTCTGTTATTCTATTAACCCCATTCAGTGAATATTTTTTCAGACATTGTGTTTTCCAGTTTTAAAACCTCCATTTGGTTCTCTTTTACAGTTTTTATTTCTCTCATTTCACCCAACACGGTTAACTCTGCTTTAAGGTTCCTTTGATGATTCCAACATTTGGCTCGTCTTGAGCTGGTATTTGTTCATGTGGAAGAGGCCCACAATAGGCATTTTTTAATAAGCACCTCAAATCATTTATAACATCTGAAGGAAATAGATAATACAGAATACACCAGGAGAACCTCTTAAAGAAATTATCCAAAGAAAAAGAGCTTGACGAAGACATATTCTCTCTCCTAGAAAGAAAAGAATCACCCTACCTCATGATGTCCACCACTACTTGGTAAAGAACTTGCAACGACCATTTTGATGTATTTATATGGAGACTCTGATGTCTTACTCCAATAGACACACACACATACACACACACCAGTAATTTAAGAAATATCAACACTTTGTGTTACAGAATATCCCTGATTAAATTAACCTAACACAAGAAAATGGTAAATAAAAGAAAGGGAAAATTCTGCAAAAGTACACGTAAGAGGATATATTTAGATTGTTGAGTGCATAAAGGTCCAATTTTAATCTGATAGCCGTTTCTGTAGTAAGAACATTAATATAACTAATAATGAAGAAAGAAATGCTCTAGGGCCATTAAAATTAAAAAAACAAAAGGGAAGATATTTGTTTTATTCCCTGGATGCTAAATGTTCAGTTGGAGCTGGTTAGCTTAATAATTACAATATTCTCATCAAAAACCTTAGAGCAACAGGAAAAGTACACAGAAAAATTAACCACAGTTTTTTCTCTATAAGATTATAGCATATAGAAACAAAGTCTCTTATCAATTTTCTTCATTTATGTGAAAACTCAAGCTAATTCTCCATTACCTATGTGTAAACAATAAAATTTTCATCACATTTACTTTATTTGTCTTCAGTTTTTTTGAGGTGCAGTTACTCATCAGTATAACAGGAAATCCCTGAAACATCTCTTCCACTTGAATGAATTTTTCTTGCCTGAAATTTTCAATCTTCCCAAAGCTACTAATCCATAAAAAATTATTCTACCACAAAGACTGATGATTTTCTAGGCAGAAATAATATAGAGTACCATTGTTCCACCATGACACTTCATTCATTCAGTTTAGTCAGGCAGCAAATATTTAGTATGTACTTTTTGTGAGTGCCTTGTTAAACTTTGGGAAGTTAGAAACAAGCTATAAACTTGGCTTTTCTTAAAAAGCACCTTAATTCCTTCCACAACCATTGACTATAAACCACATACAATATATTCATATGCATGTGTATACATATGTTTCATATATATATACACAGAATTTCAATTTATATTTATTTTATCTGGAAGAATAGAAAGAATTTTAGCTTTACTCATAATATTCATAGAGATATTGTATGTAAATTTTATAATTAAACATACATGCATTTAGTTATATACTCAAATATTTGGGGAAATGTTACTGAATTCTCATACCTCTATCATAGCAGTATCATATTGATTTAGTTTGTTCCTTTAAGAAAACAAAATCAAGCCTTCTTATCCATTAATATGCTTAGCGGAATATTTAACAGAGAATTGCAAAAGCTTGAATTAATTAATTTTTTTTTAAATGATAGCTACACAAATATGGAAACAGCCTCCTAAGGTGGTAAATTCCATTTCATAGATGCCATTCAAACAGAAATTTTGAGAGAATATCCAAATGGTAATAAAGAGTAACATATTAGGTCAGATAAACTATGCAATATTTTTAATTTCTGTACTAATGCTCTGTGAATTTTTAATTACTATTTTGTTTAGCTTCTTATAGTCATTATATGGATAGAAATGAATATCTGTGTTCCTTATAATGGAAACATGCATTTATTTTATTTTGTTTTTACTGACGTGCAGTTGATATACAATATTATACTGGTTTAAAGTAAACAACATAGTCATTTGACAGTAATGTACATTATTAAATGCTCACAAGTAGTGTAATTACTATCTGTCAACCTAGAATGATGTTACAGAACTATTGACTATATTCTCTATACTCTACTTTCATCCCCAGGACTTTTGTTTATATATGATAGAGATTTTGTGCCTCTTTAATCCCTTCACCTATTTCACCCATTCACCCCAGGCCCTCTCCCATGGCCCCACCAGTCACTTCTCAGCATCTATTAATTCTATTTTTGTTTTGTTCATTTGTTTTGTTTCAATTACACATATAAATGAAATCATATGGCATTTATCTTTCTCTGCCTAGATTATTTCACTTAGCATAATACCTTCTAGGTCCATGCATGTTGTTGCAAATGGCAAAATTTCTTTCTGGAAAACTTGTATTTAACAATATGTTATTGTGGTTTTTTTATTATCCAGTCATTTGAATATCTTTTTGCTACTAAAGAACATTATTACTGAAATGTGTATTAGTATTCTTGAACAAAATGCTATTACATACCTTGTCATTTTATGTAAGACAAGGAAACACCTACTATGAGCTAGCCATTCCATGAAAATGGGTGATAAATACTTACGTATTTACAGATATGATTCACACATTTCAAAATATATGTAAGGGCTGACCAAAGAAGATAAAAATGGGCAGAAGAGAATAACAGAAGGGAAAAGAGTGCAAGGGGCCTGACAAGAGCAGACTTTAAAAACAAAGGTCTGCATAAATAATCTTGCAGGGCAAGGAGTGAGCTCACCCTGAAATACAAAAGCTGAATGTCTTATTTAACAGGAACACGAAGTTGAGGGTACAATCGATTTTGGCAGTCTTTTTAGACATGGTATAAGAGACGCAAGAGAGGCAAAGCTACAGACAAAGATTACACTGGCTAGCAATTTTTATAGGAAGCAAGTTTCTCTATGACCACAAAGGAGAAGGAACCTCTGAGTTGATCAGTCTAGCAGGCTAATGGGACCCTTCCCTATCCTACACCAGGATCTCCTGAAAATAAGCTCACCAGAAAGGCCAACTCCTTCATTTAACAAAAATAAAATCAAACTGAAAATATTTTTGTAAAAATACAATTAAGAAAACATGTAGAAAAAAAATGCCATGAAGTTAAACAGAGATATTTTTTGTAGAGGAGCATAAAATTATGATCAACATTTTGCATTGAAAAAAGAAAAAATTGTAAAGATGTAATTCCCTATATTAAAGAAGATCACAAAGCATAAAATTAAGAATTAAGGATGAAAATGGTGAGACAAAAGGCTTGAAAATGAGCTGGAAAACAGGAAAAATGGAATTAAGACTTAAAGTGATGGGAATTAATGTGTGCCCCTCTGGGTCATCAAAACAAAAGAAAACTATCCTAAAGTTAAAAAAGTGTGCAAACATGTATTTGAGAGTGCAATTTCAGGAAAGCAGAAGCTAGAGGAAGAGAGGAAATGGGGCAGAGGAGAGAGCCAAAGATACAGACGGCTTCACCGAACTGACTAAAGCACAGTAGCGAGCATTCTGTTACTGCTTTTCTTTTTTTTTTCAAATTTATTTATTTATTTTTATTTTGGTATTATTCATGTACAATTACATGAGCAACATTATGGTTACTAGACTTGAAGGACATATTCCCAGAGGCCTTTTTGGATTCTTGAACCACCTGACTTGAGGAGAGGGAAGAATTATTTATCTGTAGGTTTCTGTATCCTACTAGTCAAAGTTTGCCCAATAAGACTTCAACTGTCTGGTGCTTCTGAATTGTACCAGTCTCGCCCAAACAAGTGCTGTGGGAACCTTGGCCCAGAAGAGCCACGACGGCACCCTGGGCCCTGCACAGGTCAGCGAACCTCCATCCGCCCGCCGTTGCCCTTGAGCTATGGGCTGCACCGGTATTCGTGGGCGGCAAGCGCTCTCTGCTGTTTCTCATGCCTCAGCAGCGTCAGGAAAGCCCAGCGCTAAAGGTGGGGGACAAGTGAAAGGCTTCAGACTCCATGCCATTGGGGTTTTCCTGCATGTGACGGGGAGGAGCTGAGAGCACCTGCCGAAGCAGAGCCCACGGCTTTTAGAGCCTGTGGCAGAGAAGGCCTAACTTCACACTTGCTAGAACGACCACGGGGGACATACCACAGCCAGAAAGCCAGCAGGTTCACAGGTCCGGTGTGGTGCCTGAACCAAGCCCAGGGCACTGTGACGATCAGGATGCGGATATAGTCAGCATCGAAAATCAGACAGATGTGAATGCAAGGGAGAAAGAATGTAGTAAGCAGGGTTTGTTAATAGCCTCGCTTGATGAGGAAAGCTGTCCAACCAAGTCATAAGAGTATAAGCATATTTAACAGTATAAATTAAAACACTAAGGAGGATTCTATTGTTTCCTGAATTTGAATGAGAGAGACAGAAAAGGGAGAATAATTATGGACGTCAGTGAAAATGGATGGAATTAACTTGCCTTAAAGAAATTTGGTGATATGGCCAAGATGACAGAATTATTAAGCAGCAGGATCAGGAAAGAATTCAGGTCTTCTGACCCTTGGCAGGTGCTGAAATAGTACCCAGAGTGGCACTATTCCATGATGCTTAAGGAGTAGATGGTCATACCTGGAAGACATTGGGCTGTAAACAACAGGATGTATGAACATGTGCACACCCAACCACATGGAAGAATGTGTGAACACACACAAACATTAACATACATACACCTTAAAATAAGCTAATACTCCCTGAGTATTGCACAGCTAGATTTATTTTTAATAACTGTAAGTGAAGAGGGGGTAAGAAGCCCATCTCCCATTTTTGTTTGTTTTATTTCAATTTAGACTTTTGCCTTTTTAAAATAAACTTTTCTTCAAACACTTAGGAAAATTATGATAAAAGACCACCTTATGCATGTGAACCCTAAGGTGGGATTCCTCTATCACAGGTAAGGTCATATATCGGGTGAATAGCATTCTACATAGAAGAGAGTATATGGCATTATTTAAGTTACCAGAGGAATTTACAAAGTTGCTGTTGATCTTATGTCTAATGTCCCTCTTCTTTAGACAAACGAATTGGATCAAAAAAGAGTAACATCTAAATTGCAAAATGCATTTTGGAGCATATCTCTGGTATGTGAGGTAGACCAGCTAAAAACATGCAATTTTATTTTCAATCTTGCTTCCAATCTTCTGGCAATTTATTATGTGTAGTTCATGTTACAGTAGAACTTGGAAATCTTGCAGTCATTTTTTTCTTTTTTTTTCCTGCTGTAAAACTGTATCTGGTTACTTTATTGTTTAATTTGAAATATCCTTCCAATTCCTTCAGACTAAAATCTTGAACAAGACCAGAGTAAAAATCTTACAAATATACAGAAGAATTAGAGACAAATGCCCAGAGAATCAAGTGACAGGCCTTCTGTATTGGCACTGTTTACTTAGGCCCAGCAAAGAGAAGCCTGACAGACATTCTGCATCTGAGAAGTGTCAGCAGGTCATCAAGCCAAATCCTTGTATGAAGTTGTGTGGCTATTTGCAATACAGGATTATTCCAAGGGTCACAGAAGCTGAGCTTAGCTTTTCATCTGATACCAGGCTATATCAATAATTTAAGAAAAGTACTGCACCCCAAAACCTTTGTGAGCTGTGCTGCAACAGAAACTACTTGCCTGAACCAGAAGAATGGTTTCTTTGACAGATGTGGTATGTGGCATAGCTAGACCTCAAGTGTGAGAAACAGCTAGTCTATTAGGGCTGATTTTTTACCTCCTAAAAAACAGAATCCCAGTACATATTTGCCTTCTGGCCATGGCACAGTGATTGTCAGAACCTGGAGAACAAGGTCTGACAAGCTGATGGGTGCACTGAAAAAATAACAACAAAGTGCGATGAAGCAGTGACTGCCCTAGTGGCCTGTCGTTCAGATAATGCCATTGCAGTGATGGCCTGAAACCAGTATGTTTTTCCAAGGCTCAGAGCAATGAATCCAAAACTGGATGCTACTGCCACCTGGCTAATGTCTGGAACAACTTAGGGCAGGGAGGGGCCAGACGGTTTCAGAAAGACACTGCCAATGAGAGCTGAGGGAAGGCCAGCTCCTATTTGTTGTCATACAGCAGCCTGTTTCCAAAGATCTCAGGTATTAAAAGGCTTTGCAGTAGAAACTACTGATTCTGAATGTCTTGTTAGGGAATGCTAGAGGGAAATGAAGGAGACACCTCACCATGTACAGAGACATAAAGCTCTCAAACGGCTATGCTCACATGTCTCAGACTTGCAGGACAGGCAGCCAGATTTGTTCATTGCTGTTTAGCTCTGCAAACAGCAGATGGGCAAGGCAACCTCATTCATCAGTGCTTCCAGAACCACGAGTTCAAGGCTTCCATGGAGTCTTTGTGGCAATTTAACATTATCTAGTTTCTGGATTCGAGATGGATTAGATGACTTTGCAGCCTAGAGCATGTTCAAAGATAAGCACCTGAGCACACAATAGGTACATGCTGGTTGAAGACCATGAAGCAGGCTAGATTATCTTTCAAGGATGATTATTATATTCCTTTGAGATACAAGGTTATTTAGAATTTCTTTTGGTGATAGGGCCACCACCTTTAATGACATTTGTTGCTGTAGCTGTGCACCGAGTGTGCTGATTCTTGGTGATGTTCTTGTTTCTATGCTGTCTGCACACCTTAAACACATGTACCCAACACCAAGTGAAACAGGAATGATGAGGTGACACTATAAATAACAGTTACAGTTTAAGGAAAAAGACTGGAAGCCTGCATTGGAACTCCACAGAATTACCATGAATCAGAGCTGACCCCCACAAAAGTGGAATGGGCCCATATGGTTAAATGGAGGAAGGTCTAGTGTCACTACATAGGGTCTGCCTCTCCAGTATAGCAGAGTGGTTCAAATAAAGACTTTGATGCAACAAATCACTCTTAATAATCTCTCTATTACTTCCTACATGGATTTAGGAAATCTTAATCTCTTTAAACATCAAAAATTCATGTACAAAGAAAAAAGAAAAGAAAAAGAAAAAAGATGGAAATCACACCTACTCATGAAGCTTTTAAGAATATTAAAGATAAAGTGCTTAGCATAGTGCCTAATGTCAAAAAAGCCTGAAAAATGTTAATTGTAATGGTTATCATATTGCTATTTTGAGTAGGGCATTTTTTCCAGAAATCTCTTTCTAATATGAAACTCTGTTATAAAATAGCCACCCAATCAATGTTTGTCACAATGGACAAATTTATTGCACTAAGAATATAGAGTGGGTTTGGCCCAAAATAACAGATTTAATCAAACAGCAGGCTGAATAGAGGATGCCAGTAGGGCAGTGGAAGCAGAGGGCCTTAAGCACATGCATGGTGTAACAGGATTTATGAAGAGAGATCTGAAAAAGATGAATGCAGAGGACAAAACAAATTCATCCACTAGGTTTTTCACTGGTTGTTCATAGTTGAGCCCTCCCACCATGAACCAAAGACACAAAATAAATCCAACGCAAAGAAGACAATCACCTCATTGACACAACCCAGCACCTCCCATCCTGTCGTCTATTCATAATACATTCTGCAATAACAGGAGTTTCTCAAAAGTGAATCCCTCCGTTGTTACTGCCTCTACAGAAAATGGAAGGGCATTTTGGCTATCATTTCCAAATCCTCTAAGTGAGCCTGGGATTTCTCCATCTCAGCCCATGTGTCTCCCTTGTTTACACTGGAGAGAGAACTCACAGCCTGTACTGTGGTTGAGAGGCCCAGATGGGATCAGACTGATGACCACAGTTTGTGAATCGTAAAACAATGCTGAAACTTCAGTCCTAGGGAGCCAAATGTCCAGTGACCTACTGTCCCCGCCTAAAGACAATGTCTTCAGTGCTACAGCAAAACTGCCCTAGTCCTTAGGGATAGAGGGATGTAAGTTCAAATCTGAGCTCTAACACTTACTGATTATGTGACCTTGAACAAGGTATCTTTAAGTCACAGATGCATAATATTTACAATGATGGTGATTCATTCAGTGTTTCTGGAAAGAAATCACCCCTTTTGAAGTGAAATGGCCAAAATAACAGAAAAACTATCAGTGAATAAAAAACATAACACGAGAGATAATGAAGGATATCTTATGGTATGTAAAATTTTTTCCAAATGTTATGGTAATAGGAGCAGTACAACTGAGAAAGCAATAGCAAAATATTTTAGGTATTTAAGTGGAACAAGCCATATTTTATAAGAATCCAACTCTAAGTGAAATGCATACATGTCTTAGAATTCACAATGTGGGTTAGCATGATATTCAAGAACAATGCAGCTTCTGGATAGGAAAGACAGTGAGAAAACTAAACTGTAACATACTTCATAGCATATAATGTATTAAAATTTGACCTCTGAGATTATACATGACAGTACTTATGCTGTGATGAATGACTTCATCCACCAGTTATACAGAAATGGCTAATTACAACCTGAATTACCTCGGGGCAAAGCACCAGAGTTGAGGCTAAGGCACCACGATTAAATACAAAAGGAACAGAAAGGAAACAAGGAGTCCAACCCTCAGGATTTACTTGGCTGTGAGCTGCATCAATTTATATTTTTTGTGAGCTTTATCATCACATTTACTAAATTAACTTCTATTCCAGCCAGACTGCTTTTTTGTATTATTCATGGAAGATATTTCTGTGGGCTACAAAATAAATAGCACATCCGATAAACCCAGCAAGCTATTCTTTTAAAATCTTAAAAGCACACATGGTTTTCAAATTCTTGAGAACAAACTTAAACAATTAAGTACACTTTGTAAGAAAATAAATTAGCCTTTTTTCATGGATTTACAAATATAGTGATAGTGTCTGGTAGCTATTCCTATCTTTAGCTCTGATCCAGGATAAAGAACAGGAAAGGATTACCAAGATATTGTGAAATCATGCACATAGGTGGAAATAAAAGGAGGCCTAAGTGGCCTGTGGGACCAGATCTCTGCCTGATTTGGCACCATTTCTTAAAAATAAAAATGGCAATATTATGGGGAGGTACTTACCACTGTAAATTATTAGGTGCCTCAGGCTTACAAGTAAAAATATGCCTGCTCTATCTCATGGTTTCCCCAAACTTGGTATTATTGGACAAAATAATGACACAAGTGAGACAACAAGACCAGAGAAAGTGCCTCTGGTTGTATTTTCAATTTATTATTCTTCAAACACTTCATTATAACTTGGCCAGCTTTTAAGTTCAGGTGCACACTCTGAGCAAAATGAATATATGATGAGGGAACCACCATATGCCTAAAACATTCATCTAAGCTTTATTTATAAGGAAAATTGATAATTAATGATTTTGACATTCAATGTTGTAGTGGGAAGAGAAAATTAGCACAAGAAACAGATAAAGAGTAAAAATTCCATATGACAAAATGTCTGAAGGAAATTGAAATGGGCAAACTTTGGATACAACTTTCAACACTTTCTTATAACTTGTCTTCCGCTTGCTTTGAATTCATTTATCACTTAGAATATATTCCATGAAACCTAAGGTTCAACAATTAATAGTTGTGTAAAAAAAACAGAATTAATTAGTTGTGATTATGCAGATCAAAACAAAAAATATTCAAGTATTTATTTTCATTTATTTAACATTATTTTTAGACTAATAGATTACACACCCATTATCTTAAGTAGGAAGAAAAATTAATTTATAAATCAAGGTTAATTTTGTGGTTGCACTGTGACGATTTCAGTAAATTCATGTAAGTAGGAAAACATTTTTTATCAGGAGTAGAATATATTAATATTAGATTTTAAAACTTAAGAAATGTTAATACATTTTTCAATACTCATTGGTAAACATTGATTTACGAACAGCTGAATATGTGACTTAAAGTAAACGATTTGTCTTGATAAAGGATCTCTAGTCAAGTTGCTAGTTAATAGCATCCCTGCTGTTAAAGGGCAGTAGAATTGAAGTACAGAAACCTGGATATTAATGTGGGTTCTGCCATCAACTATCTGACTGATCTGAGCAAGCTGCTAGAGGTTTTAATTTCTTTATGAAACAATGAGAAGTATCTAAGCTGAGCAGATCCAGAGGAACCAGAATCTGGAATTTTTTTTCTTAGCAAGTAAAAGTTGTGTCACATCCATATCAAAGATTGATTTCAGTTGATTTTAGTTTCACATTACTGCTATGAGAATACTACTTAGGAGCAAAATTTGCATATTAGGATATGTTATGTATTTGAAAAGTGGAATCAGCCCTTCCATGAATACTTATTCATATACTGTCTACCAAGCATAATGCTAAGCTTCAGGGAGATGCAGAATGACCCAGACATTCAAAAATATAAAAATTTCCTTGAATTCTTAAATGAAAAGAGAGTTGGTATTAAAAGATAAATCATGATGAAATACAGTTTTCTTTTCCTGTGTCAAATACAGCAGATTCTCTCAGTGTGTAGCATTGTTGTTTGCTTATTGAAAAAAATGAACAATTGGGAAATGAATCATCTTTTGGCATTGCCCTTTTATCTTTATCCTGTTCAAGTACCTCATTCCAGAGAACATTTACAAAACAACAAATGCCACTTGGCATTTTGCTATAAAATATCAGATTTTTTTCAGCTCTCAGTATAGAATATGAGTTTATAGTCTCTGGAAATATAATTAATTATCACCATGCTTGTGATAATTTAAATTAGCCGTATCAGAGAAGAAAGCTTATGACATTCAACTGATCTCATTTATTATTATGTAGACTTGTAGCAGCATCTCTATTGTTAATGGCTTCTCAGTATCCTGTTTGCAACACCATTTTTTATAACTTTAACTCAACTAGACTGGAAATAGATCTATTTGGCGACTTAAACTAAAACCCAGTAAACCATTTTTAAGTGAACTGTATTTTTTTCAACCATTTTAAATCAGTTGAAATTTTAAGATTTAAAAGTAAATTACTCTCACAACCCAAGTACTGTCATATATAATTTCAAAAGCCAAATTATAATATATTGTGGGCTATGAAGCATTTTATATAATAAGTAATGTAGATCATTTGTATATATTTTTCATGGATTTTACACATAAGTTTTGAGGGCCTACTAAGTGTCATGCCTATGTAGGCAAAAGTCTGTAATGATGTGAAGAGACACAAGATCTCTACCTATATGGCACTCCCTGTTTATAGGGAAATATATTAATCATAAGTAAATATAAAATTACAACCATTATAAAAAATTAACAATTGAGAAAACAAAACTTCATGTTGGCCTTCCAGTTATATAAGTAAGGAGTATTATTATATCTTGTAGACGAAAAGGGTAGGGCAATTCACTTAATCTTTATAAACCTAAATTCTCAAAAATGAGTAAACCCACGTTTGAGACAGAAAGTATGCTTAATGCCAAAGATAGAGCCCATAGTGGTAAATCATACTGACTTTAAAATCTTCCACAACTGTGAAAAATGGGATAGTATTTGTTCATACAATTCAGGAACAGGCTCAGATGCTAATGAATGACATTTACCTCAGTACAAGAGTTTGAATCCTGAACAATAATAAAAAAAAATTAATTATCAGTGATATATATCTGTAGTTCTTTGATGGGACTATACTTTGCTATATAAATAAGTTTTTAATTATCCTTTCTCAAACTTTTCTTCTAATAAATCCAATGAGGATATTGAGCCATTCTAGAATGCCATCAATAGTAAATATTTTTATTATTTCAGTGAAAGTATGGATATCAAATTGTCAGAAACTATTTATGTTCAAACCTTCAGTAAAATGTCATCATAATGATATTTAAGACTATATAAAACATAGATTATTTTTTCTATTTTCTTTTACTGTATCACAAACATAAATGAATGCCTTTTTCCCCAACCTTCTGCAGGGAATGTATAACTTAAGAGGTATGTGAGGCCATGTGGCATATATAAAATTCACTTTTGGAGAGAGGGGTAATTTCAAAACAACTCCACACTAAAAGTCTCAAAAGGTAGATGCTCAGAATTTCTAGGGATGTTCTGCAGTCTAGCTGTTTCGCACACATGCGGCTCAGTGTAGCATAGTCCAGGGCAACTAGCAGCTGGATTTAATTATTTAACAAAGGTCAACAATTCTCTTGAGCAACACCATCTAGGCATATTTGACTTGCATATATGAGCATATTGACAAAGACACAGGGCAATTGTATAAAAGCATCCTTGTTGTACTATACTAAACTATCACAAACACCACTTTTCATCTGTAAAGTAAAAATGATACCTTCTGAAGTGAGGTTATAAAGAAAATACATAAAAAGCATTAACACTGTACCTGGTACACTTTCTTTTCTCTTTTCCTTCTTAGTCAAACATTTTCTTTCTTTCCAGCATCTGTCTCATATGTTGAAAGTGACCTACAGCAGCTATAATTAGAGGTTCTTTCCCTGGAGAGCTCATGAATGATTGAACTCATGATACTGGACTTCACTTTACTAACTTCTAAGTAAGTAAGTAAAATAATCTTTAATATACCTAAACATCTGAAAATGGTCAGAAATTTGTGGAAATATGTCTTAACAGACATAGAAACTTGTAGCTATAGAATAACTGAAATGAAAAATGGGATGGAATTACCAGAAGAATAAAATAGTAAAACATCAGTATAACAGGAGAAAATTTCATGAAGAAATGTTAGCATATAAGAGACAATGAATAACCAAATCAACTTGGCATTTCCATGCATTATTTATTATATAAAATGCTTCATAGCCCACAAGTGGTTTAGCAAATACCACTAGTACTAGAGATCATGTATCTGAAATAAATCAGTGAGTGAAATCTTTCCTAATATCACACACAATATTATAGACTACATGAAACTTTAAACATAATAAAAATGATAAATTATTTTAGAACAGAGCATAAGACTACATCCAATCAAGAAACCCGGAAACTAAGAAGCAAGGTAAATTCAACCATGAATTTTAAAAGCTAAAAGATTAAGAATGGCCTGGGGAACATGGGCAATGTATATAAGAAATACAGAGTTTACAATAATCTGCAAAAAATTTATACTATTTTTAAAATAAAAATAGAAACAATCCAATATAAAAATCTGTAAAGAATCAATACATTTGAAAATGAGCAGAAATGCGCAGTAACCAGAGAAATATAAAGTAATAGCACAGTGATATATTAATTTTTAACCTATGAGATTTAAAAGATTAAGAACTATCATACATTGCTGATGTATTAATCATGAACATGTGAATTTCTACTGCTGTTTGGAATTTAACCTAAGCAATATCTTTTAGAATTATACATGTGCATGCCTTTTGATTGAACAATTTCTCTTTTAAGAAAATATCCAATAGAAATAAAAGAATATATATAGACATTGTAACAAATATGTATATCACAGCATTATTTCTAGTACTGAAAAAAAAAGAATCCAAATATCCTTCAATAAGCCTATTATTCAGCGATTAAATAACATACTTTAAAATCATTTTGTTAGGTAGAAAAATAGACATGAACAGCCAGGGAAGGGGAAGATAAGGTTTAAGGAAAAAAATACCGCAAACTCTGCCCAAGTAGGGGGTCCCACATGAAGACAACAAAGGCTTTGCAGGGAGATAACGTCCTTTCCTATTGGGACGAGGCCAAATAGGTGCCAACCAGATCCCGATGTGGGTGCAACAGAAAAAAATTAAAAACTGTCCAAACCATCTATCATCAAATCTCATTAAAATAAAATTGTGCTTTTGCACATACCCCCAAAACCCACCCCCTGCCCCCCTGGCTTTTCTGCATGCATTCTGGGAAAGAACATGTGCACTGAGAAGGATGGACATACAAATGGGCCTGTCAATCAAATGACCTCACCTTGTCAATCAGAGAGGCGCCTCCTAGCCAGAATGTAATAAAAAGTCCTCCCACCTATTGGATTGAGGCCTTTGTCTACCTTGACTCCGGCACACTCCTCCCTTGGAGTGTATTCAATTAAAACTTTGCTTTGCTATTATGTCTCTGCCTTTTAATTCTTTGTTTCAGTGGGGACAAGAACTGAGAACAAACTTGACCTGCAACAATTTTAAATAAATTAAATCAGTTGAACTCAATGAATGAATCAGTGAAAGGAAGTCCCTGCTGCATTAAAGATTAAGAAAGCCAGCTTGGAAAAAAAATATGATTGATCCTTTTTTATCAAAACAATTCATAATGTGAATATGTGTTTGTATGAATTTCTGCTTGCATGTTTTGTAGATGTGTATGAACAAAGATAGGAGAAGGTGTTGCTCAGGGCATCAACATTGCTATATTATGAAGATAGAAAGTAGATAATGGCGAGACTATTTTTTTTAAATATATAAAATTTTATCATTTCTGTGGTTGCATTGAATTCCTGCTAATTTCACTCAGACTTTTAAATTCATTATCAAACACTCATTTTGAAATAACCTGTATACTAAATATCTTTGTAATTTTTCCACAATATACAAAGATCATAAAATAATATCTTCCTAAAGAGTTCATTTTTGGGGATTGCTTAAATATCATGCCAGGGATTTCAAAGTAGAGAAAAAAAAATTTATTTCAGCCAAAATCAGGAAATTTTCATAAATGAAAGCTTTTAAAAGACCTAAAAAAAACATTACTTATTTGCGAGTTGAAATACAAGGGAAGCTTTTTTCGAACTTCTATGTAGAGATGGTAAAAAGGCACATACATATACATACAAAGCAGAATCACAGATGATCCCTCCTTCAATACTGAGGAAATTAAAGAAAATCATTTGAAAAAGAGGAATATTCAGAGAAAACTGCAGAAGGAACCCTCATGCCATAAACAATGGGAAATATGGTAACAAGAAAAACAGCAAAAGAAAGAGAAAAAAAAAAGATTCAGATATGATTCTTGTCTGCTAGCTCTATTCTCCTCCCTCCACCCCAGAGGGAAAAAGAGAGTGCATCAATAAAATCCTAATATCTCTCACTTAATATCACCTAATTTCCAGAAAAACAAACTGTGACTACCACTGCATATGGTCAAAATGTTAGCAGAAGAGAAAAATTTGCAAGGGATGCTGTTTTTATAGGCTCACTATTAAAATGAAACATCTATTCAAAACCCAGAGATATAT
This sequence comes from Smutsia gigantea, assembly GCA_032199065.1. Classification (NCBI taxonomy): domain Eukaryota; kingdom Metazoa; phylum Chordata; class Mammalia; order Pholidota; family Manidae; genus Smutsia; species Smutsia gigantea. Next base: position 81,923 of record JAVSCE010010391.1, read on the forward strand.
TCCATAATGGTAGAATAAAATCCAATTAGGTAAGGAGATTTCTGATTTACATATGTAATGACACCTCTTACATGCCAATAGTCCATCAGAGTAGTACTTTATCACAGCACCGTATGTCCAACACAAAGTAGAGATAATAGTACTTATTACTCAAACTAGGGAAGAGAGGAAGGAAAACAATTCTCAGATGAGGTGGGATGGGTGTTAATAATTTACCCATGTTAACTAAGAACAAATTAAATATTTGGCTAGTACTGTCAACTGAAGCATAATCAACTTGAAAAAGATGGCAAGTGGAATTTACAAATGGATAATAGGTAAATAAGTAAAAGAAACCTAATAGGAAAAAAAGAGAAGAATACGCTGGTCTAGAAGGAATAGCAATGAATTTTCCTCAAATGCTCTGTGCTCTAGAACAATATGAAAATGAATTGAATAAATGGTAAACTCAGAGATTATATAATACAGAGAGAGTAAAAAGGAGAGATGAGAGAGCTAAGAAAATCATACCTACACTATTAAAGGAATGATTGTTAATACCTCTCATTCAAAGACCACCAGGGACACAGCTGGAGGTGAACAAAGTTGAACTTACACATTTCAGTGATGGACACCTCATACCATGGAGAACCATGAGATGTCTCAGTAGGAGAGTGTAAAAAGAAGTTATATTAAGTGTTTTTGGAAAAGGATTCAAGGAAGCAAGACTTAGCTCAGGATTGGATACTATCAGAAAGCAGAGTAATTACATGATTAAATATCTTAATAATTCTTATCAGAAAGACAGAAAACATGAAGCAAGACTACATGTGTAATTGGAAGAAAGCAGTAGTCATTTATATTAAGCAGGATACTAAAACATTTAGCTATTTTTGTCACATGATTAAAGTCATGAGTTGTCTGCATTCAGACATGATTACAGAGTAGTCTTGATTTTGTGGTGATCCATTATGGTTGCATAGTGATCTTTTCTGATGTTGTTCTAAGAAATTCTTTCTGTTCAATAGAACACCAAGGCCAAGTTGTGATATGAGTCCACTGCCAAACTGTCCTTCAAAGTGGCACTTTTCTTTCCCATCAGCAAGGAATGAGTTTCTGTTGCTCCACATCCTCAACCAGCATTCACTATTGTCAGTGTTTTGGCTTTTGCCTATTCTAGTAGGTGTGTAATATTATCTCATTGTTATTTTAATTTTCAATTTCCTAGTGGTGTATGATGCTGACCATCTTTTCATGTGCTTATTTATCATCTGTATCTCTTCTTTGGTGAGGTGTCTTTCAGTCCTTTTACCCATGTCTTTAGTCAGGCTATCTGTTTCTTATTGTTGAGTTTTAAGAATTCTTTGTGGATTTTGGATAACAACTCTTTATTAGATGTATGTCTTGCAAATATCATCTCCTTGTCTGTGGTTTATCTTCTCATTCTCTTGCCATTGTCTTTACATGGCATAGATTTTTAATTACAACTGCAATTTATCAATTTGTTCTTTCATTGTGAATGTGATATTTTGTGGAAGAAGTCATCCCTTATCTAAGATTACCTAGATTCTCTCCTGTATTGTCTTCTAGTTTTGTAGTTCTACATTTCACATTTAGGTCTATGACCCATTTTGAGTTAATTTTTGTGAAGAATATCAGGTCTGTGTCGATTTGTTTTTGCATGTGGCAGATGCACAGTTGTTCCGGCACCATTTGCTGGAACGGCTAAAGGCTATCTATTGTATTGCCTTTGCTCCTCTATCAAAGCTCAGTTGACCATATTTATATGGGTCTATTTCTGGGCTCTTCATTCTGTTTCATTGTTCAATTTGTCTATTCCTTTTCTAATACCACACTATCTTGATTACTATAGTTTAATAATAAGTGTTGAAGTTGGGAATTATCAATCCTTTGACTTTGTTCTTCTCCAACTTTTTGTTGGCTATTCTGAGTCTTTTGCTTTTCCATTTAAACTTTATAATTAGCTTGTAAATATACACAAAATATACATGGTATAGTTACTGAAGATAAAATTCAGAAAAATATGAGATCTCACTATCACTAGATTATCTTGGAATTTTTAACTCTCAGATTTGTCCACATTGAGTCTCCAGCATTCTGTCAATTACAGCTTAGGTTTTCCTACGTGGGCATTCTACCCATGGAAGTTTCTGTTCATAGGTTTCTGCTCCAGTGAGTTGTGATCCTTTGTATTCATCCTGTTTGTTTCCCAAATTACGGGAGCAGCAGTTAGCCTTATGTCCTCTGTTCTCTAACAAATCTAAGAGGAGTTGTTGATTTTTCAGTTAGTTTAGCCTTTTCTGTTTTTGTAGGACAGAATGGCAACTTCCACGATTCTGACATGCCAGGACCAGAGATTAAAAGTCTGGTTTTCTATTTTTCACAGTATAAAAAATTGGAAACTACAAGTACGAAAATAACTTTGGCTGAAAATTTAACTATGAAAAAAAAATCTTGAGGTAATAACAGCAAAACAAAGTGAAACAATTAGAAAAAGATAATTAATTAAAATAATTGGCCTCCATGAAGTAGAGAATGCAAAATTGAACCAAAAAAATATTCAAAGAAAAAATAGCAGAAAAATATCCCCCAAATGAAACAAAATCTGAATATTCAGCATGAAAGAGAGCATCAGGTTATTAAAAGAAATTTATGATTGACTACAAGTGATTGTTGTAGCGATTGGGAGAGCAGTGGAGGAGACTGGTGGCTTCCATTTCACCAGAAAAGTAAAAGTCTGGAGACATTTGTAGAATCTCCTAAAAATTCTGAAGTAATGACAACTTGACCTCCGACTATGACACTCATTCTCACTGTTCTTATCCAGTAAAAGCAAGTGACAAATTTTCTCAATGATGCAAGAACTCAGGTAATATAACCCTGGTGAGCTCTTCTGGAACAACACAAAACAAAATAGAGTAAAAGAAACAACATGAAGAAGCAAACAACATGATGAAATCCAGCCAAGTAATAAGTGAATTATTAATCAGCTATTTAAATTTCAATAAAACTAAATGTATTCCTGTGCAAATAATCGTTCTGGTTTTCCAATCATAGAGCAATCATTTCATAGATTTCTAATCCATCGTCGGTCTTCTTTTAAGAAATTACGGCTGTGTTACATGTAAGTATATGACCACGAACTAGAATTTCACAGGAAATATAATAAATATCAAGCATATAAAGACTCCAGATTAATTGCTCTTAGTACAAGAGATAATAGTTCTTAAAACTTCCAGTTAAGTCAAAGAAAACAATTATTGCATTTTACAATTTATTTTGCTGTAGGCATTCTTTTAAGTGGGGTTCAGGAGAACTGTATTTCTTGAGATCCTTCATGTAAAAAGCGGCTTGAATATCTTCATTAAGCCTGAATAACCATGTAACTAGATATAATTTTCACAGATCAAAGCTATTTTTAAAAATCATGTTAGACCTTATTCTACTAACTATAGTGCCTAATAAAACAGAATTGGTAAAGAGTTGTGATTATTTTCCCCCCTGTATAGGCACCTTGTTTTTTCTGCTTGCCTATTTGGCCATCTAGCACTCTCTAAATATGGCCAGAGAAATGTGTGAGCAAATGCTCAATGAAATATAGGCATTTTTTTTTAAGGTGAAGAATAGTTGTAGTATCAAACACGGAAAGAAACAGACTCAAGAGGAAAGCACAGGAGGAGGAGGAGCATAAAGAGAGAGCTGCATTTGTTGCATAAGCTGAAGAAAGTCTCCCACATCATGCTGGAGAGTTTACACACGGTTAGTTAATCAAAAAGGAATTATTGGAAGCCCTTTGCATAGTGTAATAGAGAAAGATGTGTTCTTCAAGAGAATTCACATGCCAGGCATGATCAAAGGAAATACGTCAGGTAAAGAGACAATTGATACAAAAGAAAAATTGCCGTTTCTTTCTTTAGTTGATATAAAATAATTAAGTCTGCAGGGAAGGACTGATAAGGTTTTTGGTTTGGGGTTTTATTTTCCTTTTTCCTTCCTGACATGAATGATACATGCAGAATACTGAAGCATATGGAAAGTACTAAGGTCATCCTTGGGACTGACTTAAAACATTTTGAAAACTGTAATTTGTTCCCTGTCCTCAGCTCCAAATCAAGTAACCTAAAAATACATGGCAACCACTGTAACAAATCATGAACCTAGGATGAAGAAATGAAAGCAATACAACACTTCAGAAGATGTTTTTTTAGAAGAAATTTTAGCTGGAAAATAACCAACAGCAGTGTCCTAAGACATGTGTGGTTTAACCCCTGGCTGGACAGCTAAATAAGCAGCATTCTTTACTATACGTTACATCTGGTATTTGAACTTTTTCTCAGTATATCTGTGAAGTATTAAAAGAATAAAAGCACTCCAATTTTTTACCTAATACCAATGTAATATCTGGAAAATTCCCAAATGCCAAAAATATTACATAGCTGTGTCATTCTTAAGAACCTTAATCCTGCTCTAGCCTAGGGCTTTCACATTCTTTCCTACCACAATATTTTCTGGTCAGAGCAACTTATAATCTAAATTTTTTTACAGAACTATAAAATACATCTACTAAATGACTGCTTTATGAGGAAGGGGTTGTAGGAAATAAATGAGACCATGTGCGATTTACCATGGAAATAAGAAGAACAATCTTTCATTATTTTATATCTCCTGAGTTTAATATTCTAATTCCAACCATTCTATTTTCTTTACCTTTATAAAAAAGCATTATCTGATAAGGCAGTGAAGGGGGATAGGGGTTTAAAGATTATGTCTTTAAGTCTTATTTTTTTCTAATAGGATCTTAATTCTTCATTAGTAAAAGTGATAAGCTAAAATGAAATTCCAAATATATTATGATTCCTTAGTAGAATATTAAAATGCTACATAAATATTTAGGGAAACAATTACATTATTTTTCACAATACCCTTGATTAAACTAATAATTTATTGACTACCTTGGAAGAGTATAACTGAAACTCTACATTCTACATGTAATCAAATGACCTTTGAAAAGCAGATGGAATTGATAGAATTATAACCAAAATGTTACAAATTCCAGATATAGTTCAACAATAAAATCCAACCTCCTAATGAAATTATATTCTAAAAATTACTCAATTCACTGTAGAATCCATATATTTAGATTCAGATTGTGCTCAAATCTATAAATACAGTAGTTTAGCACTAATTTAGGAGAAATGTACTTGCCTTTTCCCCAAATCTGTATTCCATTTTTAATGCCTACTTGATAATTATTTTTTACATACATGAATTTAAACATCAACCATTTATTCAGCTCAGGATACACTGCTTGAGTATCTGAAAAGTACAATATGTAGTAAAGGATAGAAAAATGTTAGGGAATCTTTAAGACCTTATCAAGGAAATACAAATTAACAAACACTTTAACATTGTCAATTGTAATCTCAAGAGCAATCTTCCAGACAAAAGTAACAGACTGAAACTTGCTTGCTTTGTTCACAAATGATTCAGGGTTTACACTGATGAACTGCTATGGAAGGGGTCAAGAAAAAATGAGGACCAAAGGGAGAAATAAATAGTTAAATTTTTAGGTTTTTAAATTTGACAGTTATACATCATTTCAGTTAAGAACCTTTTGAACAGCTGGATTTTGTTTTCTTCTCCTCACCACCACAGTTACATATTCGTTAAAGACCATCTCAAAGGCCAGATGAAACATGGAAACTCTTGGATGAAAGGTTTTTAGAATTTTCTTCACAATGACAGATATTTTAACTTTTCATACAGGTACCCATAAATTAATCCAATATTTACCAATTTCTTTACCTGTGCCACATGCATAAACAGATGAAGAAGACCTAAGATAGATCTTTCCCTTAAGAAGTTAATAGTTTATGGCTACACTGCCCAGTATGATAGCCCCTAGGACACGTGGCTATTGTGCACTTGAAATATAGCTACTTACAAATGAGATGTGCTGTAAGCGCAAAATGCCCACCAGACTTCAAAGACTTGGAATTTTTCAAAAGTATAAAAAAATATCTCATTAATATTGTTACACTGATCACATGTTGAAATGAAATGTTGAATATAAAGGGTTAAATATTACATGTTATTAAATTACATGTTTCTTTAAAAATTTTTAATAGTTGTACTAGAAAACTTAAAAGTGCATCTGTGGCTTGCATTATATTCCCTTTGTAATGCACTGGTCTAGAGAGTAATAGACACAGTTTACTGACTTATGGGTATATATATTCTAAATATGCATTAGAATATTAGATATAGAAAAAACATGCCATCTGGGAGTTTTTTAGAGTTTCATCAAAGCTTCACAGTTGAAGCAAATGAAGTACAAATGCACAAAATTCCAAATGGCAGAAATAGACACATAAATGCAGGACTAACCAGAAATAAGGCAAATAGGTTTAGTAACTAGGACCAGTCTCTCACATACATAAAGAATGGTAAGGTTCTACTGGGGGCCAGGAGGTGGGGTGGGGGGAGGTTGTTATAAGGGAATTGGCAGGAGTACAAATGCTGCATTTGCACGTTTCCTCTTCATACACGTGGTGGAGAGGATGGCAATACCCCCTACCCCACTCCACCCTCACCTAAAAGCAAAAGAGGCACCAAGAGAATGCTTCCAGAGGTTATGGATGCTTGCTGCAAGGGAAACTTACATCTTTCTATCCGAAAGGATTCTGATGGAGCTACTTAAACTCCTCAGCTTGTTCAGGGCAGCCCACAGATCAGAAGTCAAGAGCACCCTTGGGACAGCTTTATATATACAGGTTGGAGGTAGGGCATAGCTACCTGGACCAGCGTTCATCTAAAAATGTCTGAAGACAGGTAGCCACCTTGCACAGCCTGCACATAAAGAGAGGAAAACAGTGGGAACAAACTGCATTCCCGTGCTGGTGCACAAGGGTACCTCAGTGCCCTGAGGTCATGTAGGTACCAAGTAGCTAGATTTGACATATCTTAAAGGGACATTTCCCAAGAGAAAGAACTACTGGGGCAAAAAGGGTTCCCAGAAGAAAGACTCCACATGGGGTCCCATTACAGGAAAACAGCCATGGGTAGATTAATATGGAATCAGCCAGAGAGCATATAGCCACATAAGGAGACAGTGAAATTCAGGGGCTTTATGCAGTCTTTGAAAGAATACACTAATCACCCCACCCAAAAGAGCAAGCATGAGAACACCTGCTTTGAAAAGGCCCTTCACCAACTATTATTGAACCATAGGTATCAGCTAAGTAGAGAAATGTTTGCCTTTATTCTTCCTATGCTGCTTTACCAGTACAACTGTACCTGAGCCATAAGCTGGGGTAAGGGGCTGAGAAGAGGAATTAAATGGAACAAAGGAAGTCAAAAAGAGACCATAAGATTCTTCCCTAGAAATTCTTGTCCTGTAAAAACAGATCAAGCCTGTAATGAGGCCTCAAGGAGAAAACTGAAAATAACTGTGAAAACAAACCTTTGATTTAGACTTGTTTTAAATTTTAATTTCTAAAAGTGAATTTATTTTACCATATAATATTATGGGATCTGCCCAAGATGTCAATTACAGGGTGGAAAATTAGCTTCTGATGTTTGAAAGAAGTGGCCATAAAAAACAAAGTACTTCTCTGATCATAACTATCCACTTCAGCCTATTCAGTACATGTTAAAAGGGAAATGTGATAACCTGTAAAAGAACTTTATCAGAGCAATTCACCAATGATCTTGAAACTTAGAGGTGGTTTGTGGGAGGTAAATTCTCTCAGCTTTTGCTTATCTGAAAATTGTTTAATCCCTCCTTCAAATTTAAATGATAATCTTGCCAGGTAGAGTATTCTTGTTTCAAGGCCCTTCTGCTTCATTGCATTAAATATATCATGCCACTCCCTTCTGGCCTGTAAGGTTTCTGTTGAGAAGTCTTATGATAGCCTGATGGGTTTTCCTTTGTATGTGATCTTTTTTCTCTCCATAGCTGCTTTTAAAAGTCTGTCCTTATCCTTGATCGTTGCCATTTTAATTCTTATATGTCTTGGTGTTGTCTTCCTTGGGTCCCTTATGTTGGGAGATCTGTGCACCTCCACGGCCTGAGAGACTATCTCCTTCCCCACACTGAGGAAGTTTTCATCAATCACCTCCTCAATGACACTTTCTATCCCTTTTTCTCTCTTCTTCTTCTTCTGGTACCCGTATTATGTGAATATTGTTTCATTTGGATTGGTCACACAGTTCTCTCAATATTCTTTCATTCTTAGAGATCCTTTTTTTCTCTCTGTGCCTCAGCTCCTTTGTATTCCTCTTCTCTAACTTCTGTTGCATTTACTGTCTCTTCTACTATGTCTAATCTGCTTTTAAATCCCTCCATTGTATGTTTCTTTTCAGATATGGAATTTCTTAATGATTGAATCTCCATCCTAAATTCGTCCCTGCGTTCTTGAATATTTTTCCGTACCTCCATGAGCATGTTTATGATTTTTATTTTGAACTCTCTTTCAGGAAAATTGGTGAGTTCAGTTTCATTTGGCCCTTTTTCTGGTGTTTGTGAGATTTTGGTCTGAACTAGGTTCATTTAAAGTTTCATATTTGTATGTGGCACCCTCTAGTGCCCAGAAGCTCTAGTCTCTGGAGGTGCTCAGCCCCTGGAGTGATGCCAGGGGTTGCAGTGGAGTGGCACTGGGGCCCTGTTTCATGAGGTCTTCTCTGTTCTCCAGGAGTATGCAGTCTGGCATAGCCTTCTTTCCTATTGCTCTTTTAGGATTAGTTGTATTAACTATATTTTTGTATTATATGTGGTTTTGGGAGGAGTTCTCTATCTCACCTTTCACACTGACATCTTGAATCTCTCTGAAACTTTATTCTTATACATATTAATTTTTCACACTGTCAAATAAAAAGAACTCTTATTCTTATTTGATACTGCTGTGAAATGCCTATATAAAACTTACTTAATTTATACATGTTAGAACATCGCACAAATTAGGAATCCTCTCTCCTTTTAAATAACAACATGGGAACCAGTTATATCTACCCTACAAGCTAGATTCTAAACCTAAAGTAACTTGACAACTCAGAAAATACATAGCTAGCTAGTAAAGCTCTTCTTACAGTGCTCTGAGTTGTAAATGGTGAATTTGAATGTGTTTCAAGGGGGCAACAAGGAAATGTCCTAAAAGTGGCTTAGATAGGACTAGAATAAACTCACCAAGAAATAAAGAGTAGTCTCCATCTGGGAAAAAATTATAGCTCATATCATTAACTCTTGAGGGGGCATAGAAAACTGAAGCCCAGTCCAGGCCACAGTGCCCATGTATCCACAAAGAACCCACAGAAATTTTCATGACTGTAGGGGATTTATGTCAGTTTGGTTGCTCTTTATCTCTGTTTGGAAAAGCCATCAGAGTGATGTACAAGATTTATTGGTAGGATCCAGCTCCAGGTGAACAAAATCAACTGCATGGGAATGGGAGAGCTCTAAACAACATGCTTGACTTTCTGGAATAAACACTTGCCCAAGTGGTAAACATGAAGCAGAACCCCAAAACAGACAAGTTAGGCCAGAAAATAAGAGGTGGAGTTAGGAGCAGAAAAAGCAGTCTACTTATAATTAGCTCATACATATATATTTTTAATATTTTACTGAATTTTAAAATGAAAGTGTGACTATAAGAAGTGCCAGCTTGGTAAAAATTAAACACACTTACTTAACCAGGGCTCAGAACAAGAAATGATGTTATCAGAGCTCTCAAGTTTTCTTCAATGATTCCTTCTGGTCATTACCATCTCCTAAAAGTTATTATCCATAATATAATACATACAATATAATAATATAATCCTCAAGAGTATTTTGTAAGACTCATCCATATTTTGGGGCTTAGTTGTAGATAAACTCCCTTTGTAGAACACTGATTCTCACGTATCACAATTTATTCACTACCCTCTTACTGAGCACCTGTGTAATTTCTAGTTTGAGGCAATTATGAATAGTGCTGCTATAAACATTCCATCTCATGTCTTTTGGTATGCATAGGTGGGGAGGAAGAAATCTCCTCTACCCCTCAGGGTTCTTCCAGCTGGTCAAAGAATCAAATTGACATGAGACAGATTAACGGTAAAAAAAAACCCACAGTTTAATTAATTACATATGGGAAAGCCATAGACTTGGGTTCCAAAATGCCCCCAGTATGGAGGAATGAGATACATATGTCATCCTGAACCCAGGAGAAAGAGGTAGGAACCTGAGACTTCAAAGGAAAAGGGAAGTAATTCACAGGAATATGCAAAGAGTAAATGTGTTTGATAAATAAAATCCTTGATGGGCCACACACAAACAATGAAGCACAGAGAGAAATCTTAACAGATTTACCCACACATTCCTCCCTGCTTACCACGACTAATTTACATTAGGATGTCACCATCTATGATGTAGTGCTCCTCAGGGAGTAGTTCCTTCATCTAGATTCTTCTTTGCAGTTGGTAGGTGGGACATCAAAGTTTATTTCTGAATTTTTGGGGCCTTGATTTTTTCTGAAATAATCTGCATTTTGCAATGGCACAGCTTGGGGCAGCCTGCCCTCAGTCCCCACAGCGTATTTCTTCTGGATATGGAACTGCTGAATCATGATGTATGCAATTAGGCTTTAGGAAATGCTGATTTTCTTCAGTCTTTGTAATAAATTATACACCCACAGGAATGTAGGAAAATTCATTGGCTGCACATCTTCCCCACACCTGGCCTTTTCTATGTTACATTTTAGCCATTCTGGTGGTATTACATTGGCTGTTTTGATTTGCATTTCTTCATGACAAATGAAGATAGGCAACTTTTCATATTTTATTGACTTTGAATTTTTTTACTATTGTGTTTTCAAATCACCCATTTTTGCTCTTAGTTATTAGTTTTTTTTCTTATTTGTTATGAGTTCATATATTCTGGATGAGCCCATTTTTCAGATGTAAGTCTTGCAAATATTTTTGCATTTTGTGTATTATTGTTATAAACTATTAATGGTTCCTTTTGATTATAAAAGTTGTTAATTTCAATGTAGTCCAACTTCTTTTTTCATTAATGATTAGTGCTTTTTGTGTCCATTTTTTAAATAGGCTTACTTCAAGATGTTCAAAGTTCTTTTGTAAGTTTCCCTCTAAAACTTTTATTGCTTTATCCCAGGGGCATTTAAATACCACATAAATTAGCCCAGAGTCCTGCATAAAGATTCTATTTAAATCCCACTGGATTGAATATAAGAAGCTACTAATAGCCTATCAGACCAGGCAGGGCTCTAAGTTCAGAATCAAGCCAGTGCCATGTCTATTCAAAGAAGGACTTTTCAAATGCCGATCTGAGCTCGGGAGCCCCAGATTAAGGTTTTGAAGAAAAGGAACAAGCTGCTTTCAGTACACTTACTATCTAATTATGATCTGAGAAGATGTATGAGGGTAATATAGCTGAAATTTGCAATAAATATCAAAATGATGCTCTAGTTATTACAGTAGCACTGATTTCCATAAGATGACATGAAGCTGTTTCAGGCTCATGTGTGGGCTGAGGCAGAACTATTAGTGCACAAGTGTATAATGGCCTTCCTTTCCCTTCATTCTTGAGGGAGTTACTAGAAACCTCCATGTGGATGAATTTAGGGAAGTATAGACAAACTGAAAATGCTTATTGTATATTTCAGTGAGTTACATACTAAGGCAATCACTGTTTGCTTGTTCCAGATTGATTGATTGATATACTGATAGCATTAAGGGAATATGTTTGGGCGTATAGCTCACCCTACCTTGATTATTTTGTTCTCTTCCAAAATATTCAAGGTCTAGCTTCAGCCCTTTCCTAGTCATTTATCATCCCAAACTCATTTCTAGGGAATATGACTACAGGAGCTATTCTAGCATTTGAGTATGTAGGCGAGGCACAGCTCATTCCAGCTAACACACTTCCATCATGTGAACATTCACAAAATTTATAACCCCCTGATGCTCAAAAGGCTTGATGTACTTTAGGGAAGCCAGGTTTTTACACAACCCAGACTTAAAAGCTCTTTATATTTAGGAGTTTTAACTTAAAAAAAAAACCGTAAGATATTTGTTCATGTTCACCTAAGATCAATACATTTCCCAATGATTAGATGCAAGGAAAAAAAAGTAAAAGAAAATTTTCAGTAGTCGTTTCAAATTCAATAGTTCCTTATCAGGCTTAAGAAAACTATTTTACAAAGTCTAATAAATAATACATGAAGCCAATGTGTTTTACACAAGTTAAGACATGTGCATTCTCTATCACTGTCAATTATTACCTTTGTAATTCATTTTTATTTAAAATGGCATTTAATGTCTCAGCAATATTTATAATGGAGAACATCTGTATTGTTTCATAAAATGCACATTGCTCACAGCTGTTCATGGTACTGCCTACAGCTGTGGGGTGGTTTACTTAGTAATGCCTGGGGTTCCTATTTTATCTCTGAGAAGAAAATTATGGAACCCAGATGGCCCATAACAATTATGCTATAAAAAGTGCTAGCTGGTCTTCTCCTCTTAAGTAGGACTTCTATTGATCTCAGTTCTGTCAGGACATGATACCATGATTGTGGGCAAGTCACTTTGTCTCCATAAGTCTCATTTCCCTTAATAGAAAAATGAAGGTGTCAGTTTTAATTCTACTATTTACAAAGACCTGAGTTTTCATGGGACCATAGAACAGTACGGAGGACTGGCTGGGAGTGGGAGTGATTAGGACAGAGCTCTAGAAGCTTCTGCCCTTCTTTCATATGTTGGAGTTCTAGGAAAATATTCATTTAAGTAAAGTGTTTTCCTTTAAACCTCTAAGCATGATTAACAATAACACCCCTTTATCTTCTAATGATCTTTGAATCCTTACAAAGGAAAGGCAGTTATTAAAGGTGTTTAGAAACCTTATTCTAATGTTAGCCAGAACTGAGATTTAATCATGGCTCTGCTATTCAACCAGATTTAAGGGAGAAAAAAAAAATCTCCCTCTCTTAATCACATCATCTATAAGAGGAGGATTATAACACTTAATACCTCATAAGGTTGCTGTGAATAGTAAATTAAGTAATTCACATAGAGCACTTAGTACAGATTTTAGCAAATAGCAGGCAGACAAAAAATATCAGTGCTTTTTCACTTTGTCTCACACACAGTATGTACTCTCTTGACCAAATGTAGTAATAATACCAAAGTGAAGTGGATTTTTATTGATTATAGCATTTTTACAACAAGAAGTCAAAAGCTACACTAAAAAACACAAATACTCGGCATCAGTTTCCTAGGACTGCCAACAAACTGGGTGACTTAAAATAACTACATCTATCCTCTCACAATTCTGGAGGCCAGAAGTCTGAAATCAAGGTGTTGTCAGGGCCATGCTCCCTCTCTAGTAAAGAATCCTGCCCTGCCTCTTCTTAGCTTCTGGTGGTTGCCAGCAATCCTTGATACTTCTCATTGTTGCTTTCTGCCTGTCTTCACATGGCCATCTGACCTCTGTATGTGTCCTTGTCTCTATCTCCCTCTCCTTTTTCTTATAAAACATCAGTCATTGAATGTAGATCCACCTGTATTTGTATGCATGCACTTAACTTAGTTATGTCATCAAAGACCCAATTTCTGAATAAGGTCATATTCACATGTACTGACAGTTAGGACTTCAATATGCCTTTTGGGAGGACACAATTCAACCCACAATAAACTCCATAAAATAAAGACAGATACTGAACTTAAAGTGCTAAATAACTTAAAGGAAGCCTGCATATTCTGAAAATAATCAGGCATTGGTAAAAGGAAAGAAACCTAGACATATTATAGAAAACACCTAGATATATTGAGAATATGCCCTGTTAATGTATAGAAAACTCAATTATTTATAATACATTTAGTTTCTAGTGCTCCTAAAATGGCTCTCCATATTAATTTATTTAATTTAACTCTAATGAAAATAGAAAAGGTGTTTCAATATGTGTACAAGACCTTAACAAGACGTCCAAGATTTATAGTACCCAACCAAGGGTCAATAGCAGTGAATCTCAACTTTACAACTTCTGAAAGACATGTAAGAAGTTATTTAAGGGATCTCTGGATAGATAGAATTTCAAGAAATTCTATCTTCTAAGATCACATATTTAAAAAAAAGAGTGATACCTAGAAGAAAACACTGGAAGTAAACTCTTGAACATCAGCACTAGTAATTTTTTTCTGATATGTCTCCCCAGGCAAGGGGAACAGAAGCAGAACTAAACAGGTGTGACGAATCAGACAAAAGCATCTGCACAGAAAAGGAAACTATCAACAAGACAAACAGGCAACCTTTTGAGTAGGAGAATATATTTGCAAATAATATATCCAGTAAGGGGTTAATATCCAAAATATATTTAAAAACTCATATAACTGAACCCAAAAAAACCCCAAATAATCTGATTAAAATATGGGCACAGGACCTAAACAAACATTTTTCTAAAGAAGACATATAGATGGCCAACAGACACATGAATGCTCAACATCACTAATCATCAGGGAAATCAAATCAAAACCACAATGAGGTGTCACCTCACACCTGTCAGAATGGCTATTATCGAAAAGACAAGAAATAAGAAGTGATGAAGTTGTGGAGAAGAGGGGGACCTTGTGCACTGTTGCTGGGAATATAAATTGATGCAGCCATTATGGAAAACAGTATGGAGGTTCCACAAAAAATTCAAATAGAACTACCGTATTTATCCAGCAATTCCACTTCTGGTTATGCATCCAAAGGAAAAACATTAATTAAAGAAGATAAATGCATGCTATGTTCATTGCAGCATTATTTACAATGGCCAAGATATGGGAGCAACTGAAGTGCCCATCAAAAGAATGGCTAAGAAGATGTGGTACATATATGTGACGGAATATTACTCAGCCATAAAGAATGAAAATGTTGTCATTCTGGACACCATGGATGGACCTAGAGGGTATTGTGCTAAATGAAATGTCAGTAAGAGAAAGACGAATGCCATATTGTTTCACCTATATGCAGAATCTGAGAAACAAAACAGAGAGACAGACAAAACAGAACTAGACTCATAAATACAGAGAACAGACTGTTTATTATGGGCAGAGGGGAAGGGTGAAATAGGTGAAGAAGATAAAGAGGTAAAACTCCAAATTATGAAATTAATTAGTCACAGGGGTGGAAGTACAGCATAGGGAATATAGCTATTAACATCGTAATAGCTGTATGGTCACAGATGGTAAGTACACTTATGGTTAGTATTTAGTAACATACATAATTGTTGAATTACCATTTGTTCATTTGAAACCAATGTAATATTGTATATAAACTATACTTCATAAAAATATTAAAGAAAGAAAAAGTAAAGTAATAGTGATTTTTAAATATCACTTAAGAGTCCTCCATTTTATTCTTAAATCAATCTATGATTTATACTTTGGTGCTCTTAGTTCAAAAGTATTAATGTTTAGACAACGTTAGACAAAACATTGATATAGACTTCTCTTAGCTGTGCACTCTATAAATATATTTTTTAAATTGAAGAAATACACTGAGCTATCAAGATATTTCAATAAATACTTAATTTAAGAATTTTAAAAATTGACTCAATCAAGAAAACAATTTTAATATGGAAAATGCCGTCTTTTGGCTTTCCAACCACTTGTTGTCACCCAATACAAAAGATAGTCACCATGAAGGCTGTCAGGGGGAGATGTCTGGACCACTTTTCACTGGACTCTCCTAGTTTATTTCATGGACTCGCATAAATACCAACATAGACCATGAAAATCCTTTGAATATAATAAGCATTTAGAATCACTCTTTACTGACCATCTCCACATTTTTCACAGTTGGTTGGTGCCTATTCTTTCCTTTATCAAGTAATAATGATGCTGATAACAATATTTGATGTGTGTTGATGACATGTCTTGTGCCAGGCAATGCTTCACACGTTCTATATGCACTAACTTTCCACAACAACTCTGTAAGGTGCTCTGCTAACCCTTTTTCAGAGATGACAAGACTGTGACCCAGAAAATTAAGTAGTTTGCACAGAGACACACAGTGGATAGGAAATTAAGGTAAAATTCACACTGAGATGGAGTCTACAGCCTGCAGTTTACCACTGCAAAGCATAACCTCTGAGGAACAAGTCTTACAGATCCTGAAGTAAGAAATATTTTCAGTAAGTTCCAAACCTCACATATCAGAATCTCTAGTAATTACCTGAAGGTATGACATATAAAGGTTTTCTTTAAGTTGCACATTAGGACCTAGAAATTTCCCTTCTAAATAAAGCATTTTTATATGTAATACTTCCTTTTACATTATGTTTAATTTTTTGAGATATTATGATGTATCTTCTTTCTAAAAACTGTCTTCAATTTAAACTTCTTTTCCAATTTAAACTTGATTTTCTCCTTTTCCAAGCTTGAAATATAACAGAAACATATTCTTGAATAGGACTTTTAGAGGTAAGCTTGTAAGTCTCTGAAACTTTCCACAGAAAGCCTGCACATTAAAAAAATCATCTCCCCCTCACTTCCGTCGATTATAAATTTGAGAAGCTTACAAACTTTCCAAAATTCTCTTGCTGTCTGGGGGTCAGACTAAAAGTTAAGAAGAAACATGGTTGCCAAGTTTAGAAAATATAAACACAGTATGTCTAGTTAAATTTTAATTTCAAAGAAGTAACAAAAAATACTGAATTTCATCTGGCAACATTGAATAATAGGCATAGAAACGGTGAAATAAAAGAGGCATCTTAATTAACATTATGGATTATCTTGGAATATTTATCAGTTAAAGCAGGTAACATAACTCCAGTGGACAACATAGCTCCAACAGACAGGCAGGCCACAGGACTTAATGCTACTGTCAGACATCTAACAGAGATAAATTAAGCTGTGGGCCAGCTTGACAGGTTCTGGGGGCAGTTCTACAAAGGGGCTAAAGTGTCAATGAACCATAAGTATAGAAGTAGAGGTGCACTAATATGGAGACAAATCCATTCTGCTCAGAAGGGAAACCATATGATTAGAAGGAGTAATTTGAGATGCTGCTTTAGATCCCATGGAAGGTGTTAAACTGTCTTCTAAAGAGGGTCAATATGGCAAATAGTTTTTCTTTTCTTTCATTCCCCTTTCTTACTTTTCTTTTTTTGTAGAACAAGAAAGTCTGGAAAGTGCCAAACTGCTTAGTCTATAGATAAGCTCAAGCTTGTCAAGAACATCTATTGTTTTCCATCCTCTCACTCTACCACTCAATGGTGCCACTAAATTAATATTGAAAAAAATATTTTAAGACTATTGGAGACCACAGTGTGATCCAGCCTAGGCTACCAACCATGTGCCCGTTTGATACACCGAGTAGTGTGCTGGTAGAGCAACTGTGAGAAAGGATAAGGGACTTGATTTCTGGCGTACAGCAACCTCCCAAGTGCAAATACTAAACTGTGGTGAATTTCAAACTGGCTTGCTAAATTCCTAAATATTTAATAATCAGCTCTTGTAAGATTAAAAGAACAGCTCTACGAAAACATGTCCACATGTGACTTCCTATCTCAGGATTAAAACTACATTAATACATTCAAGAGACTTTTGAGAAACATGTCACATCCAGGAGGCTTTGATCAATGTGGCAGAACTCACAGACTGAATAACCAATTCCTGAATCCAAGGAGGAAGGAGGGAAGGAGGAAAAGGATGTCACAAATGCAGGCTAATTTAAATATTTCAGCAATGTATAAATTGCACACTTGGGAGTATCTACAGAGATTCCTTCAGGTGTTTGTTTAATCTTCATCTCCCTCACAAGGCCTTCCAGAATCACTTCTTAATATCCTGGCACATCCTCTTCTTAATGCTTACAAACATACATAGTATGTTTCAACACTCAGCAAACAGTTAATGCATTTTGTTAAAATTGTTAATATATGTTTTAATATCTAGCAAGGCTGTCTATGAGATCTCTGAAATCAGGGATGGGTCTTATTGTTATTTGTATCCCGGAATATTTCAGAGTCCCTGGTATATAGTAGATGATTAATAAAATAAAGTAGAATAGAATTGAGTATTTAAAATCCTTAAGCTGTTGAGAAAAAGAGCTGGTGCTTACAGGATTCTTATCATTTTTAATTCTTCTAAAGAAAAAAAAGCACTTATCATCCTTGTCAGAATGCCAAGTAAACTGAGTTTCATGCTTTTGTTTATTGCCCTCCATTCCAAATGTTGATACAATTTCCTTTTTGAAGGTGAACAAAGCTTTATTCCATTATCTCTATGGTGAACTCTCAGAATCAGAACTTCTGCTGCAAGTTGAGTATATAGTTTCTGTGACTTGCCTAGACACCATTTCAGCAGGAGTCCTATCTTGTGATGAAAGTGTCAAGTTCACATAGACTGATCTATTGCATACAAGCACAGCATGTAATTGATAAAAGTGGCCTGTCAGTGAAAGACTGATGAGAATGTATTTCATTTCAGGCCTTATGCCTAGCTAATGATGGGAAATAAGAAAAACAAAAGACATAAATGATGAGTTTGCTGAATTTATTTTAATATTCTAGAAAATAACACCATTTCCATTAAAGTCAAACATGTTGTTTTCATTCTTAAATTTCACCCCCCAAAAATGTATTTCCTTAAGGAGAAAACTAGGATAAAACCATGTATGAAAGAACTTTAAATCATGGCATAGCCATTTTTGAAACAATTTTTATGAAACTTTTTTAATATAGTGTTAACAACCTCTGCATATGATATTGAACTATATTTAAAATAAAATTAACAAAAATGCTCTGCTTAAACTTGGGTTATTGGGTAAGAATATCAAAAAAGCAGATCGTGAAACACTATCCTTCAAATGCCAGAAGTCACAGGTTTACAAAGCAACATGAGGTAAGAAAATAAAACCCTTATTTTTTTTTTACTTATATTTTATATATGTAACAAATACAGAGAAAGTCTTCAGTGGACTTTTTCTAAATTGAAGCTAATGGCATAACTGATCAATGAAAAGTAGAAATATTTTCCCATATTTGAAATGAAGAAAATATGCTTGTCAAAAACAGCTTCTAGGCAAACAAATTACACAAATGATATCACACTGTGTTGGTAAAAGAGCCAAAAGCAATATTTGTAAAATGAATTACCTGGTGTAGATGGTCTATTATTACCTCTCTTGGTTTCATTTGACATTATGAAATATTATACCAGAACTCCAATAGTACTTTTTTGAAAATCTAGATATTTAGGAATTCCAGTTAATGAATAGATGACATAGCTTAAATATTAAACTGTGGAGAGAAGATGCCTGATTCAGAAATCAAAATAGGTACCAATTTTTGAAGATGGGTTTAAAATAAGCTGATGATCTGACTGTAAGAATTAGTTCTGATGCATATAGAGAAAATAAATGAAATAATATTTTACTCATTTGCATTCATGTGCATATAGAGAAAATAAATGAATTAATTATTTTATTTTGGAAATACGGCATTTTTGTTAAAAGTCATTAATATTGAATCACTGGTTACTTATTAAAGGTAGACATGATTATGAAACTTTCCTTCCTATTTAATCTAAACTTACTTTGAAGTAATTATTCTTTGTAGGTTTTCTTAATATTTTTCTCAGTAACTCTAATATTTATATAGACAACTACATGACATGTGATTTTTTAATCAGCTTAACCACTTTTTAAGATTTTAGAAAGTGTCAGAGAACCACATGTCAGAGTTGGACGATTCTAGGAATTAACTTGTCCATCTTCTAACTGCACATTAGGGGTAAAAGTTGCCAGAATCATTACAATTTCAAGATTCATACTCATGATTAAAAGTTAGAAAGCATATTTGTATTACAAATTTGAAATATTACTACTGTTAATTTAGCATAAGATATAATATGTATCTCTAATCAATTCTCCATCAAATGTATATTGGGTATTTTAAATTTATCTGATATTGTAAGATTGTTTTCCAAAAGACTAACAGTCTACATTTACACCAGCAACATGAATACCGTTTCCTCTGCGTGTTCACTAATAAAAATTGCTTTGTTATAGTTCTTTTCTATTTTTACTTCTAAATGATTATATTTTTATCATAATCTGCATTTTTCATCTCTTTAAACTTGACCAACTTGAATTCTATATAAACTCTGCACCAAATAAGAGATTTATATTTTTTAACATTCATTTATGTATTCATGAAATGGAATATTTTGTGTTCCTTATATATGATATGACCCCAACCTAAAACAAAAAATCCCTGGCTTTATGTTCTCATGGAATTGAATGTTAGTGAGTTAAGAGGAAAAATTTAAATAAATAACCTACTACATGTATACATATATGCATGTATTTATAGACATATGTGTGTGTATATGTATACATAGATACAGATAGGGAGTCACTAGCAAGTATTAAGGCAAAGATAAGGCAGATGACTGGGATATACAATTTTACATAGGAAATCAGGGAAAGCCTCACTGAAAATATGGCTTTTGAGCAAAGACCTGAAAGAGTGAGGAAAGGATATTTCAAATTGAAAGGAAAACCAATGCAATGGGTTTGTGAACATGCCTACTTGGTGGAATTGTGAGTATGTTAGCATGGCTAAAATGGTATATGTGATGAGATAGGTAGTAGAGATGAGAATAAAAATGAGGAGGGCAGATCACAGGGAGCCTGGGGGTCTTAGAGTTTGGATTTTACTCTGATTTATACAAGAAGCCATTGGAGAGTTTTGAACAGATGCATGCCATGATTTGGCCTATGCTTAAAAAAGGATCATTCCGCCTAAGGTATTAGGCATGTCTAAGAGTAGAAGCAAGAAGACCATTTATAATACAAGGGAGAGATAACAGTGTTTCAGAAATGCATGGAATCAGAAGAGATAGTGAGGAGTAGTTGGATTCTGAATATAGTTTAAAGGGAACATGAACAGTTCTGTAGTATGATGCTTAAAAGAAAAGGAGTCAAGGGTGACTAAGATTCCTGACCTGAGGATCTGAAACAATAATCAGAAGAGGAGGTCTGGAGGGGAAGATCAGGAGTCTGATGGCAGGTCTACTAAGTTTAAGACATATTTTAGAATCCCAAGTATAAATATGGACTAAATTCTTAGAGCTCAATTATGGATCTAGAATTATGCAGAGCTCAATACTGGAAATATAAATTTTGGAGTCATCAACACCTAGATGAGCATAAAGCCAGGAAATATAGATGAGATCTACAAGAAAGTGAATGCAGGTAGAGAAAAGGTTAAATTGCCAAGCCTTGGACACTGGAAGTTAATAGTTTGGGAAAATGAGGGAGATGCAGTGAAGGTGAGTGAAAATGACACACCAGTTCAGTAGGAGGAAACCCAGAGGTTGTGGTATCCAGGAAACCAAGTGCAGAAAGGAGTGAGTGTGGTCAGCTGTGTCAAGTGCTCCCACGAATAAGATGGAAATGGAAGAGATTCTACATTTAGCTCAAAATAAAGGGCCTTATTGTCCTAGACAAGAGCAGCCTTCACAGAGTAAGAGAGACAAAAAGCCTGTTTAGATTAGGCTTAAGACAGACTGGGAAGGGAAGAATTGGACTCAGCATTTAAGATAGCTTAATTTAGTCAACAAAATAGCAACAATTTATAAGGTACCTGGTATAATACAATTTTTAAAGAAGCACAAGAAGTTTATGAAGTAAATTACAACATATTATTAATTAATACAAAAGAGGATATGAACAATTGAAGAAACTAAAGTATTACCAAATAGTATAAATATGTTGATTTTCCCTAAAACCTATAAAATCAATTGAAGTTACTGTGAAAATTTAAATAAAAAGGATTTTTATGGAACCAAGAGACCCAGTCTAAATTCATGAACTATAGCCAGAAATAGGCAATTTTGAGACAGAAGAATAATGAGTAGATCTGGCTCGGACTAATCAAGATTTAGGTAGAAAACATGGTAATTAAAATAATCATATCTGTAAATGCATAGACAAATTGATCTGTGGAATCCAATAGAGATTCCCAAATAGACCCAGTTTCACACTGGGGGAGAGGTATATGTAAAACCAGAAATTCATTCACGATAGTGTGAAAGACAGATTATTAATTTAATGCATTAGTAGACTAGATTTTCAGTGGAAATGTTAGATCTGTAGCAACGAATAATTAACAAGTTGTACATTATAGTAGTAAGCCAAATGTAAATATCAAAACTATGGCTTTTTAACTCAGAAAAAAAATAGCTTTATGATCTAGAGTTACAAAATTATTTTTGGAAAAGACAAACAAGTCAGAAATCTTTAAGGAAAATAGTAATAAATTTATTAAGTTAAAAAATGGTGATATAAAATAAGAAAAAACTCAAAATTTTGAAAAAGAGACAGACAAAAGGAAAGTATTAGCCAGATGTAACAAAGCATGAGTTTCTAAAACACATTTTACATAGACTTCAATACCAATCAGGAAAATATAATTAAAATAAAAACGAGTAAGGGATATTAAAAGACAAATTACAGAAAAAAACTAACTCGTAGATAAACATATGAAATTCATGTCTTCAGACTCATTATTCATAAGAAATGCAAATAAAAACAAGGAGATATACTATATGTAATTTCTCAACATCAGTGCAATTAAATGGAAATACCGATAATGCCTAATGCTGGTGAGGAAGGGGGGAAAACAGGAGCTCTCATCCCCTGCTTTGGAAAGAATAAATAGGTGCAACCACTTCGGAGACATTCCTAGAATGTGTAGAAAATGTCCAAGCCGTTCCATTGTAACCTGTCCCCTGGGAGATATGGTCATACTAGTTGATGCAACATTGTAGACGAGAGTCACATTTTATTATTAAGGGAAGGTATTAATAAATTGTAATAAATTAATATAATGATATATCATACCAAAGTTAAAAGGAATGGATTCAAACTCTATATAGTATGGAAACCGAATAACATAGGTGGTGTCTTTGAAAAAAGAAAATTATGAAATTAAAAATTCAAAATAGTGAAGGAGGAGAGCAGGGAAAAAAGGAGAAGAAAGGAGGATTATAATTTTTTTGCAGGTTCAGCTCATTCAAGAAACAGTGTTCTAATCAAAGCATGGCACAACATACACTTGACTCACAGAATTAGGTTGTTACACTAATTATTTCCCATGTCTTCACAAAACAAATATTTCTTCCCAAATTATATAATTTACAGCAAGGATGATGAATCATTCCCTTAATAAGCTAAAATCCAATTGATAAAAGATTTTATTTACAAAATGAGATAATTAAAAAAATATTTATACTTGGTTTAAAGGTTTCAGTTACAAAGAAAGTTTTGACATAAAAATGATAGACTGTTACTCAGCTTCAGGCAATCAAAACAAAGAAATAAACTCATGGGATTGGTACTGGGCGAAGGAACCTCAAGCTTATCACCTTTAGGTCATAAGGTTGAATCTTTGCAAGCCTAATGCTGACTGAAAATCACCACTCTCTGACAGCTATGTGCCTTTATTTTTATTTTCTTAAAATCAGAGAACAATAAGAATCAGCATTTTCACCTCTGTAGAAAAAGTTTAAGTTACAAAATAAAGGATAAAGTGATGCTCAGATTCTTTCCTCTCAAAACCTGAAAAATAGAGGGAAGAAATGTATTTACCATCCTTCTACCTATAATTACTTGTCAATTAAATGGGGAGATTAGACAGTATCATATTCAAGAATTCCTGATGGTTTTTATGTTCTTTGACTACATATAACAATAATGTGACATAACACTACATTGGTAAATGTAGGGCTATACCTAAAAATTACTTAGAAGTAGAGACTTAACCTTCATGATTTTCCACCTCTATTAAGCCTTTACCTAGTCTTTTCCCTGAAAAAATAAATCCCTAATGAGACACACAAAATTTATACCACTTCTATAAACAAAGATAAAGAAACATTGAAATTATTGATTTATGTGTGAGCTAATATAATATCACATCCACAGATACCAAATTTCATAATTACTGGCTTAAGCAATGAGAAATTTATAAGAACTATGTCAAGATGAAATTTTAAGAGTACTGAAATCTTCATATTCACAATCAGCTTTCTACCATGAGGAAATTATAATCCTTGCTTTATTCTATCCTCATTTAAAGTTTACATGGCTCTCTAGAAGTTATCGGTATCTTGCTGACTACCCATTTTAAGTGAAATAAAAGATATATGATCAGAATTTTGTAGGTGCACTAGGTTCTATTCAACACTCAAATAATAATATACATTTGTTTAAAAAGCCAGTTACTGAGGTGAATACATTTCTTTATCTGGGCCAGTTAATATTTCAAATAGATGCTGAAAACAGTTTCCTTTTAATTTCCCTCCTCCTCATAAAATATTTTGGCCCTAAAGTGGAAAATATCCAGTTCTGAATCCAGGCATGGCACCTAATTCTTTTGCATGGTGGAACAATATGTCACTAATTAGCAAAGCAGATATGTGAATACTGTTCCAGCATCCTCTTTGCTTTTTAAAGGAAGGACAGTTCTATATGATAAATGACACAAGGAATTGGAAGGAAATGGTGATGCCTGAAAATAAAATATATCAATGCTCATTGTAGAATGCGGAGGGCCAATAATTCTGTCAGTCCTTTAAACTCTAGCCTCCCTCTCTCTGTACCTCCACGGACTTGATTTTGACAGCAGCTCTGAGGTCCCCATTGTTACTGCGATCGGAAGAGTGGGCGAGTCACGGCCAACTGAAACAAAGAAACTGCTTTTTGGAACTGCTTATTTAGTATATTCATACGGGCCTTGGCCTAAGCCAATTTTTTGTGGAGCGTTCCACTTTCCGTTTTTTAAAATTAAAAGACCTGTTATAAGACCTACTGATCAACATCTAAAGAAATAATTATTGAAAATCTACCACAAATAACCAACTTATATATCACATAAAAAAACTCATTAAGCCATTTTTAATAACCAAAACCTGCCCCATCTTCAGTTTATCTTTTAAAATACATACCTTCATAGAAGAAATGAAACACATAATACTGTAAATTTGTTCTACTATTATTTTTGTAGTTTTTCATATTTATTACAAATAGATTATAAGAGGAAGGGCATATATGGATATTAGTCAGACCTTTCTGCAGCCTTCCAGATCTTAGAAGGCCTTACTACCTTACAGATATTTCTATGTGTCATGATTTTACTTATAATTTTACTAAATTAAAATATAGTAAGTTCTAAAAATTTACCCACTACTATATGGCATATATGATTTTCTATTATTTGGCAGACAGAAGCAACATTTCCTAGGAATATAATTTAAACATCTTTATACTATATACAGTTTATATTATCTTTCCAATACATATTAGCACAATTTAATTTTCAAAAAACTTTGGGAAAATAAACATTCACATTTTACAAATGAAAAGCCAGAACTGATATAGTTGAAGGCCCATAGCTGGAAATGGCAGTGCTGGGACATCCTTTCTGTCTCCAAAATAATTTTTTCCAGTTGTCAGCACTTCAAATCCAGCAAGCTTTATCAATTGAGCCTTACCAATTAAAACCATCTCAAAGTCCAAGATTAAAAAGAAATGTTAATTATACTTATTATACAGTTATACATATAACACAATAAAAATAGCTGTTTCCTTCTAATCACTCTTCTGAGAGATTACATACCCAGTGGAGGAAAGGGTGATACTTGGACAAGCTTTAAATTTGTGAATCATTCTCAGTATTTCCTGGTTGTAATGGTCTCTACTAAAAGACTAATTTCTTCCAGGTAGAAATGCAGACACATTAAACTCCATAAAAGAATTTCCTATTCAAGATGCTATCTGTGAACTAGAGAAAGCCTCTAAGTTTATGTTCACTGAGCACTCTGTGCACTAGGTGGCAGGGTCCATGTGTCTTTCTCTAGCTGTGAGTAGAAGTGAGTAGAAATAGAAGTCAAAGGTGGGTGCCCTGGACCATGTCTTTCAAACCAGAATCCCTCTCTTCACACCTTCTGACATTTAATGGCATCTACTACTAATTGCCTGCCACCCCACTGCTCCTGGGCATCAAGATTGTGCCTGGGCAGACCTCAGAATGACCTCTATGAAACAGAAGTCCAGTCAATACTTGCCAGGGTGCCCAGGAAGAACTAGAGCCCTGCACACATGAACTGGGAAGCCAAGAGCTTATGTAGAGCCAGTCACTGCAAACCACTGCCTATCATTCCTTTCTTACCAGACATGGCCACATCCAGGGCTTCTCCCATAGGTGTGGTTCTCAAACTTAAGTGATCATTAGCTCCATCTAGGTGGTGTTACAAAACACCAATCCTGCAACCTACTTTCTAAGACTGATTTAATCAAATTCTTCCCCATCAGAAAATCAAATGGGAATTTCCAACACAACATTGGTATTTTTCAGTATTCTCCAACTGATTTTAATTGGCATCCAGGACCTCTGTCCTAGAGTCTCGCAGCCTTGCTGGGCTGTTGACATCTCACCAGTCCTCCGTACCTCCCGCTCTAGGATTGCCTCCTATCTATCTGCCTAGATGGCTCCACTGTGCCATATGCCTCTTTTCTCTGCCCTACCAAATTCTGCCAGAGAAGGGAAAAAATGGAAGACAATCTTCCATTGAACAAGTGTGACCTGTTCTTACATCCTTGATTAAGCGACAGACCTCAGCTTTAGTGATTATACCTTAATAGAATACTATTCATGAAAGAAAATACTACCCATATAAATCATTTATCAGAGCAAGTTGAAAGTCCTGCATGAGCATTTATTCACAAAATACATTAAGTTAAACAAATTACAAAAAATTTAATTGGATTTAAATTTCTTCAGTCACGTGCATAAAAATTAATCCCAGGCCAATGTTAACAGTAAATTGCAATAATGAATTTGACAGTATAAAACACAGACAAAAGAGAAGTATTAATGTGATTATGAAAAAAATAAATTAAAATATACCTGAGCATTTTCAAGAAAAAATGTTTATACCTAACCTACTTTTAAAATTATATTAGTTTATAATTCACTTTCCAAACTATAAAATACTTTTATGTTTCTTAAATCTCTGTTTGTGTCTTAAAAAGATAATGGTACAGATTTGTTTTGAAATTGTCATTTTTGAAAGTTGATGGGGTTGCAAAGTTTCTGTCCTAGACCCAGGTCATTTCCTCTCAAGAATTCCATATTCACATTAGGTAGCTGCCACTTCCAACAGTATAGCACCGGTTTTTCCTTTCAGATTATTAGCTAGATGTTAGGTAAGATAACACTTTCCACATATGCAAGAGGATTTAAACCTGAATCACATTTCACCTACTTAAACACACTGTTTAAGTGAATGTGTGCATGTGTATGTGTCTGTGTGTGTGTGTGTATGAATCTACTTGCTATGTCTGGTCAACTTGGGTAAAACTGCAGGATTACTCAAAAGATGCCTGTGGCCATCTATAGCCTCCTTTGAGCTCTTTAGCTTATCACCATTATGCCCCCAAAATACTTTCCAGTGCTTTATCCAGTTCTATTATACCGAAGATTTTTTGTTGTTGTTGGTCTAATTATCAATTCAAGGAACTTTCCCAACACTCTGAGCTTCTACCTCTTTGCCCCTTCCCCCAGTCGAGGACTTGTACATGAGGTCTCTTTTCCTGCCCTTAGACTGGAGTGAGCGCTCAGATCACACGTGACAATCAAGTTTAGTTTCAGGCTACCCATGTTATTCATATGGAATTCTTCCCCTCGGTTCTTATTTTCTACTACTATCTCTGTATCTCCACATCTTCTTTTCCTTGGAGAGCATTAGATTTTTAGTGTAAAAATCGAAAAATTTCCTTGTTTTGTAGTTCTTGTAGTTTTCTAAGCTGGTACTGTTATTTGTATTCAATTTTTCCATGTTTTAAAGAGGTCAAACTTTTCCTATTTCTCTAAACTTTTTCATTTATTTGATTATGAAATGTATGTGTATAACAATATGCAAAACATATGTATAAAAATAGGTATTAATATGCACATATAAATATATGTATTTATATGCATATATAATACTTCTCTGTGTCTGATTATACAAAAGCGAATGGTGTATCATGAGAGAGGGGAAGAAAGAGTCCAGTTAAATGTATATTCCGTTTTTCATTGTTGTTCTTTTGGATTTTTTTATTAAAAAGTTTACATTTAACTTCTCCATATTAATTGTTGCTATGCTCCTTTCACTCTCACCCAAAAAATCTTTATAAAAATAAACACCACTGTGCTCAGCAACTTTTTAATAGTTATAATTTAATTAGAAAAACTGACGTTTTGAGAGTTCAAGTTAAAAAAGAGCAGTTGTTCTGACTGATGGGCATAATGGCGTGTGCATGCACACCCTCTAAGTCTTTCAAAAGTACTGCTACTATTATTAGATAAAGAAAAATCTATTTAGGCCTAGAATAAAATTTTTCTCATTTTTATAATAGAAGAATTTCGTATTCTAACCAAAGGCTAAGCTATCAGCAAAGATATGTCACTTATGTCAGTATTTATGAGGATATAAAATTTCCTGTGAATTCTCTATCATAATATAACTGTTCTTCTAAAAAATTTAATTGCAAATAACATTTTGCATTTTTCAAGTTTTGGCTTATTTTGCTAAAAAACAAAGTGATTAGAATTTTTTTCAATCATATAAGACAGTTTCGATACAATGTAAAGCCCACTTTTTTAGAATCAAGAATTTAAATCAATCTATGATTTACATTTCCTAAAAGCATTAGTTTAATATTGTAAATTGCACTTGAAGGAAGAGCAGTAAAGGAACTCAAGTATATTATGAGAAACTTTCAAAGTATTTTGTTACAGTTGTATGCACATAGGAAATTGTTCCTCTTTCCAGCTCCCTCTATTTAGGAATAAAACTGATTTTATTACAATTAAGAGGTTTGTTTATTTAATCAGTGTAACATAGTTTAGTTTCTCACAAAACCACATGTCTAACTAATATGTACACTGTGATATGGTGAATTGCAGGGTTTTAAAAAGCTCTTAAGTGTGTCTTCCTCTTTAAATGAAGTACCTGTCCATAGAATATTGTCTCTCAGCTATTCTCAGAAGCTGATCATTATCATTTGTAATATGTCCTTAATTAAATACTCTAAGGATTATTCTTAAAGCTGACTTTGAAATAAATTTCTTTAAAATTAATTTAAAGTTTCTTTAAATGATACAATAAGGCTACATAAATACATATAATAATTAATTCACAGTTTTTTAGATCTTCATTTTTTTGTGTATAGATGCAACAATCCTTGTAGCACAATCTTCAAAAACATTAAAATGCAAACATGTGGTCTTCCAAGGGATTCTAGATCACTTGGATTTTTCCATTTCCACAACTTTGTAAAGTCTTCTATTATCCCTTCTGAGCTAAACTCATTAATTACTTCCTGGTAGTAGTAAATTCAATATTTAAATTGATAACTGCACCATCATTATGTATGTATATGCTTTGTTTCACTGCTGATTCAGTAAAGATTTTGAAAGAACGTTTTAAAGTTATTTTTTTTCATTTGAGTAACATTTTTTAAAGTAATTTGCATGTTAAAAAATTTACCTTTCAGAAAAGTATTTAAATGCATTATTTCTGATGTTAACTTTTTTTCAACTAAATCTGTTCTAAATCCCTTAAGTGAGCTAGCTATCTTATAGAACAGTAAAGGTTAAGGCATTGGAATATTAGGTGATAAATGTTTCAAATGCTTGATTTAACAAAAGATGTTTTCTTAGTCCTATAAATTTTTAAGCTTAATTTAAAAAAATGCTAATTTACCAAGCTAACTTGTCTGGAACTAAAGTTTCTGTCATCAACATTTTTTTTCCTGATTATAATACTATTCATTCCATGATGGCATATGTTATTTGTAACAAAGATGTACTTGTATTTTGAAATAGCCCTTAAGTAGTTATGTATTATGTGTCAAGCAAAATTCGAAGTACATTTCAAGTAATAATTCACTTAGTTCTTGTTTTACAAACAGGAAAGACAAAGCAAAAAGATAAACTAAAGCCTAAATCAGGTAGGTAAAAGGAAAACAGAACCAGGATTGAAATCCAGGCAAAGTGATTTGAGAGTCCCTCCTAAGCAATTAAACACTGCACTCCATTAAAAGAAATTGGTACAACAAAAGGGAACAAACTAGGATTGTCTGCCACAGTTCTAAATTAAATTATAATTTTTTTTTTGGAGCCAGTCATATTATATGATCTCAGGCTCTTAACTCAAGGGAGGGACCATCTGTGTTTTCCATTTATCAGTGACAATTCGATTGTGGTCTCTCTCCACTGCTCAATCCATTTGGACTCCTTGGTATCCCCTTGGCTGGAATGGACCAGGTTTACTTTTTATTTATCCTTCAACTGAGGGTACAGACCTTTGCATGCTTTTGTTGGAAGGTAGACTCTCCTACTAACCTCTGAGTGCTAAGTGGGTGTTTCCCTCCAGCCCAATTCTTCTGAGTCTGTGCAATGTTAAGTTTAAGCTCACTTTGGAAAAACGCCCTCACTTTTAAAGCCATCCTCAGAGCTCTCTACTTAATTCTCTGGTTACCTGCTTAGATTTTAGGAATGAAAACTTCTTCCTTCACTGCCTACTTACTAAGCATTTACTATTTTTCTTCTAAAAGGATATTAATTGTTTGCAGTAGAGAACTGATCTGTATTCCTAGTCCTCCCAAACACCAGAAACAGGAGTTTATTTTAGATTTTCTTTAAAAGCATGGTTTTCAATTGTCCCTCACTCTGACCATGGATGCTTCTGTTCAGTCATAGTGAGCAGGGCAGGGACCTGGGGCAAGCATCATGATGAACTTTTCCATTAACAAGTGCCATGCTCTAGTTAAATATTTTACAAGTTGTACATGGAAAATACTAGACTAAAAAAATGAAACTAAAATATCTACTAGTGTAATACTTATTATTAACAGGACAAAACTGAGAGTTTGGACAATTTGTTTTGTTACTAAAGTCAAAGATAGCTAATGTCAATAAAAGCTATTATTAATAATAATAATGCTTATTCCAAAGGAATAGTGCATTTTGAGTTTTTGTGAATAATGTGAGAATTTGAATTTTGATTAATATTTTTAAATGCTGATTTGATAAATCAATTGTTTTAATAATGTGGCTATTTAATTAATGGTTTAGAATATTTTATTTTGACATCTTATTTATGGGATTCCACAATCACACAGTATCCACTGAGAAAAATGTTAGCTTTTATGATATAGAATATTCATTAACAATTTTTAAATTTCTAACCCTCACAGCACTCATACATGTATCTCTACTTAAAGGGACATGTTATGGATTCTCATGAAGCATTAAATTGTAAGATGAGGATTAATTTTGTATTATTTTTCTTCTTGTGACATGTTTTGGTTAACAGAATGTGGTGGAAGTAACAGTGGGCCAGTTCTATGCCTAGGCCTCAGACCCTTGAAAATATCTACCACAAACTTTCTTGGAATTTTGCCTCCATGGGACTAAGTCTAGGTTAATCTGCTGGATAACGACAGATGTATGACTCACTATCTTGATGGCCTCAGCCAGATGACAACGGACTGAAGAAATATGAGCAAGCCCAGCCAAGGTCAGCTAAGCATGGCCCAAGCTCAGGTGATAACTGCCCCGCTGGCCTGCCAGCTCGTGAGCCCAGTAAATGCTTATTGTTTGAAGTTGAGTTTTGAGATAGAATGTTATATGACAATAGCACTTAGTGAATGCAAGCACAGTATAGGAAAACAAAGCGGTGACTTTTATTAATAATTATATATTATCTAAGTTTCCTTATGTGCTAACATTATACCATTTTGTCTTTGAATATTTCTATCTGATCTCTTATTTTACAATAATTTCACAATAATTTTACAATTATTTTACAATAATTCATTTAACTAGTTAACTTTTGCACTGTTAAAATTATTGATATAAAGGTACTGTGTGTGTTGATTTTTGCAAATATGAAAGTAAGAACTGACTCTCTATTTTCTGTTATATATTCTCATTTGACCAATAAATACACTACCAGTAGAATAGAGTTTAAATCAAATGAGATGCAATTCTTTCCCCCAGTAGATGGCTGGGAAAGGATACCCTCTATCTCAGAAGAAAGAAATAAAGTGGCCTTTGTTTCTTATATTTATAATTACTAGTTATATCAACTCAGAATAAAGTTCAACCAAGCAGCAAGGCCCTGTTTATTTAGTATTTTCCTAGTTTGATTCAGACCATAAACAATTATATATTTTCAGAATGAGAGAAAGGGTAGGAGTGAGCCTTAGAGTGGCTAACCA
This sequence comes from Smutsia gigantea, assembly GCA_032199065.1. Classification (NCBI taxonomy): domain Eukaryota; kingdom Metazoa; phylum Chordata; class Mammalia; order Pholidota; family Manidae; genus Smutsia; species Smutsia gigantea. The sequence continues at coordinate 114,243 of JAVSCE010010391.1, forward strand.
TATTGAGGAAGAAAAAAATAAAGGAATATAATAGTATCTTTGTCTAAAAGGATTGATGATCTAGTTCTGTCAGGCAGCTAAGCAGACATGAGCAGGTCCCACCCTGTTCTGTACAAGATCCACTTGTCTGGCCAATGGGTTTCAGACCCAGGCAAGTTTGTTATGGATTCAATGTTACCAAAGAAATTGATAGCAGAACGTTCTTTGGGGTGAAAGGGTTTATTACCCAGCTTGTTCTCCTGGCGGTAGGTTGAGCACTAGTGTCTCTGCCTCTGCCCAGAGGACTGGGCCGAGCTCTCTATATAGCACAATAATAGCTTATTGCCTAAAGGTGTGGAAGCAGTAGCCTAGCAACAGGCCAGTTACATCATCAGGTGATTTAAGTTCAATGAGGATCCTGGCCATAGGAACCCCAACTTCCCCACACTCCACCCCTCCAGGATTCTTGCCTTACAATCTACACACTTTCCATCTTCTGCAATGGCCCCTGTGCAAGAAAGCTGGAGCACTGTAACCAGATTCCACAATAGCAACAGAAGATAACAACAACTTAGAGATGATAAAAAATTAAGATACAGGAACAAAAATTATAATCCTCAAGCCAGAGGAGATTCCTAATAACAAAAATTATAATAATCATCAAGCCAGAGGAAGTTCCCAATCCACAAAGACTTTAGGGGCGATAAGACACATGTTTTAATGCCACCAACATAGGCAAATCTTGTCCATCAGGTAGGATGCATGCAAGAGAGTAGTCCTGTGATAGGACTGTAGCAGGAAGGGGGTCCTTTCCAGGTCTAGTATACGATACTTTTATTCCTCTCCCCATGGGGGTTACTGAAGGGTCTATATATAGTGCTACTGGAGGTGCATGCACTGGCCATAATGATAAAACAAAACTCCCCGGTAAGATGCTCCTACCTTCTGGCCATTCAGGATATACCACTGTGACCTTTGGTGGCCACTCTTCCAGGAGGCAAGCTTCCAGGGCTTGTCCCCAAGGTGCCAGGAGAGCCAGCCATCGCTGGTCCATGTGTTGAAAGGTCCAAGGCCATATCTACTCAATGGAGTCTCTGGGATTCAGTGCAGTTGGTGCTGGCAGCAAGATGTTATTCTGGCGGCCGAACCTCGGCTTCAGTGATTCTTCCTTGGTTTGCAATTGCAGTTGTATAGGGGAAGCAGCCATATGTGTTAACATGTCTGTGGGGCTCAGGGCTCCCTTTCGGGGTCTCTCATTCAAACATCGTAGCACAGTCCATAAGCAGACTAACCATCCCCGCAGACTATTGGTATCTGACCTTAGTCCAGATTTTAACAAGCCATTGTGCCTCTCTATCATGCCGGCTGCAGTAGGATTGTATGGCACATGAAACTTCCACTTGATTCCCAGCTGTTGCACCCATTCCTACAGTGTATGTCCAGTAAAATGGGTGCCCTGATCACTCTCAATAACCTGTGGTCGGCCATAGGCAGCAAAGAGATGCTCCAGGCCTCTTTTGGTCATCTGCTGGTCTGCGCAATGGGTAGGAAAAGCAACCAGAAGTCCAGTAGCTGTGTCCACACAGGTCATCACATACCGATATCCTTCTGACACAGGTAGAGGCCCAATATGGTCTATCTGCCACCTGACGAGGGGTATAGGCTCCTTAGCTATTGTCCCATGTTGCTGTGGAACTTGGTGTAAGCCCCTTTTGGAGCACATAACACACTCCTGCCGGGCTCTACTAACTTCTTTGAAGGTCAAAGGCAAGCCCCACCGATGGGCTACAGCCCACATTGTCTTTTGCCCCGCATGCAACAAACACTGATGTAGCCATTGGGCTACATCAGAGGCAGGCTTTCCTTCTAACCAACATATCTGGGCTAATTTATCAGCTTCATCATTTCCTGGGGATGCCAGTGGCAAATGACCTGTCACATGGTATACTGTAATTATTTTAGTCTGACTACAGGCCCATAAGTCTTGCCACAATTCTTTCCCCCAAAGGGGACAATGACCAACCAGCCAGCTGGCATGGTACCAGGTTGGTAGCCACAGCATCAAGCCCTGATAGACAGCCGAGCTGTCAGTGCAGACAACTATAGGGGAGGGCTCCTGGCTAATCACAAGCCACATGGACCACAACTCTGCCCATTGGCTGCTCTTCTCCTCACTATCCTCCATCCATATTGTCTCAATCTTAGGATGGAAAGCTATGGCCCTCCATTTTGGGGGCTGGCCACAGCTGGAGCCATTTGTGTGCCATGCATCTTTGGGTATAGGGGCTCTTCCCTCCCGATAGGGACTCTGCTACTAATGGTTCAAAAGCAAGTTCTTCCTGATTTTCACTAGTGTATGTCACCAGCCCCAACACATGTTGGAGTTCTTCACTCAAGGGGCAACCAGAAAGGGCACTATGCTGCTGTAGGTAAGCACCCCACTTGGCTAGTGTGGGTGTTTGTGCCACGCCACTCCTTGGCTTTTGGGTCCAGTCTCGTACCCACCCCAAAATGGGATAGGTGGTTATTACCTTTACCGGGGCCATTCCAGTGATGGGTTCTGTAGCCAGCAAGGCGTGATACATGGCAGCCAGTTGTTTTTCTTTCAAAGTGTATTGTACCTCTGCCCCTTTCCAGAGTTGTGACCAGAATTCAATGGGTTGGCAAATTCGTTCAAGCTGCTGCCAGAGACCCCAGCCATAACCGTCTTCAGTGACATGAACATCCAGCTCCCAGGGCCATGATGGGTCTATCACACTCAAGCCCTGTGCAGCCTTGACTGCCTGTTTTGCTGCAGTGAAGGCAGATGCACATGTCTCATCCCAGTCCCACCTGATGCCCTTTCATACCAACCAGTATAAGGGCTTCAGAATTTGTGCCAAGTGCAGGATAAACACTCTCCAGTAGCATAGAAGACCCAGAAACTCTTGCAGCAATGCTACAGTTGTGGGGGTAGGAAAGGCCTGGACTTTATCTATAACTGCTTCTGGTATCACTGTGGATTTACCCAACCAGACAATCCCCAAGAATTTGACAGACAAAGCAGGTCCCTGAACCTTGGTGCTGTTCACAGCACATCCTTTCTCCTGTAGATGTTGCAGCAGTCTAGGTGCTGCATCTTCTAGATCTGAAAGAGAATCGGACATGAGCATGACATCATCAATATAATGGTACAGCCACACCGTTGGTGGTTTCTCCCATTCAGCCAAGTCCTGGGCTACAAGTCCATGACAGATGGTGGGGCTGTGGAGGTATCCCTGTGGGAGTACAGTGTAAGTCCATTGCCATCCTTCCCACGTGAAGGCAAACTCTTCCTGACTTTCCTGCCCAATGTTAATGGAAAAGAAGGCATTAGCAAGATCTACCATATAATGGTATGTTCCTAGTTCATGGTTGAGAGTATCCATCAAGACTGCAATATAGGGGACAGCAGCATGCATAGGGGATATGACCTTATTCAGTTCTCTGTAATTCACAGTCATACACCAGGAGCCATCTGGCTTTTTTACTTGCCACACTGGGGAATTGAATGGACTATGGGTGAGCTTTATAATACTCACCTTTTCCAGCCCTTGGAGAGTTTCTCCAATCTCTTTATGCCCGCAGGCAGTTTGTATTGTTTGGTATTAGTCACCCACTGAGGTACAGGCAAAGCTATGGGTGAGTACCTAGCATGTCCCCTCAGAACTGCCTTTACCACACGTACTCTCAGTCTGAACTCACCTGCAGTGGTCCACAACCATAGACCCTGCAGGATATCAATTCCCAAAATGTACTCAGGGATAGGAGATATATCCACAGTATACTCTTTTGGGGGTAGATGCCCTATTCCCAAAGGGATCGGGCTTTTTTCACTCTGATAGCCTTCCCCCCATATCCATCTATGATAGTGGGGGTCCCGGGGAACTGCTCAGGGTTACCATGAATCAGTGAACATTCAGCCCTAGTGTCCACCAGAGCCAGGACACATTGTATATTCACTGGGGACCAATGGATAGCTATTTCAACATGTGGTCTCCGGTCCCCCCTGGTCCCTCAGGGCAGATACCTTGACCTTCCCCTCAGTCAAACCATGTTCCCCAATCACCTTCCTGTGTGGGCTCAAGTGAGGTTGGTTCGTTCTGCAGCAGGAAGTCTTGCAAACACACAGGCCAGACTCGTGGCTCTGTCTCTGACCTCTGCCTCTTTGGTCTTAATGGCTGGAACTGCTGCTCTGGTTTCAGCTGTTGCCATAGCTCTAGTAAGACCCTATTTGACTTCCCATCTAATTTCTTTCCATCGGCTCCTGCCCCATATTAAATTAACCCACATCTGGGTCCTCGTAACCTTCATGGGGCCCTGTAAATTTTTCTTGTGAGCAACGGGTTTTCTTTCTGAAATCCCATTGCTTCAGCCTCTCCTAAGTCTGCTACTGTACGAGTCACCTCGCTTATGGGATTCCCTAAGTGAGGGGAAAGAATGACCACTAGAGACCCAAAGAGGGATGTAGGAGCCATTTGAAGTACAATATTCCTCATCCCAGTAGTGAAAATCTCTTCATCTGGGCCATAATTCTCTGGACTATAGATGGCATTTCTCATGCCTAGCTCTCGTAGCACCTGTTGGAGTTCAGCATATGTCTGCCATCTAACAGGAGAGGATGGTAGATCACCCGGATTGGGCCACACAGCACAAAGTGCAGCCATGAGCCAATCGAGGAGGGTGTGACTCCCTGGGGTCTTATGTGCATTTTGTAATCGCTGCCTCAAGGCAGGCTGCACTGTCAGGGAAGAGAGCTTTCCCATCTCTGACCCGACAGAACAATTCCATCCACCCCTAAGTCCCACAGATGCAGAAGCCAAGCTGATATTGACTCCGAGGGCTTCTGCCTAAACCAGGAGCCCAAATCCACCAGCTCAGCCTGAGTACAGGGGCAGACCATAGAGTGCTCCACGACCTGGGGAGGGGGCTGCTCCTCTCCTTGGGGAACCTTCAGCTGCTGGGTCTTTATTTTCTTTACCACCACAGGGCGTGCTTTCAATACAGGAGGCACCAGTGCCTCTGACACCACCCCTTCATCCTTCCCCAGCTCCTCCATTACTGGGGCTGATGGCACCTTTCTCTCCCCTCCCCCGAGTGCCTCCTCTGCTACAACCTTTACCTTTTCTACTGTACCTCGCAGCAATGCTACCTCAGTCTTTAGAAGGTCTCTTACCTTCAGCCCCATACTTCGCAGCTGATGTTCTCATACTGCCTCCGCCTGTGCTTCCCTCAGAAGTTTGTCTTTTTCCTTGATGGCCTCTTCCCCCTTCAGAACACCTGGCAGGGCTGCCGTCTCATCTCCAATGGCTCCTTGCTGCCAGCGCTCCCGTGCTGCCTCCTCTTGCATCAAAGCCATCTCCCTCCTCAGGGAACCCACAGAAGTTTGCAGCTTGCGTTCTCATGCCACCATATCTTGGGTCTCCGCTGTAGACTTTTTTAATACTGTGAGAAGCAGCCAACCCACAGTCCCTGCTGCCTCACAGGCACTCTGCTTCTCAAAGGATCTACTTACTATACGAAGGGCCACCTCTACAGCTTCAGGTGTCACCTCCACTTGCCTCCAGTCCTGGGGTGGGGCCCAGTCCTCTAGGAGGCAAGCCACCTCAGACCACATACACACTGGGGGACAATCCACTGTCTCCCCATTCACAGGGGCAGCCCACTGAGGCACCCCTCCCAAAAGGGCAGCCTGTCTTTTTCCTCGTTCAACAATGAACCCTGCTGACTTTTGCCAATTTTCTTGCCAATGGGTTTCAGCCCCAGGCAAGTTCACTATGGTTTGTTTCAATGCGACCAAAGAAAATGACAGCAGAACGATCTTGGGGTGAAAGGGTTTATTACCCAGCTTGTTCTCCCAGCGGTAGGTCAAGCACTAGAGTCTCTGCCTCCGCCCAGAGCACTGGGCTGAGCTATGTAGCCCAATAATAGCTTGTTGCCTAAAGGTGTGGAAGCAGTAGCCTAGCAACAGGCCAGTTACATCATCAGGTGGTTTAAGTTCAGTGAGGATGCTGCCATAGGAACCCCAGCTTCCCCACCCACCCCATTCCCTTATCCACCTACCCCGTATCACCAGATGGCAGAACACACCCCCAAACCTCTCCTGTTTGTGGTTCAGTCTCCTGCCTTATCAGGGCCTAAGGAGATGTAAAAAGCCCATAAGGGCTTCCAGACCACCAGTTTGGGTTGGTGCCAGTGCACTAAGGCCTAAAACTTGACCTAAAGTTACCTCAGGATTCACTACACCCTAACTGTAATAAATTTAGATTGCAGTTTTGCCACCCACCCACCACCCCTGTGCGTTTTGCTTGGGCACTTATGGGTGGGCATCTGCGCACTGAGAAGAAGGTTATATAACCTTAAATTGTCGATCAACATGTCAATTAAACGATGTAAGATGCAGGTAGGGACTTTACACCATTTTAAAAATCAACCCTAACTCTACCAGCAGGGCTGTTTCTGGTTTCCAGACAGCGCCCTCTCCACCCTTCTTGAGAGTGTACTTATGCTTTGATTCATAAACTCCTGCTGTTTAAAACTGTCTAGGTCTGTCTCTTGATTGAATCTTTCCTTTGAGAAGACAATCTGGCAAACACAATGTGCCACCAGTAATATTTGTGGAATTAAGGGCAAACATAAACACCTTTAAACCAACAGGAGCTATAAAAAAATAACAAAGAAAAAGGAGGCTAAGTATACTGAGTATGCATCAACTATGGAATGTGGCTGCTGAAAAGTTATCAATCAATACACCTTCCAAAAAAAGAAAAAAAACAATAAAACACCAAAAAAACCTTGGGCAACAGTAATAGAGATATTATCTGTAATACATATTACATTGTCAAATGACAAAAAAAAACAACAACTTAGTAATGAATTTGATGTCCTTTTTCAAGGGAAAACAATCTCTGGATTGTGGGAATAAAGTGGCTGGCAGGCAGTGAATACTGTTTGCAAAAGATGTGAGTTGCAAAAGTGACTTTGTGGATAAAATGAAGGTTCCTGTGGCCAGGATTCTCACCTGGTCCTGGTTGGCTAGCTCACTACACACATGTGGGCAATATGTGGTTATTGACACTATATAAAGAGCCCTGCCCAGTGCTCTGCATGACAAGGTGGCACAGCTGCAAGGCTGCGGGAGAGCAGAGCAGAGGCTGCAGTGGTGGCAGCGCAAGGACAGGCCCAGAGGACGGCTGCAGAGACTGGCTTGCTGCATGCAGACTCATTCTGAGTGAATGGGATTTTAGTGATTGACCTGCCACCATAGAAATAAAGTTGGGTATAAACCCTTTCACTCCAAAAACATTTTACTGTCATTTCTTTGGTCACATTGAGTCCATAGTGAACTTGCCTGGGGCTGAAACCCATTGGCAAGACAGACTTTTATAGAGCATCAACAATAGGGCATGTGGGCAAGGAGTTAGGGAATTTCCTTATAATGCTAGCAGGTGCTATATCCAGGGTCAGGCAAACTAGCTAAGGCTGAGTTGGAGAATTGTGATTGGTGTTATGTTACTTTTCTTTGACAAGTGTTTTCCATAAAGGCAGGCTGATTTAGGTTTAGATTTTTGACATGGCCCAGCTTGCATTTGATGTATCCCTATATAAAATTAAACTTAACAATGTAATATATATAAGCCTTCTGCTCCCAGTTCCAAGGTGGAGGTGGTAGGGTTATCCACCGAGAACTTCTCTGGGATACCAGCCGAGCATCCTACAATTTAACTTAATTCTGACACTATGTGTCCAGAGATAAGAGTCAGATCCCAGGTTAAGGGCTCAGTCCCATGAGACTGTCCCCCTTTACCCCCCACCCCCACCTCAGATGTCAGCAGCAAGTCCAGTTGCCACCTGTGCTTCTGTGCTGCCTTTATAAATCAGAGGTTCCCATGACCTCCTCATGCTCTATTATTTGCTAGAGTGGCTCACAGAACTCAGGGAAACAGCTAATTACATTTACTAGTTTGTTAAAGGATGCAGATGAACAGATGCATAGGGCGAGGTCTGGGAAGGTCCCACGTACAGGAGCTTCTTTCCTCGTGGAGTCAGGACATTTCACCCTCTAATATGTGGATGTGTTGACCAATCTAGAAGCTTTCTGGGCTCTGTCCTTTTGAATCTTTATGGAGTCATGGGTTAAGTCACTGGCCACCGGTGACTGATTCAGCCTCCAGCCCCATCCTCTCCCTGGAAATTAAGGGGTTGGACTGAAAGTGAGTGCCAACCTTCTAATTATGGTTTGTTCCTTGAGCATCTAGCCCCATCCCTAGGTGCTCTCCAAAAGTCACTTCATTAACATAAACCCAGTTATAGTGGAAAGGGACATGTTATGAATAATAAGACACCACTTCACCTTTATAGCTTTGAAGCAATTTCAGGAACTGAGGACAAGAGTTCAAATATTACAGAAAAAAGTGCTTCTATTGCTCTTATGCTCAGGAAATTCCAAGAGTTTTGTGAACTATGGCCCAGGAATTATGGACTAAGATCAAATATATATTTATGTATTATAAAACATACACAGAGGCAGACACACAAATAGGAAAGATGCTAGCTCCCCAAAATACCCTGTTTGTCAAATTACATCTGATAGATCCTGTGGCAAGCAAGATGGTGAGAAAAATAGAAACCCTATTATATTAGGAGTGATCGCTTGAAGGAATTAGAGGCACTTAGGTGAATGAATTCAGAGTAATGAGACAGCTGTCTCTAGAGAAATTGGGCTTGTTCTGTTTGGCCAGAGGGATTGAAATTACAACCAAGGATGAAAGGTACAGTGAGATAGGCTTAAACTTTATGTTAATGAAGAACTTTCTAATATTAAGAACCCCAACATAAAGTATGCCTGCTTTAGAGATAATACATTCAGTCATTATGATTGATCAAGCCAGAAATTAGATAGTGCCTTGGTGGCATTACCTTAGATGTCATCCAAGCTTAAGATGTAACCTTAGAGTTACTATCTTTAAGGCACCATATTAAAAGACAAAGAGCATGAAACAAACGCAGAGGGAAACAATTTAACTTGAACTTTTAATAGTCCCTCTTCTTCCCTTTTATGGATGGCCTGGCCTCCTGCTGTAAGGAATAAAGTGGGTGGAAATTACACGTGTAAACTGTTATAACCACTGCCACCACAATTTAACTCACAAGCCCTGCCAAAGAGGTAAGGGTGGCCTTTTCCCTGCGTAAGTAGCTGTTTGCAGTAACTCAAATCAGCAGAGGAAGCAAAGCAATATGGATGCGCTGCCATTGATTTATTTACAAAGGCCTGCAGCACCTGAGAAGATTCAAAATATACATGCTTAGACTTTGTACTTATCAAATAACAACACCAACACAGTGACAGCAAAGTCTTCATTCTATGCTTCCTCTTTCAACTACTAAATTTCCACTCATTACTTCTCTTAGAGTCTGTTTCTGGCCCTGGATGCAACATTGTGTATGATTTATATTTTAATAGGAGGCATAGCAGGATGCCTTAGTATTCCTGAACTAGCCCCATGCAGTCCATCCTTGGAGGTAAGCCTAATGTTAGTTTACTGTTTTCCAGGGAAGTGTGAACAATATTGTTTTTAAAGGTTAGAACCTTGAAGAGCCAGCCCTCTGTTTTTCTTTCCCTCGCATCCAAGCCAATTGGTATCATTATGACACATCGTCCTTTATACTGCCTTCGTATTTTTGGTCCTCTTTAATGGGAAAACCTTCCTTTCTTCAGATAGTTTTTACATATTTCAAAAATATCAGAACTCAAATACACTAACTGTATTATATTGGAAATTTTACAACTTCAACATTATATTCCCAGCAGAAATATGTATTATAAATATTAGGAGGGATCTCCTCAAAATGATACTAAAATACAGAGTTGTGTTATCTGAATAGTGAATCTCCTTTCTCAGGAATTTTTAAGAATGGAGTTGAGGATCTGATGAAGTCACTGATAGCAGAGATTTTATCTCATTTTGTGATTCTATAATTTATATAAAATGATACAGCTAATTGCATATACAGTTGACCCTGGAAAAACATGTGTTCAAACTGCAGGTCCACTTATACATGGATTTTTTCAATAAATATATTGGAAAGTTTTTTGGAGCTTTGTGATGATTTGAAAAAAAAGACATTTTCTTTTCTCTAGCTTACTTTATTGTAAAAATACAGTATATAATATACAACACACAAAATATGTGTTAATAGACTGTTTAGGTTATTTGTAAGGCTTCCAGTCAACAGCAGGATATCAGTAGTTAATTTTGGGGGGAGTCAAAGTTATGTGCAGATTTTCGATTGCATGGGGGGTAAGCACCCCTTTCTCTCGCGTTGTTCAAGGATTAACTACGTATCTTTAATTCATATTATACCTTATGTATATACATTATACATATTATATATTTTATACATATACTGCATACTTTATACATGTCATACTTTAACTCATAATAGGGCCTTAGATTATCATTACTTCTTTTCTGAGAATAGCACTTTTTTTGAAAAGATTACTTTTTGGTTTATAAAATGAAAATCATAAAAAATTAAATATTCTATAATCAAATTATCTTGGTTTCTATTAACTGTTCATATATGCAACATATTTTTCAGTGTTTACTACAATAAGAAATGATTTTATACATTCCAGTTTCTTTGTTTCTATTCTAAACAGAAAAATGGGTTAAAAAAATATATATATACTCATCACATAGTTCCCAATTTTATTTTACATTCTGAAAATTCAATATGTCATACCTTCAGCATTACCTTATGTTATTAAAGTATAACATAGGCAGGGTTAAGAAATAGAAATTTAATGATTCTGCCAGTTAGAGTGTCAATCCATTCACTCAAGGTATTCTAAGCTATCCTGAAAACACAATATTAATACTGAAAAGCTAGACTGTTCCTGGCATTCTTTCAGAGCATTCTTCATCTTCATGTACTTCCTTTATTTCATGCATTCTTAATTTTTATGAAGATGCCACAACTTAGGATATTTTTCAAAATAAAAGAGCAAAGACTAAAACCAGACAATTATTCTGTTCAATGTAAACATGAATCAGTCTTTCTCTTTGTCCCTGTGGTCCTTCACGGCCACCCTAGTCATCTCACAAGATAATACTCTTCTCAAATTCCAGCGAGGCAACATAACAATGTAAATTATGTCACAATTAACATATTGCTTAATTTAATCCAACAGTTCAAGATTGTTTATCAAATATATGTAATATACAAAAACACATGTAATTAAATATACATAGAATATGTTACTATATTAAAATATATTAAGAATTATTATGGAATAAATAAGCCACTCTGCTTATAAATGCTTGTTCAGTCATTGCTCCAAGGCAAGTTTGCTACAACACTGCTCGATGAGCAATAGAATACAATCTAAATTCATTTTATCTTGACTATCCTACAAGGTCACTCTTTGCATAGTAGAAGGATTTTAAGAAACAGCTTCAGCTTGTAATGGGTCCCCCAGTGTGTTTTTCCAGTTTCAGATTGGTTAAGACAAGCCTGCTGAAGCTGAGGGTGGCCTCTCCTCGCCGCAAGCCCTATGGCTTGAAGCAACTCTTGTTCTCTTCAGAGGAACGTGACAGTACTTAGGGGCAAAAGTATGAGGTTTCAGCAGCAGGTCGACAACTGACAGCCGGAGAAAACAAGTAAATCACTGAGACCCAGCGTCAGCCGGTGCGCACCTCCCACGGATCCTAGTCTTCGGGAAGCTCCGTGCTGAGACGCCGTTGGGGGAGTGATGCCAGATGCAGGCCGCATGCGGGAACACCCTTGATGCGGCCGCGGCGCTGCTCAGGAGGGTCCAGCCCGTCCCCCAGGGATGGTTATCAGAAGACCAACTAAGGTTAGAAGTAGTCTTGATACCCTAAATCTCACCTGAAAACTCATTGCAAGATACATTCTATTCTATTTTTTACATGGACTACTACCTCAATAAAGTGAAATCCTCCCTATTTGACTAAATCTCTCTATACATTGGTTACCCACAGGTCCTAGAATCCCACTGACTCCTTGATTGTCTTTCACGCTGAGATTTTTGTTCTATTTGTGAAGGGTTAGGAAGCATCTCTGTGTAAAGTGGAGGCCTGCTTAGTGGCTATGAAGTAGATGGTGATATGTGTCTCTGTTTTGTGTCTGTGAGACATGCCTGCTAGTGATGACAGAAGGGCAAGAGAAAGTGGAAGTGAAGGGCACCATCTTTAGCATCAACCAAACCATTACTTGTCTTAATTTTATGAGAAAAGTCACTTGTCCTTTTAGAGCTCCAATGTCAATGTAACATAGTCAATTCTTCCTCCCCTCCCTTCCCTCTCTCTCTCTCCCACCCCCTGCCCCCTGCCCTGCTCTATGCCCTCATTGGGAAAGGGCACTTGCACAATGTAACACAGGTCATTACAAGTTATTATGTCTGTGTCTGGCTAGATAAGCTCCAAGAACCCAGTTTTTCTTACTAAAAGGTCCTAATGTTCACATTTTAGGGGCAAAAGTATGAGGTTTCAGCAGCAGGTCTACACCAAGATCTCATATACAGTTTTATGACCAAAGAAGTGCTCAAAGTATTTTAATTCTAAGTTATTACTTTAATGTACTGCTCAGTTGTTCAGTCTCTAGAGTAGAGGAGGGTGAATGAATGGGCTCCCTCAGAACTCCCATCACTCATGTGAACAAATTAGTTTTATATGAGCATGCCAATTATTTAGATTGGGAAAACATACACTTTGTATATTCAGAATTTTGAAATATTACCCTACTCAATGAGCTCATGTAGTTTTCTAAGTTCCCTAATCAAATGACTTACTGAGATATTATGAAACTATACCTGAAATAGTTTGGCTAAGGACAACATGCACTCAGGATGTGACCATTTTACCTAAATTAACGTTAGTGGAGAAACTGTTTACAATTACAGTACTGAAAGAGTTTCACTATTAACCAAAAGGCTGCAATTCATCATAGAACATCAATATTGGTTAGAACATAGATGAATTCTAGTCTGAATCCTTCCTCATACAGACCAAGTAATTGAGGTCCGGAGAGGTTAATGAACTTGCCTAAAGTCACCTAGCTAATGAGGTTGAAAGTGAGAAAAATAGAGCTAGGGCTGATAAAGTCGAGCAAACTGAAGCACATGCCACAAAATTTTGGTAGTGTGTAGGCAAGGGATCATATAGGAAACATAATTATTTAAGTAAAGAAAAATCATTCTAATGAAATGTTAGTAGAATAGCATTTTTCAGGATGCATATTTTAGTAATAAAGTTTTAAAACACAGCAAATATGTTTCAGGCATGAGAGCCTGAAAGCATATTTCAAATGATTTCCTTACCTTGAAATGTAGCTATGTTTGTGGGTTTTAGAGATGTCTGAATCGGACAGGAGTACATGGTTACATCATGGAATTACCAGGATTTTTTTAATCTGTATGTTGTATTTTAAGATAATCTGAAGGTATATATTTTCTTTGTATGCCCCAGTGACTTATACAATACTTAGACAGCTTTGAAACCAGTGTTCAGGCTCCTTAAGATTAATCAAAACAAGCCTGTGAAAGAGAATGAATGGAAAACATAAAGTGGTTCTGTCCTGGAGATGATTGAGTACACTGAGATTTTACTATATACACTCTGTAATGGAAGGTGACTTAACAAGAAGCAATTTAACCATGACAATTTCCTATTTCTACTTCAGCTGAAAATGTTACACAAACTGAAGGGAAGGATAAAAACATAATTTGTAGTAATGGAGATACTGAAAATATAAATATCAAGGGAGAAATATAAAAACTTTGACATCATTTTATTCAAAATTGTAACCTATATGCTAGCTCCATTACAGAATCCCTCAAACTTACTACCTCACATATTTAAATAGAGGTAGAGGTCACTAACAAAAGCAATATGTATTTCCAACTAGCACCTTAAATTAATTTAACAGTGCAATGATGGTTATTTAAACAGTTTAACAGCTGTGTTAACCTTAAAAAAAAATCCACAAAAATTAACTTTTGACAGAAGCCAAAAATGTCTATGTGGTATTTTAACAACAAAACTTGAATATTTTCTAAATTCACAAGGATTATTAGTAAGTCACTTGTCATTGGTAATGATAGCCTTTGGAGTGAGTATTGATAGAATAAAAGGAAATGATGGGGATATAGAATGTGGACTAGGGAAAAGGACAACCACCTTCAAGAGATTGACTCTCCACTGTAGTCATGTGCTAGGCCTTGGAAAAAATTTCTCCATGGGAAAATCAGATTTCCTTTGTGTATTCAACCAATGATGTAATTTTGTTTTCGACCTTAAGTCTGCTGCAGATACATACACAGTGATGAGTCAACTCTTCAGCACCCAGGAAGGCTGGTATGGCCACACATCAAGAGCACTGGAAAAGGGGCTGCGAAACCAGCGTTATACTGTAGGCTGGGAGTTGTCACCCAACACACAACGGATTGGAGATATTTTGCAACATTAGTGGCATTCCCTGGTCACCTTCCTTTACCCAGTTCCATAGTTAAGTGGAAAAAAAATAAATCTCTCTTTCATGGTCTCAGATAACTTGCTATATTTTTGTTGTCATTGGTAACGATAGCCTTTGGAGTGAGTATTGCTGATATCATATATTACTATCATAATTCATCTCTCCATATTTTAATTGCCTGTCTCCCATGAGATTATAACAAGTCAGTGGGGAAGGGAGCATTTTTGTCCTCCTTACTTCCTTATCCCTCATGCTTAGTTAGCACGGTGCCTGGCACAATAAATATATGTAGGATTTTTCAAAATGAATGAATGATTATTGGGCATCCTTAACCTTGTATTTGCAGGATATCTATGAGTTTTTAGCTCTCTGTATTTCTGGAATTTGGATAGGTACAGTTACCTAGGCCCAATTCCATCTCCCGGGACACTGTACTTAGTTTCCAACCCCTCGTTTCATACCAGATTGGCTTCCACAGTAAGCAACACTATCTGCATTGATAAAGAGCCTTGCTCCTTTCCACAAATCATGACGAATTCTTTAATTAGATATTTCTTATATGTTAACACACACCTAACATTGAACTAGAGCTTTGCAATTCTTCTTGGAACCTGGCTGTTGCAGATGTGGGTAGCTCTGGAGAGCAGAGAGCAGATTCAGAAAGAAAGCAGTGTGGCTTCTCTCTTCCAGTATTTTCCATGTTAAAACATGATTTTCCCCCCATTTATTCTCTCTCCATTTCCCCAACATTTTATGTACAATCTTATGTAGCAACATTGCAATTTATATTTACACTCTCAAGATGTTCAAGTAATTCTAAATATCCTGTTCCTTTTGGACTAGGAATCATGAAAACATGACTAGGCATTCTATAGAGTCTTAACCTCAGTTTTATCTTTTATAGCATCAGTTATTCACCATTGTATTAAACCAATATTAGATTTTACACATACTTAGAGATCTGAGCAATTTTAACACTTGGCCCATTATTTTTATCTTTTACTGTGTGTGTATAAAATTCTTGTGGTGAAGGGCTTTTAATTGTCTTTTGAATGTGTCCATATTTGTAGCTCAGAAACTATTATTTTCAAATGTACAGTAAGGTTCTTTGGAAAATGTCATCTGTGCTTCCCAGATAACCAACTACAAAAATTGATGCAAAATAATAATTCAGAGGCCTCTAAGAATTTGGAACGGAGAGGAGATAAAAAAATATTTTAAAAGGTGGTATATGGAACATAAAG
The DNA here is from genome assembly GCA_032199065.1 of Smutsia gigantea. NCBI lineage: Eukaryota > Metazoa > Chordata > Mammalia > Pholidota > Manidae > Smutsia > Smutsia gigantea. The sequence goes on from JAVSCE010010391.1 coordinate 129,980, forward strand.
TAGAATACTATAATAGAATTTGAGTCAAGTAAAACTGGACGGAACATCAAGGAAAACTTTCGCAAAAAGACTATTGTCCAGATTCACAGGGAGTGAAGAGGGAGAGGGGGAAACTAAAGTCTGTGGAATATGCTGCATGGCCAAAGAGGTGCTTTATTTCTTTGCTTACTTTTTATTATGGACTTTGGGAGAAAAAGTTCAAAAAGTTAATAACATCGCAAGGAAATTCAGACCATGAGAAGCATCCGGTTTCCATCCTGCTTCACAGCAAGGAATGCATTTAGACATATCCGAGAACCACTCAGCGTTCCAGCCTCAGGCAGAGCTTCTGGACAGCAAGCAGAGAAGAGAGCGGGAAGTACAGCAGGGGTAGCTATTTTTTCCACTTGTTCGGACATGGCAATGTTTATTTTTAAAATGCCAACAGACACTACATGGCAGTATTTCTGGTGCCTTAGGCAAGTGCATATTTCACAGGCCCAGGTAACAGCCATGAAGTCTAGGTCTCTCTAATGGATAGGTAACTTCTTGATGAAAGTCAAAGTTTTTTTAAGGCTAATTCTATTCCAAAAATAAAAAGGAAGATAGAAAGTTAAGGAAGGGAAAGATAATGACTTACTAAGTGACTAAGTTATAGTCAATGTCAATTTGCAATTTCTATTTAATTTTACAAGGCTTTGAGCATAGTAAGTGTTCTATATATATATTAGTAAATTACATAACAAATCAATACTGGGAAATGTTTTAATGATATATAGAATATTTTACAAAGACCAGTTATATTGATGACAATATTCAGTGATTCTGAGGCTTTTAAAACTAAAATAGAGCAGAATTAAAGCTCTTATCCCCATTTATTAAGCATGAAAGTTGGAGAATGTAAATATTTAAACCAAGTCATAGTAATTCACCTCAAACCACAGCTAGTAAATATTATAGTAAAAAATATAAAGTAAATGAAAGCTACCTTCCTGTTTAATGCTGTTTTTCCAGTAGAATTTCCTATACAAATGGCTTTCCTAGACACCTCATAAATTAAGTCCTGTTTTATTTTATTTTTTTATTTTAACTGGAATTCTCATTTTCATGGATTCTAAATTTCTAGACTTCACTTTCCTTACACTTTTATATATTCATCCTTTATCTCATCTATTCTAGGGCTCCAAAGAGTTCATGTGCTACACTAATTCCTTACTCATTACAGAGAGGATAGCTCCTTGATGCAATAGATATTTTTTACCTGATCTTTGAAAAATCTTTAATTTTTGAGGTAGGTATAAGCAACAATTCACTAAACTGTTCCTTCTAAATTTTCACTTAAGTGTTGGCATAAATACCTGGCAAGAACATTTTAGGTGCAACAATGAAGAGCAGCAGTGGGGAATCTAAAGTTTATTTTAGCAACTGTGCAGGGGGGTTTCTTAGACAGTTTATTTTGTTTTACCCTGTTACTTACCATGCTAGAAAAGTCCTAGGTGATCAAGTCTCCCTACTGCTGAATGCCTAAGGAGCTAGGACAAGGCATGGAGATTCCACTCCAATGGCAAACATAATCAAGTCACCAGGCCATCTGTGAGTAATTGTGGTAGATTTAATATGACCACACATTCTTTGATACACTATGTATTGCAAGGTGGTTGGTAGCTGTCCTCTCCCCTTGAGTCCAGACTGGCTGGAACTGCTTTGATCAGTAGAATACACAAAAATAACATTATGAAACTCTTGGCTTGACCTTTAAGAGGACTGACAGCTTCTGTTTTGTTCTTTTGGAGCTTTGAGCTACCATGTGAAATGTCTGACTACCCTCATGGAGAAGTCCTGAGACTACACAGAGAGGAGGAAGGTCTCAACTGAACCCAGGCTTTCTCCTGTCCCACCAAGATGCCAGGCATTTCACTGAAAGTGACAGGGACCCTTCCAGACCAGTCCAGCTGTCAGTTGAATAGCTCCAAGTTTACTCTGACATGCCATGTGGAACAGAAGTGTCATGCAATCAAACCCTTCCCAAATTCACAAAACCCTTCTGATTCACAAAAAAATATGAGCTAATTAACAAGGTTATTATCTCAAGCCACTAAGTTTTGGGGCAGTTTATTATTCAGCAATTAGTAACCAAACAATGTCAGCACACTGTTTCATTTTCAGCAGCCAGGATAACCTGTTCCTTGTACCCACCTGGGAGAACTCTAAACTGCTTTTTCAAAGCAATTCACACAAATTTATGCAAAGCTGGAGACCTGTCCTGACATTAGATTTTGAAGATCTCTCTAAATGACAAATTTCTAGTCATGCCCTTTGAACAAAGTGTTGCATTAATAGATAGGACCACTGTATGTTTTGACCCTTCAGTTGCCTAATAAACTGAGAGAGTGGTTATGGCAGATGAAGTTAAGTTATGTACATAAACTTCCTCTGTGAAGTAAAAAATACAGGCTGAAAATAAGCTACCACTGCTGTCAAGGTTTTATGAACACTTTTCTCTCTGAAACAGTTTGGACTGGAAAATATTTAGTCTAGAACCAGGGGATCTAAAGAATAATGATGTTATTATATATATATATAATGACGTTATAAGGAATCATTGACATACCATAACAATCACCCTTTTAGGATGCACTACTCAGTGGATTTTAGTATATTTACAAAGATGTGCAACCATCACCACTAAGTCAAGACCATTTTCATCACCCAAAAAAGAAACTCTGTGCTCAAAAGTAACTTCTAGAAATTAAAAAAATTTTGATGATGGTAATTAGAAAAATAATACTTTAGGATACACATATTCATTCAAATATAATAGAAAACAAACTGAGGGAGTTGGAAACAGGGAAAGGGATAGAATGAGTGTACAGGAAAATTTTACCACAAGGGCCTGAGACTATCATTAAAAAGGCTTGCATCTGGGAACTTGATTGGCGAGCAGTCACTCACACTGGTATGAAACGTTCTCTAATGATAAAGAGTGTCTGATTGATAGTGGATAGGCCAACAGTGTCAACATGGCTCATAGACATTTGGCACTGAGTCTCTTACAAGCTTCTCTGGTAGAAGACACTTCACGCATGTTGTCACAACTTGCTGCTGGAGGAATTAAACACATCTGTGGCAACACAGTGGTGAGGACTCTTGGAAGCTTGTGTCTGGCTTCCAGTGGACTTTGCTCCATGTGCCTTTTCCCCTTGCTGATTTTGCTTTACATCCTTTCACTGTAACCCATTTTAGCCATGAGTATGACTATATGCTGTGTCCTATGAGTCCTCCTAGTGAATCACAAAACATGGGAGTGGTCTTGGGGACTGTCCAACAAAATATGTGAAAAGTGATCAGTCTTTAATTATTCTCTACAGCATTTTACAGTCCTGCTCTAAGATCTTTTCATTAGTTTCTTAATAATCACATCGACATTTTCAAAAAATAACAGCTAAACCTATGTTTCAATTTCCAGGCTCTATCTAGAATTTTGTCATTGAAAAGAGAGAAGTAAAGTATATGGCAGAATTGAACAAAGGTTTAATTAAGTAGCCTTGGAAAAGTAAAGAAATTTGATTCGTATCTCCTGGAGAGAAGCAAATTGTGCATGTATGGTTGATGGAAATAGATTGATGAATTATTATTATTTGTAAAAAAAATCATCAGGAGAGAGTTTAATGAAAAGATATAATAGGAATTGCCTATTTTTGAACTTGTACAGATCATTGTTTTCTTATTTAAGGTGGAAGGCCACAGAATTGAAGGAGAATCTTGAGAAAGAGATGTTTCCCCTTTCCACTGTTGGTGAAAAAAAACAAAAAACAAATACAACAAAAGACAAGAAAACTCTTAAAAGTAAGCATAATTTTAAGAAATTACAGAAAGAGACCTTTTACAGGTAATGGTTAATATAAACATTATAAATAATGAAATGGTGATCTATAATCCAGCAACAATTCTAAAAAGATAGGCATAGTACTTCACAGCTAGAAGAACCTACTGTGACCTCAGTAGAGCTTAAGTCACCATGTTTGTGGACAAAATAACTCAAAGTCTATTTGTGATTTTAAATTGTGAATGTGAGTTGAATATATGCAACTATGTCTAAAAAAATCTATTTCTCTAAGTCTTAATCATAATTGAATCTTTTTTGTTAATATTCTCTAGTGACAGGTTATCTCATTTTCACTGTTTCTATAATAAAGTTCACTTTAACTTAGACAATGTGGTAAATTAAGCTTCAGCTTTTAATGCCTCTGCTTGGAAACGACACTATCATGTACATTCATCTCTCACTATGAAAACAAATCTCATGTATATTTTAAGGGGCAGGGAAAGTGAAATCCTACAATGCATCTAGAAAAGGGAGAACCAGAGTATTTCTGAATAGCCCTAACGATGATTATAATGATTATATTCATTTCGAGAGTTACTTAAAAGCGATTTCACTTCAACCTGCTTAAGGGATTTCATAGCTGGCCTCCTGCCATCCAAAGAATACAAAGAGACATGAAGAATTCATGTGGTTGACTCTGAGTGTGTTCATAATCTTACTGTTGGTTAAAAAACAAAAATCATTCACTTAATAAACATTTACTGAAACCATACTCATCTATGACCTAGATATTATAATAATTCAATGGTGAACAAGGTATAGTAGTTTGCTCTTAAGTTTTTAACATAAGGCTAATATTTTTTCATACAACCTTTGAATACAAATTTGCCTTCTAAAATATAAACTTACAGTGTCTAACAATACATATTTTTAAAAATGTTTTTAAAATATGTATTGTTAGTGACAGATAAGTACTCATAGGCAAAGAACATATCATGCATTCTAAATGTTATTGTAAGATTATATACCAGGTTGCCAAGGAGTGACTAATCACAGAAAATACTTAACCCTAAGATGTGAAGGGTTGGGACATGGGACTTGGGTCAAAGTGATGAGGAAGGAAAGATGAAAATGGGTTTGACTGAAGTGGTAATAGTATATGCTAAGGGACTGGATGATGGTACAAAGGGAAACAAGCAACCCAAGGCCACAGCCCTCAGTGTGATCGAAGTAGATGGCAGCAGCGCTAGCAGAGACAAGAAGCCCAGGGTTAAGGGCAAACTATGGGACATCTGAGATGCTACTGGGGCGGAGCCCCTGACTACTCATCTACGTAGTTCTTATACAGACTGGGAACCTCAAAGAGTGAGGGACCTGATTCATTATTGTCAGTGCATCACGTATGGGTTTCCTGTTATGAACACAAATGATTAGATATCTTAGATTCAGTCAAGATCCATGCATTATTTGTGAAATTAACCAATCACTGAATACTGATTCTTTGAAATACCCTGACACTGGGACACGTATCTAAGTGGTTTGTGTAGGTAAGTGAAGGTGGGCTGCCAAGATTATGCATATAGTAAATGTGCACAGGAAGTATATTTTTACAGTCTCTTCCCCAGACCCTAAAAATATTCCAGAGGTGAAATTCAGAGATTTTACTCCTTGAAAAACCTGAGACTGCCTATAATCTCCAGGTCAAATAACAGCACTGAAACCACACAGACCCTTATTCATGCTGCCTTGATGAGTGTTTTCTGTGATCTCAGAGAGCCACTTAGACTCAGTTCTTTAGGATATTCCTAAATGAATTTTGATGATCACCCTATAACATTTATGCATTTAGAATACATCCAAGAAAATTTCTTCCATCATTTCTACATTATGGAACACCAAACCTAATAAGATACATTTATGAGAAGTCTCTCATACTACTACAGGTCAGGAGAATGAGATGATAATATACTGATTTTTAAACTTTATTTTAGGGTCTTAATTTTATGAAATTTGATCAGCTTTATATAGATGGGTTGGAGAAGGGGCTTAAACATTACAACAAATACTAATAACTTTACATTTTTTTCCTCTATTTTCCTTGTCTGTAATCATTAAAATGGAGCTCTGGGAGCATAAAGAAGGCCTGTTATAACTTTATGTGTGTTTGTGGGAAAGGGAATAATATGTCTAGAACCTTAAATTCATGGAAACTTAGACACTAAAAAAATGAAGCAGCAGAAGTAATTCTCACCACTTCTGATAAGTTTTTTTTTCCATTTAATGGGTGTTCAATTACTGTAACCTACATGGCATCTTTCTACCCTTTGTAAGTTCTTCCCCAAACAAAGCCATTGAAATGTGCCTTATTTTTATTATATTATTTGTTGTCCCAGGTTGATGAAACTTGGAATTCCTTAGAGATGTGGAAGCACGTCCTCATGGCATGAGAAGTTTCATCAGAGTGACAGAATGAGAAGAGAGCACAGGGCACACCCCTGGGGGCCTCCTGGCGGCCTCCTCCTGCTCTTGCTCCAACAGCAGCCCTTCCCCCTGGGACCCCTCCTGCCCTCCCCTATGGTAGGAGGGGGACTGTCAGTCATAGCGGTCATTTCTCCGGGCTGTAGGGATGGACATCTCATGTGGAACTGGCAAATTCCTGTGTCCCTTACTGCTGGTGGCTGTGATAGGTCCATGGGCAAGCACCCAGATATGTTCAATTAAACTGTTCTTTGAGACTGGCAATCTGCTTTCAAGAAGTAAAACTCTCTTCCCACTAGGACAAGTTACTTGAACGATAGGAAGCCAGAACTGCCAATTGTCATTATCTCTCCCATGTGGATAGGGAAAATCAATCCAAGTGGAGGCAGGAAAGAAGATTTTTGGTAGCACTGAGACCTTTGTTCCAATTCTTGAGGCTTTTTTATCTATTCTGAGCTACTTCCACATCTTCCCCAGGTTCATAAATAATATTTCCTTTTTGCATGAACTTGGGATATTGGGTTCCTGCCAATGATAAAAATTCAGTATCTGAGGAATAAGCAGAGGTAGAGGTATCTACAAAAGATATTGCCACATACTCCACACAATTTTATAACCTAATGAAAGCATGATGACTGACCATGTGGAAGGAGTGGCCCCCACACTGCTCTTCACACAAGCCACAGGAACTACCACTGTGAGGAGGAGCAAAGTGATGCAACAGAAAACACATGACTTTACAGGCAAAGCCCGCAAAGCATGTGTGAGGGGAGACAAGGGTGAGCATCCTTGGGCAGGGGTATAAAAGAAATGTGAAAGAAGATTGCAATAATTTAAGATTTGAATTAATCAACCAACATCTTTAAGTAGCACTGGAGAGTGTTTGGATTATAAATCTGTCATACTTTAGGCTACTGTCTTCTCTACACAAGACTTGCTATAAGATAATTATTCTCCTAAAATAAAACTTCCTTCTGAAACACCAGGGCCAGTATTTTGGCAAGAAATTCACACTTTTTATTATTATTATTTTTTTGCCATTGCTAGAGCCAACTGATTTTTCATTTGGGCCAGAAATGCTTCTAGCCTTTGGATACATAATGAGTGCATCTCTACTAAAATTACATCTTAAAGTGAATATTTCTAATACATAGAAATAAACTCAGCTAGTGCTGAGAGTTCCCAAGAGATCTTAACAATGCAAAAAATTTAAATATTAAAATATTGTCATTTTTGAGTATATTAACAATTGCAGGGCTGATCTGATATTCTTTATAAGAACTGGATCTCAAAATTTCAGAGTTCCAATTGTTTTCATCTGAAAAAATAGAATAACAAAAGCTTTTTTTAATCACCTAGACTTCACATCTGCTCAAACTGACAGAGGCACCTTTCTATTTTGTGACAGCTCTCATATTGTGCACTCACTTTTCCCAGGGAGAAAAAAAACTACATTTCCCAGATTCCCTTGCAGCTAGTGAACAGTCATATGATCTATGGTGTTTGCCAATGCCACCTGACTTCCTGAAATGTGGATGTGGGAGGGAGCAACATGAGGTAAGAACTGTGTGGGAGAATCATCTTCTGGCAAGCAAGGTATCTGCTTCTTCTGGAGTATCTCCCTGTGCCCACAGAGTGATCAACCCTGAGCAGAAGTCCTTGAGTCAGTTCTCTGATGTGGTGGCCACTGCTGCTGAAGGCTTTGTCCTGAGTGTACCGCCATCCAAGCCTGGCTTCTCAAGCCATGCAGGGTCCATGAGGTATCAGACATCACGACATAAACCAATTTCTGCTTCAGTTTTAGGAGTTAATTCAGTTGTTGCAATTAAGGACTAATAACCACAGGTGTAAAGTAAAAGAAAAAAAAGAAAGGAAAGGAAGGAAGAAATAAAGAGGGAAAGAGAGAGAAAGAAGGAATGAAGGAAAGGAAGAAAAAGAGATAGAAAGGGAGGGAGGAAGGAAAGAAAGAGGGAGGGAGGGAAAGAGACAGAGGGAGAGAGGGAAGGAGGAAGAAAGATATTAAAATTCTTAGTAAACCTTTATGTACTATATAACTGAAAGATGGTGCTATTTTTGTGGTGGTTATTACATGTCCTTAAATAATTGTAATTTGTGATTCTACTACACTTTTGTGTGTTTCTTAAAAACAATGCACAACATATGCATGTATTTTATAAAAATTCTGATGCTAGGTTTTAAACTCGTTTTGCTCTATTGTTTCCTTTTTAAAAATGAATAATTGATAATGGATATTATTGAGCATAAGAATAGGATGGATTTGTCCCAGAGATTTTAAGTATCATGTCTGAAATCATTCAATAAAATAAGGAACAAGGAGTGCCATGAGCTAACAAGGCTTTCAGCTGACTAGAAAAGTGAGAAGGGCAGGTGTGTCTCCGACAAACTCATGCAGCTTACATTCAGCACTTCTCTATGATCCTTCCCAAGAGGATGCCTAAATGGCAGTAGGCAGTGGAGATATCTAGTAATAGGGTGCATTGATACAGAAACATTACATGCATGTAAATGAGAACAGTCAACTCTCAGAGGAATAAGCTAGGGACCAGAATTGTCACTCCTTGTAAAAATAAATCTTACACACACACCCGATAACAGCAACAGGAATAGTGGCCACACTGAGATTATAAACAACCCATCAGGTACCATAAGACAAACATAATAATTGGATTTTTTTTTATTTTCAATAGAATATCTTAGAAATAGTTGAAGAAAATTGTATCAATGAGGGTCTATATGAATTTTAAGATGAAAAGTTATTTCCAGAAGTGTTCTTTGTTCACATGTAAAGTAACATTAACTTACATTTCAATTTTTTAAACTCATTAAACAAAAGACTATTGCACCAATTGCCCTACTCGGCACCCCACCATACCCATACCATACTTGCATCATAACGCAAACTCTATTGCATAACTATTCTCTGCTTTTCTTTGCCTGTTTCTAGTTTTGATTTCTGCTTTTTAGAAAATGAGCTATTCCATGTTTTCCATTTGCAATGAGAAAGCTCATTAAGGTCTTTGGATCTCTGAAGTTAAAGTGCCATCTTGTGCCAAAAGAAAGCATCACCATATAGACTTATTTAATGTTAGATATATGATCATTTTCATATACTAGAGGTAAATCAAATGCATATAAAACTCTGATATTAAATTGCTTAAATGTGAACATATTAATAAAAATATAAATCCAGCTTTGTTTCACTTTGGCAGCAACACCATGTTCAGCGTCACTGAGGTAGCTTGAAGCATGCATCCTGCACGCATGCTACCGCACTCCGCCTCTTGTCACTGCAGTGCTATCAGCGCAGAATGGATGCCGTAAACCTCATTCTTTCATACAACAATAAAGATTGCTTAAGACGTAAGTAGTAATTCTTTAATTCTTTCAGGACCAAGGGCAAACCTCAGTCTCTCTCTTAAATTTGCACTGCCTGTACCAATCATGCCACTTGGAACTGATCCATTCTTTTTCCAGAATTTAAATGGCCGCAATGCTCACAACATTGTACCCAGGAGGGAAGAGCAGTGCCAGCTCGAATGTGCCACTCAGCGACTGCAGGGATCCCATACAGCACACATACTGGCTTCCTGCCTGCGGCCTGACAGCCTCCAAAGCTGTCTCGTGGGGCTGGCAAGAGGTTCTGTGGCACTTGCCATGCTAACAGTACCATGATGCCAATAGTTAGGACACAGGATCATCATCTACTTGGTATTATAATTCCTTAAATTAATAATGCATAGGTAGAAAATTTAAAAATTAAAGAATCTAGACCATATTTTTAAAGTATAGCAAGTAATATAAACTATGAAATTATACCACAAAGCCCAGTCAATCATCTGGAATGGAAATCATCTCTCTCATATAACCTCCACTGTGATGAAAGAAAATCAGTTCATACTAAATAAGACACTAGTCTATAGGGAATGTAAAATCGAACAGAATTCCAAAGAGCCTGATTTGGGCATTAGATGATGTGATGAATTTTTAGATAATTAAGAACTGATTAGTGTCCAGATATAAGGCTAAGATACACCCAGGGGACCGGTAAAATAATTATTTTTCCTCTTGAACAAGGTCACATAAAAGATGAATATGTGTAAGACTCTTTCACTCAAAAATATACTGTCGCAGTCTTCTTTTTTTCCCATCCAAAATTTTAAAACATTTCAATTCTTTGAAATTGCATTTCTTTTCTTTATAACACAGTACTTGAAAAGGTCATGAAAAAGAACCACCACATAGAGAAACAAATAGCCTGACCTTACCTCTAATTCTCCTGTTTGTATTGGAAGTTGTCAGAGGACACGGTAAGACTCATGAGGATTACGACTGGCATTAATCTCTTCTAAAATATGGTAAAGGCATGGTTTCTAATTTTACCTTATTTTTAAAAGATTTATCAGATAGCTTTTTTATACTTAACTTTTTATTCAGGACTTAATATATGTCTACCATTCAACTGAGCTTTTAAAAAAATTACCCTATCCAATCCTCACAACAGCTGAGGCACAGAATGGTGAAGCAATTTTCCCAAAATCAAATAGCTAACTTGGGCTGTATGTAGCATGTAGCTTTCATTTTATTTTTTACATCTGCTAGAGACATACTGGGGCTCTCAGTTTACAAACTGCCTGGCCATTGAGTTTGGCTGTTTCCTCTCACCTAGTCCAATGTCTACAGGAAAGACTGTGCCTAGGGCGGCAATGCCACTCATGTGCACCCCCCACCCAGGCAGCACTGATAACATTTTCATCTCCTACAAGACAAGCTCTTTACCCTCGTCCCCTGTTCCCTCAGTTCTACAATCATTCTGGTTCTTTCTCTCCTTTTGGTGGGTGAGGCTGTGAAAGTAGAGATTTGGAGGGCATTGTCTCGCAGCTCTGGGAATCACAGTCTACCAGTCTTAAACAAAGGATCTATGTCCTGAGGCACATGCACTATGTCCAGCAAACACTCAGCCAACTATGGGACGAATAGCTATGGATGAGGAAGGGCCTGAGGGTTGGATCAGTTTCAGGTCTGCATTTGACACGGGGTCCTTGAAATCCATGACAAAGTCTAGTGGTAGCTCAATATCTGATGAACAAATATCACGTCTATGACCATCAACCATTTTCCTTTTTCTTTTACCTGGACTATTCTTTGGGTTCATGAGTTGCAGCTGAAGACATGACACTTCTGAGGGTATTAAGTCTATAGAGCTATTGAAGACCAGCCATCATTTTTTTTCTTGGTAGCCAGACTTCCCTAACAGAAAAGTTAGAAAGGGCTTTTCCTCTCTCCTCCAGCCTTTCTTTTTCTCTCTTCCTTGATTGTCTTACTCCGTCTTGTTTTTCCCTCTCTATATGTAAATACACACACACACACACACACACACACACACATTTTCAAATATATTTCTGACTCAATTTATACAAGGTGAGAGGAAAGGCCCATGATTCAAATTAATTCATTTCTATTCAAAAGGACTGACAATACAACATATTGAATGTCTGACTATGCCCAGGGTCATGAAGTAAAGAAACAGAAAACGAAAGCCATTTCCAACGTGCCCATGCTTATGTGCTGTTACTGATTGGTTGCGAATCTCCCTTCACCCTGACCCCAAGTACCGCAAGGGAAAAAGTGTCTTCCCTTCTGAAGTTTCTAACACAAAAAGATGAAAACACATAACCACACACCTGAAAAATGAGAGATAAGATGTGCTTGTGTCACACTGCCTGTCTCGCCTCTGGATACAATTCTATCAAGACAAGTGGCAGCTTCTTCTGACATTGTCACCCACATCTGCCCTCCTCTTCTCATTCAAACGTCAAAACCAAAAACTCAAAGCTGTGAAGTGAATTTAAATTAAAAAACAAAAAGCCTGGTACAGAAAGTCCTTCATATTGTGCAGAAATATGACATATGCTTTGAATTTCCCTCAATGGTTTCAAGCTATTCCCTGACCTGGAAGGACAGGGATGGTGTCTCACCCCCAGAGTACAGGCCAGGAAAGCATCCTTCATGCATTCATCCCCTCTTTCCATAGTCACTGTTTGAACATCAGCTGTGTGTCTGGTGCTGGGCTAGATACTGAGGATAGACAGGCAAGTACGCAAGATCTCTTACTTGCCTGTCTGCCTCCACATTTCTTGTAGTACTGGGCATGAGACCGCAGCAGAAGAAAAAGACAGTAGTGTCTGCAGCCTGAGGCAGGTGAAGGGAACATAAAAGAAAGGGTCCTTTAGGAGTCATTGAGCTAAGTCATAGGAATAAGTGAGAGTTACACTGTTGGAAAGGATCCAGTGCCTGACCAATAAAGGTAGAAGATACTTAATGCACTTAAGCCCAGAGGTCAGAAATAGTGGGGATATGTAGGTAACAATGAGGAATTTGGGGTTGCTACTGATGTTGGTACTAACATCAGTCTTCTCACGATTACATACTTTGGCTTGTTTTATTTTTTCTTACTGTGTTTCTTCATGGTATAATATATTACTCTTTATATAGTAGGGGCCTTATAATGATTCTTAGTTTACTTTACGTTGGGAAATTTACTACCAACAGAATGATTTTACTGTTTTTACTCTTTTCTGCAGTCTCAAGATCACAAGTGCTCTCTTTCTACTTGTTCCATAAACCTATATTATACAATGTCTGACAAAGAGTGCAGGGTACATAAAATTGTCATAATCTGATTTATATCAAATTCAGTACTAAGAATAATTTCCCTTTGTAATGGTTTCTTCCATTAAACCAGTAAAAGTAACTGGGGAGAACTTCAATTTAACACTTGTAAACATCTAGGCTTATAGATTTCTAAATATTTAAAACCATTTCTAATGCATAGGACCTTATACATTTCTGCAGGCAAGAAGAGTTACTCTCAGTCCAGAGATCTATTCATAGGTTATGAAAGCTTGAAGAAGAGATTTAAAGCTAGATCTAACAACTATTGGAGTATGTACAGTAAAACCTTTTCCTTTTAAAATTATGAATCATGTCTTTGAATTTTTAATAAGATATCAGAATTGATGAAAATGATGAATGAACATATGCATGTATTTTCCTTTGACCATCTGTCAAATGGCCTCCCCATCATGTTCAACCCCTCTGTCTATAATTATGGGAAAAAGAAATCAATGTTTTACTTAAAAAAATAGATCTCAGAATTGTCGTTCTATTTTACCGCTGTTATTTGACCTGAAATATGAACACTAACTTCTCTCTTCTTATTCAACACTTAATCTTCCTCCAAAAATCCATATGAAAGTCACTTTCATATAATACATTATTTCTCTGACAGCCTCATCACTTTTTCTACTTCTTGCTTGTGTGTGTGTGTGTGTGTGTGTGTGTGTGTGTGTGTGCGTGTGTGCGTGTAAACTATTCTTGGTCTTCATGTTTTCCCCAAAGAGAGAATCACTTTTCATGAAGTTAATTCTTTATGGTGGGCTTAAAAAGATGTCCAGCATCATCAGACTCACAAAATATTAAATTATTATTTGCCAAAATCGCCCAGAAAATGAAAAGCGAACATAACAATTTTCTTGCCACATTTTCAACCATTTTCTTCCTGTTTCATTTTAAACATGCAGCAGATGTTTGCTATCAATTATCCTAAAAGCTATGACATGATATGCTACTGCTGCATACGTGCGAATAACGTAACCGAAGTTACAGAAGAAAGTGGAAATAGGAATCTGGTGTACATTAGATATTTATATTGTCAAGTAATTAAAATAATTTGGAATAATCAGAGTCTAGATGGTATGTTCATTTTATATCAAGTATTAAACATAATTACCCTAGACCTTTGCTAAGGTAAATAGGTAACAGCAATCATCTTATTGTAATAAGTACTTCTAAAATGTATTTCCTAATGAAAAAACATTAATAATTTGTAACAGCAATAATTACATATATATTCCACTCCTTTACAGATTTCCAACATGTTAAATAAACTTCTTTTGAGGCAAAATGTTAGTGAAAACTGATAATTGCCCCAAGTCTTGGTACCTCCAAGGCTTTATCCCATATAGTAGACTTCAAATTTTCACAATCTTATTCTTGGTCCGGCTAGATGTATATTTTGCAAGATGTTACTGAAATCATGCTTCATCATCTCCATAAAAGTTGCCTGCAAATAAGTGATGTGGAGGGTTATAAATGGGACTGAGACTTTCTACAGTGTCAGGGAGCAGCTGAAGTGATCTGGAACACTGGCAGGTACCTGGAATAATGGCCTAGAGTCACATATGGCTTCAGTTTAAGGATATTGTAAACCCATGCATCACAACAAGACCTCTACCCACTTTCACCTATATTGCCCTGTATGCAAGATAGAACTATGAAAAATCTAGAAGTAATCTCTAGATAGCAGTTTAGGAAAGAGAAATAATGAAAAACATTTTTCTAGAAAAGAGTGTCTGTAGGAACTTAGCAAAATGACTATTTGCAGAAAAAGAGTCTTGGGAAAACAGTCATAGGAAAAAAATTATTTGAGATAGAACATAACACGAAATCAGAAATCAGAAGAAAAATTAATCAGATGAGAAGATGTGAATATAGAATTTCATTTCTGATGAACTAGCTACATTCAAAAAGCATATTTGATGTGAAGTTTACATTAAAATTTGAACAGACCAAGTACTAGTAGCAAAATTGAAGTGGTAATCCAAAACTCCCAGCAAACAAAAGTCCAATACCAGATGGCATCACAGAAGAATTCTACCAAACATTTAATAATTATTACCTTTCCCTCTCAAACTATTCCAAAAATTTAAATAGGAAGGAAAGCTTCCAGATACATTCTACAAGGCCAGCACTATCTTGATATAAAAACCAGACACAAAAACTACAAAAAAATAAAATTGCAGAACAATATCCCTGATAAACCTAGAGGCAAAAATCTGCAACAAACGTTTACCAAACTGAATTCAAAAATATATTAAGAGGATTATTCACCACAACCAAGTGGGATTTATTCTAGGATGCAAGGATGGTTCAATATCAAAATCATTGTGATGCAGATGCTGAAAATATATTTGACAAAATTCAACATTCATTCATGATAAAAACTCTTAACTAAGTGGGTATACAGGGAACATACTTCAAGATAATAAAGGCCATATATGACAAATCCATGGCTACATCATACTCAATGCTGAAAAGCTGAAAGCTTTTCCCCTAAAATCAGAAATGAGACAAGGATGCCCATTCTTACCACTTTTATTCAACATAGTACTAGAAGTCCTAGCCATATCAATCAGACAGAAAAAGAAATAACAGGAATCCAAACTGGTAAGGAAGAAGTAAAACTGTCACTATTTGAAGATGACATGTTACTATATATAGAAAACTCTACAGACATAACCAAAAAAACTACTAGAATTAATGAATGAACTCTGTCATGTCTCTATATACAAATAATTAACTAACAGAGAGATTAAGTAAGCAATGCTATGTACAACTACATCAAAAAGAATAAAACACCTAGAAATAAATTTAACCAAGGAGGTGAAAGATCTCTACTCTGAAAACTATCAGACATTGATGAAAAAGATTGAAAATGACACAAATTAATGGAAAACATTCTATGCTCATGGATAGAAAGAATTAATATTGTCAAAATGACAGTCCTGCCCAAAGCAATCTACTGATTGAATGCAATTCCTATCAAAATACCAATGTCATTTTTCACTGAACTAGAGCAAATAATTCTGAAATTTGAATGGAACCAAAAGAAATCCTGAATAGCTGAGTGATCTTGAGTAGGAGTACAAAGCGGAGGGTATCGCACTCCTTGGTTTCAAACTACACTGCAAACTACAGTAATCAAAACAGGATGGTACCAGCACAAGAACAGATTAATAGATGAATGGAGAACCCAGCAATAAACTCACACCTATATGCTCAATTAATATATAACACTGAAAGCCAGGATACACAATGGGGAAAAGACAGTTTCTTCAATAAATGGTATTGGGAAACCTGGACAGCTACATGCAAAAGAATGAAATTTGATCACTGTCTTTTACTGTACATAAAAAAACTCAAAATGGTTTAAAAGCATAAATATAAGACCTGAAATCATAAAACTAGAAGAAAACATAAATAATAAACTTCTGAATATCAGTAAATTGTTTCTGGCTATGTCTCCCCAGGCAAGGGAAACAAAAGCAAAAATAAATAAGTGGGACCATATCAAACTAAAAAGCTTCTGCACAGCAAAGGACACCCACCATCGACAAAATGAAAAGGCAACCTACTGCATGGGAGAATATATTTGCAAATATATTTGATAAGGGACAAATATCCAAAATATATAAAGAACTCATACAATTTAACATGAAAAAACAAATATATCTGGTTAAAAAATGGGCACAGGGCCTGAATAGACAGTTTTCCACGGAAGACATACAGATGGCCAACAGATAAATGAAATGATGCTCAACATTACTAGTCATCAGGGAAATGCAAATCAAAACCACAGTGAGGTATCACTTTATGCCAGTCAGAGGGGCTATTATCAACAAGACAAGAAATGACAAGTATTGGCAAGGATGTGTAGAAAAAGGAACCCTCATAACACTGCTGGTGGGATCTCAGATTGATGCAGCCAGTATGGATAGCATGGAGGTTTCTCAAAAATCCAAAAATAGAAATATTATATGACTGGATAATTCCACTTCTGGGAATTTACCCAAAATAAACATAAGCACTATTTGAAAATATACATGCACTCTATGTTTATCACAGCATTATTTATAGTAGCCAAAATATGGAAACAATCTAAATGTTCATCAATAGATGAATGGATAAAGAAGATGAGGCACATATATACAATAGAATATTACTCAGCCATTAAAAAGAATGAAATTTTGCCATTTGCAACAATATGGATGGACATAGCATTATGGTAAGTGAAATAAGTTAGAGGAAGAAAAGTATCATGATTTTGCTTAGATGTGGAATCAGAGAAGAAAACAAACAAAACTGATATAGACTCATGAACACAGAGAACAAACTGGTGTTTACCATCAGAGAGGGGAAAGTGGGGATGGATAAAATATGTGAATGGAAAAAAATTAGTGAGAGTGTTTGATATCTTGATCTGAGTGATGGTTATATAAATGTACACAAATGTCAAAATTCATCAAGCCGTGCACTAATATTTGTGCATTTTATTGTAGGTACAATATAAAAAATTATTAATAAAAAAATAAAAATAAATGTAACATTCCTTAGAGCAGTGATTGCCAAATACCACTGTGCATTACAATTAGCTGGAGTATTTTCTATAGGTAAGCTCTTGGATACATTTTCCCATGATTCTGCTTTCTGATTTACTGATTTAGCCCTTCTTGAGGAGCTATTTATTATTTTTCTTCTTTAATTAAAACTATTCCTTGTTCAAAAGTATTTTAAACTAAGGTAATATGGTAATAGGGTTATTTCTGAAGAATGAAATTAAAGCTGTACTTTGAGGACAAGGGGCAACTCTGGATTTAGAAATATTTTCCTCAGGAAATAAATGAAGGCAATTATTTTGACAAGTAAAATGTTTCAATAAAGGAGATATAACATAGAACAACATCAAGGAACCTCATGCCTTACACGAAATTAAAAGCTACTTATTGTCATTATAATTATAATTTTGCAGAAAATTCCTTAGCAACAACAAAAATAAGCGGATTGAAAGGAGACAGACACAGCCTTCCACACATATACAGATATACACATGAAGAAAAGCATACCAAACTGCAGAAACTTACTCTTACATAAACTTAGATAAAATTAACAGTTATGTGTGATCAAAAAGGCATAAACACTGAATTTGATGAAATTTAGGTATTATTTTCTGCTGTTTGAAATAATTACAGGAATGAGTTTTATAAGATGCCTACATATATAACAGATATTTTGCTCAATCTGAAGTAAGTGAAATACGAATAATAAATAATAAAACCATAGCTAATAGTTATATTCACATAATAGTTCTGTATGAAAGACTCTCAACGATCATTTCAACAAAGACCACATTTCACAGGTTGTTTGGTTTAATTTTTATTAAGTCACATATTTTCCTTGTGGAGGTCATGGTTGCCCTTTTTGTCCTCAAGAAAAATGTGACAAAGAAACTAGAAGACCTGAAAAGAACTCTTATTTACAGGGATAAGAGGAAAAAGCCCAGTGTGTTCCACTAGCCCATCCACGACTCAGAGAGGAGGGGCTGCTTTGCCATATGTGGAAAAATTAGTATTTCCTAAACAATTTCTATCTATCTAAAATGGATTTGTAAAATGTAAAACAAGCTACACCAACAAACAAAGAAAAACACCAAGAGTTAAACACAATAGCTTGAAATATCTGTGCATGAGTGTGTGTGTGAGTCTGGTCATTAAAGCTCTTTGATTATGTGATAGTTTGGTTTTAAGGAAAGTAGCTATAAAAACAATGAAGAGAAATTCAGCTACATATTTTTTAAAAGTAATTTCATTCTTATTTATAGGTAATATTGTAAAATACACTACATCAAGGTTGATGTCACCATTTGCTGAAAACATGAAAGATAAGCCAATAAAAAAGAAGCAATAATAGGAATCTCTAAAACCACTGTTTTAAAAACCATCACTCTCGGACATACCTATTACTTTGCAAGTTTTAAGTTGCTATATGAGATTAACATTCAAAGCTTTCCTCAAGTCAATTACTTTTCTAACACTTGTTTTCACACTCAAATATTTAATATATCCTAGCCCTACAAAGAATTCATGAGAATGTTTGTCTTTTAATATAAATGGATTTTGAAAAAGGACAATTATTTGTTGATCTAAACCTAAGTTTTTTAAGTTTCTTGACTATATTTAAAACTCCAACATGATTTCTAATGCTGATCAGTATTAATGGCAAGAACATTCTAATCTTAACTTCCTAAGTGATTCCTTGAATTTATTTTCAAATAATAACAGCTGTCTCATTCCCTTTGTGAGAATAGTTATCTCAAATATGCTTCTTTCAGCTTTTCTTTTTCTAATTATGCCAAATGACACCCTACTGTATCTCTCTCTAAAGTGGAGTGACAGACTGACAGGTGTTGTCAGCAAGAAGTCTGATAACGGAGAGATGTGTTTGTCTTCTAATAGATTCAATAAGGCATAAAGGAGAGGCAGAGCGGCAGCATGCCACTTGGGGAAGCCTTTGGCAAACCCCCTTTGAAGGATGTGAAATCTCTGACTATTCTGATGGAGGCAGATACTACTGTATGTACTGTCTTCCTAAAATATTGAGCTGAGATGCCTGATGGCATGTTATTATCTAGAAAACAGTGATACATATCATAATGAGGCCCAAATCCGCTGGATTTTTCATACTTCCAAAAGAAGCTGTGATTGAGTATTGTTAGAAAATGACACAAAACTCTATCTTAAAGGTCTGCTCTCTCGTATTTCCTCGGCAGCTTTGAAACTGTGCTGTGAGCATCTGCTCAGCGGTGCACATCTCAAGCCCGCTGTGAGTCCTTACACCCTCAGCAAGACTTCCTCCCTTCTTCCTCCCACCTTCATTTAGTTCCCCTAAGAAAACGCCGCTGTGTGCTGTGTATTCATTTTCTGGAGCCCTTGGATCCTGAGTGTAGCTGAACGGAAACTGACCAGTTCTGTAATGAGCTACCTCTTCAATTAGTCACACTGTCACCTGTGATAATACAAATTCTTCTTTGTTGATTCTAATCATCAGCTGTCATTCATACAATGCCAGGTGCTTGGCAAAGCACTCTGTGGAATTTTTCATCCATCTGTCCAGTCTTGGAAATGACCTTCCTTTACTTTCCTTTGAGCACATGTTATCTTTAAATAGGCCATTTACAGAACAAAAGAATGTCTTTGACTACAGTAGCAAGTTTCCTGGTGGGAGAGGCCAAGGTATGTACTACCTTGTAATCCATATGATATTAAAGATTGTTACCATTCAGCCTCAGGCCTCCAACACTACGGTGTATTTATTTAAGGGTGACAAGTGCTAATTGTTAATAAATATACAGCTCTCTCATTCATCAACTACAAATGTATTAGTAGCAGAAAAAAAATCTATTCTATAAATAGATATTTGTGTTGCAAATGCTTAAAAGGAGTAACTAATGAGGCCATTTATTGTCCAAATTTGACTAATTATTATACTGAGAAACTGCCTAGGAGCCAGTATGTGCTTTGAAAGTAAGCATTTTCAGTAAATGCATCAAAGGAGTTGTAGCCAAACTAACAGCAAGAACTTCAGAAATCTGTCTATTCATAATGATCCTAGCTTGCATGTGCTACATAGAAACCTAGCTACAGCTCTTTAAAGTAAATGATCCATAGGCAAATGTAAAGAAATAATGAATAGCCTCCCAAGGAGAAGTATTCTAACTAGACTGACCATATAATTAATCCTCCAGCTGGCATACTTTTGAGAATGAAAGAGGCCATTATTAATAATTGCATTAGGAACACAGGCATAAAGCTGGGTGTTCCCAGGCAGACTGAGATGTGTGCCCTCAGTGTCTCTGCTTCTATTGCCCCCTAAACCTTAAATAGACCTTTAAGTGATTACCTATTCCATAATGAATACATTTCTTCAAACATTTCCACTATTTCGCCCCAACACACCATCCCACTTTTTGTTATATCATTCTACCCTGAACCCACTGTCTAACTATATTGACTGACAGGTGTTGGCTGAGCATGGTCTTCTGAAATCCTAACTTTTTCTGGAGCAATAGGCTGTGCTTGGAATGATATCCTGCAACTTAATCAATTAAAGATAAAGCTTTCTGATAGCACAAGTTTGAATTAATTTATGTCTTTTGATGGCAAACAGCAGAGAGGCATTAGGACCCTCTATGTTATGGAACGGAACAAAGCCTCCTGTAACCAAGGTGGCTCTGAGGAAGAGCTCTGTCTCTTACATTTTTGTTTCTAAATAGGTATCTGTCTCAAATCACTTTCATTACTGATGATTCAACTACCTCAATATTATCTGGCCTAAATCCTGGAGGGAGTACTTTTGATGGACTTGGCTAATAATCATCTTTCCTAGTAGTTCGAGCTTCCTTACCACACTACTCATGAAAGGGTGGCCCTTGACTATGGAAAACACCAGTGTTTTGTTCAGTGAAAGTACAAATTACCATGGCTATCAGTGGTCCATCTTAATTTGAAAAAGGACATGACACAGAAGACAGGGTGAAAAATATAGAGCACTTCAAACCTCCCTCTTTTTATGAAGTCTTCCAAGAATTTTCAGGATGAAAATGAGTTCTTCCTACTTCACACTCTCATATAATTGTGTGTTTCTACTTACCATTGAGACGTATCTGTTGAATCAGAATATCTGTTTGCTTTGTCGGATCATGAACTTTCCCCCACTCCCAGCTTTACTGAGATATAATTGGCATACATTGTGTAAGATTAAGGTGTACAAAGTGTTGATTTGATACACTTATAAAGTGCAGAATGATTACCACCATCTTATTAGCTGACACCCCTATCACATCACATAATTATCATTTGTTTTTAGGGAGAGAACATTTAAGATCTATACTCTTAGCAATTTTCAAGTATGGAATATAGTATTAAAGAATTATAATCACAGTATATGTTAGATCTGCACAACTTATTCATCTTATAACTAGAAGTTTGTACCCTTTGACTAAACCTCCCTATTTTCCACACTCCCCAAGTCCTGGTAACTACAATCTATTCTCTGTTTCTATGAACTCATCTTTTTAGATTTCATATATAAATGATATTAAAGAATGTTTATCTTTCTCTGTTAACTTATAATGCCCTCAAGGTCCATCCATATTGTCACAAAAGGCAGAATTTCCTTCTTTCTCCTGGATGAATAATATTCCAGGGTGTATGTGTACCATATCTTCTTTACCCATACAACCATAGATGGACACTTCAGTTGTTTCCATATCTTGGCTAGTGTGAATAATGCTGCAGCGAACATGGGAGTACAGATATCTCTTTGAGATCCTGTTTTCATTTCCTTTGGATGTATACCCGAAAGTGGGATCATGAACTTCTGAACTTGCAGAACCTTGGCACTTATTATATGTTCAACAGGTGTTTATTATATTGAAACGACAAGTTAGTAAGCTATAATAGTTAAATGTAACGTTGAAAATGGCAATATAAACAAGAGAATTCAACAGTCCTTTCATTCTAAGATATTAAGAAATAATTCATCAGTCATCTCACCTCTCATTTGTTCCTCACCTCTGTCATTCTATGCTAGACAGAGAAACAGAATGGATGTGTGTTAAGTAACAGGATCTAATGAAGGCATCAGAAATGAAAATTATGGTAACATAAATCATATATTCTGAAGGAAGCATGTGTTAAATTAATTTAGTTTTATCTTAGTTTTGGAGGAAAATCAATTTTATACACTCAACCTAATAACAGGATTGGCAAACTCCATCATAAAGAGATTAGAAGAAAAGATCAGGAAAATGCTTGTGAATAATGAACACAAACAAAAACCTATTCTTTTATCTTTGTAGTATTTTAAATATCAGTTCATAAGGTTTGGTTTAAGCAATGTTATGGAGATACATACATATATATATACATATACACATGGCTATATATGCTTATATCTTTATATCTTCTTGAAAAAAATTTTGCAGAAGTGGACTATTGCTACCAAATAACTGAAAATGCTAAGGACTGAAAAGTCATTACATGAGTGCATAAGGAAAATACATTGGCATTGACATCAGGGAGAGTCTGACTGCGTGAGGTATTGTAAACACTAACACAGAATTCACTTGGCGGCCTATCACAAGTCAAATTCTGCCTTTCAAATTACACGATTATTCTTGCAGCTTCCTGGCATTCTAATTTTGGTCTTTGCAAACAAAATGGAGGAAACCTTTTCCCACCAAAACTATTAACAGAATCTAAACTCTTAACTACTTCCTTCCTTCACTAAGATCTGAGGATTTCAGAGACTACCATGAACACTTCAATGTGATTGGATCCCTTTACTTTCATCTTTCAGTTCCTAAGAAATGTTTTCAGTCTGTTATCAGATTTGTATCCTCCTAACTGAAAATACTACTGGTCACTTCAGAACACCATTTGTTTGTACATCCCTCTGTTAGGAAACTAAGTTTTGGGACCAAAGACAGGGAAAAATCACTACATACAAGTAGTTAAAAGGGGTGGGTGTAAATAGAAAAGAAGTGACACATTGAACAAAGGAAAACTCCAGTGTGGAATATTTTAGTATTAATATTAGTATTAATAAAATATTAATATTCAGGATAATTTGTATTTTCACTTTAAGCTGTTAAATATAAAATGTATAAATGATGTGTTAAAGTCTTTTTCTCTTAGGTTCAAGAGTGAGTTAAGATTTTCAGCTAGTGAAATTTTGTTGTATTAAATCTCTGACTCATAGTAAGAAGTATAGGGTGAATTTTTTTCATTGAATTTCTGTCCTGCTCTAAGCTGAAAGAAGAAATTAATACATCAGTGAGCAGTGGGCAGTGATAAATACAGAAAAATGCTTTTTCTTCCAATACATTGCAGATATTGTTCAGCAGTTTATCTTGTCAAAATAAAATTTGACCCCCCAACTCCCATGAAACAGCAAAGGTCAGTGAGTATTGGTCATGCAAGTTAAAATTCCCTCAACCCTATTCAATCTTTTACCAGATTTTTTTTCCCACTTCTTCCTAGAATAAGACCCTATACAGGGGGTTGTGGAGTTCATTTGAATATGTCATTCAAATTTCTAGCTGTTATTAAAGGAAATTTTTAAAACTCTAGATTATTTGGAAAAATAAGGATACCTCATGGTAAACAACAAACTTATTTGTTACAAATTTTCTAAGTACTCATGTTGGAAGTGATTTTTCTGTGCTAGATATATGGATCTACCTCATTCTCTCCATTAATTTTTAAATGTGTTCTTGGATTAAGGGGGAGCTCCACAAATATAAACTGCATGAGGCCGATTTATACATCTGAAGATCCCTTCTTGGCTTTAAATTTATATTTATCAGTAAATAACTTACAATTTACATTTTCTAAAATAGCGGTTGTTAAGCTTGGCAATTTATTATATCTTGAGATATTAATTTATTATTAGGTCACTGTGCTTGGCAAAATATTACCACTAAGAGTTTAAAAATACAAGCTCTTTAAGGGTAGGTCTCTCTCTCTCTTTGTTTTGCTCATTTGTTCTCTTTGGTTTATTGAGTTCCCAGAATAGCCTTGTACATACAAGGTTTCCAATAAATATTTGTCAATGGATGATATAATAAATGAATGAATCAACAATGGACTCAGACATTGAACCAATACTACACACAGATTTAAAACTGACCCTATAATTCAGTCAAGAAGAGCAAAGGTTTATTGCCAGAATGCAAAGAAAACTGACTCCAAAGAGGCCTCAAATCCAAAATTTCACATTTGACTTATAATATTTCTGAGGATATGAGCTGTTTTATTTATTTTTAAATTTATTGATTGATATAATATGAATAAAAGAGAATGAAAGACTCTGGGGACTAAGAAATATCCACTGCGGTCCTTTCTTGTCTTCGTCCCCTGTAACTGTTCCTTACCTCTCCGGCCCTATAAGCACAAGATCTAGCCTCAACTCTCTCCTCTGTCTTGCCCTTGATAAAGCCCACATGCTGGAACAATGGCTGCTAATCTGCAAAAAAATTCCTTTCTCTTTCTGAATATCATCGCTGCCCCACTATTCTCAAAACGCCTAACTTCCCCTGGCTTCCTCCTACTGAAGCCATATAAAATAGCCATGCTTTCCCAAGTTAGATCTTCAGATCCTTGGGAACCTTCCCCGCCTGGCATTTTCAAATAAAGATTTATGCTAATAGTACTGTGATATTTTTCTACAAGAGAATCATTCATTTCAGGACTAGAGTAAGCCTTGGATACACATGACTGTGTACACTCAGTTTATCGGTAAGCACACTGAGGTTTTAGCCTCTATGAAGAAGGTAACATAAGCAAATGTTTCCCTTTAATTTTTCTCATTTATGTCTATCAAGCCCTGAACAATTAGTGTAAAGTATAAGTGTAAAATTTAAAATTAGAGGGAAAAATTATACACTTTAGCTTTTTGCTTTTATTAACTTCTTAGTTTATTTAAATTTATCTCAATTATTTTTTATATAATTTCAATTGAGTATTCGTTCATTTAGTTCTTGGAAAAACCATCTGAGAATAAAGCACTCCTCACAGGTCCCCGCGGCTTGGCTTTTATAAGACATTCCCATGAACAGGGTGAGCACTTGAAGGGGAAGATAAGGAGCCTTGGGCGCCCACCTTTCTAGAGGGGTCTCCAGCAGCACTCAGAGCCAATACGGAGGCCCAGGACGTTCCTTAGCACCCAGATTTCTTTAGTCAGAGGAGAAGTTGCGTTCTGGGGACTCTGCTCGGGCCCCACCTCAGTGTCTCAGCAGGAAGCTGATGACCATGCTTTCCACTGACTCTGTTACTGGTACTGTAGCCACCAAGGCTCCAGGAGGCACCCCCAGATCACAGGGAAGAGCCAATATATGAGCGACTTCACCCTCTGTGCCCTGAGCCCCTGCAGACAAGGCCACCCTCCCCATCTGAGTATTTCTGAGATTACTCCTTTATTAGTCATTTGCTTAGTCAATCCTTCAGCTGTTCTTAACAGTCCCAAATATAAACATCCCCAATCACGTGCCTTTTCCTGAAATTTTAACCTCAAAATAATCTGTACTTCCTTCTCCATAACCCAATCTCATTTCTTCTAAATCTTTTACCATGTCCCTTAAAACATTCATTTCATTGTGAGGGAAATTTTTAAAAATTAAAAATTAAAAAATAGAAAAAATCACCTTGACCACTTTACTGAGAATCCCCTTTCACCTTCATGTTATAATTGGATGCTGGTCGCTTCCTGGGGCCAATGATGTTCCCAGAACTTCCCAGCATGGAGGCTCTTCATACCCCATGACTCAAGCTTCAAAGGAAAGGTAACATCCTTCTTTTTCTGAAGGCTTCCTGTAGACTCTTCCTGCAGAAACACTCACATTAAAACCTCCTTCCATGGACGCCGAGGACAGCCTGAACTCTACCTTGTCACTGTCACTACTGATTATTGATTACTTTGTCACTGTACCTTCTGATTATTCCTTATCTTTCAGAAATTTTAGCCCAGACTCATGAAATTCCTCTCTACCACAGCTCTATTATTTATTCAGAGATTACCCAAACAATGACCTACTTCTTAGCTTTATAAATTTCTCATTTTCTGTTACTATCACTTTCTCTATTCCCTTTTTTGGGGGGAGAGTAGCCACCCAATCTCATGGCTACACCAAAGCACTTATGTTAATTCTAAATTGTTTCATCTCTGAAAAGTTAAATTGAAAAAATACCATTTTCCAAAAAACTATCTGCTTTCTCCCTTGAGGTCCTCTTATATACCTTGACAGACCTCTTCATCCAGACAAGAATCCTAATTTTATTTTCTCTGTTCTTTCGATCTCTCAAAATTTTCCTGCCTCCATCTAGCCTCATCAATTTCATGGTATGTTATTTGAATCCACTTCTTCTCAATATCAACAGTGGTCCATTTGTATCTGACACAACTACCCAGCAAAATCCAGTTTTGAATCACTCTATCATTCAGTATCTTTGCACCTATGCTTGGTATGTTCAGCAATTCTTATAAGAAAAAAAAAAAAAACACAGTGCCACAGATTACCATCCTTTAAAACCACAGGCAAGTTTAACCAAATTCTCTAAACCAGGATTTACAAACACAGAACACGGGATATACAAAGTAAGACTTTCCAAGGAATGGTAATAAAAATTTAAACAAAAAACTTGTTTTAAGGTAATAATTTTCCATTAACTTAATTTTCATATGGATTTTGTTCTAAATTTGATTTGTTTGAGAAATCTGTTTTCTTAATAGCCTTTATTTCACTCACAAAAGAACAATACACCACTTACTGAACCTGGATAGTATCAGGCTCTATTACCATGAGAATATTTTCCAGGCTCTGAGCAAGGGGAGGTCTCTTTACTGATGGACCATAATGTTACAAACACTAAGTCTTCCTATCTTGCCTTGACAGTTTTTGTTGTGGCTTAACATAGCAAAAAGGGCATATTGACTTAAGTTGGTATGTTTTCAATACATATACATGGTAGTAGATGAAGCAATACAATTTTTATTTAAAAATACTTTCTCTTCCTTCCTTAGACAATTTTTAATAAGTGCTTTTGATAAATGCTCCAAGGAAGTATTTATTTGCTGCTCCTTCCCCAGAAAATTTTCAGTAAATGTTCTTGAGCGAGAATACCCACAAATGTAATAAGAAAGCCTAATGTAAAAATATGTTTCTCTCCACTCCCCACATATTTTAGTACAATAAATTATTTTGTTATATTGATATCATAGTTAACACTAATATTACTCATGCCTGAATAAAGCTTACCTAACATATGTATTTGCCCTGTAAGATACATCACAGAAACTCTGTACTTAGAAACACTAGACAGGACTTTGGTACTATGCACTGGGCCACTTTTGAACAGCAAAATCACTAAAAACAGCACAAAAAGTACAAAAATGTGACACTAAGTAGACCACAAAAGAACACATTTACCATATGAGAGCTAGAACAAGAAAATAAACCATCATCCTGTGTGACCACAGTTGGAAACATCCTTGTCAGGTGACTAAAGTTTTTGCCAATCTATTATGTCCATGAGTGACCATGAAAGCACCATGACTATGATTTTGAGGTTACAAGTAAATTTTAGCAAGTAGGAAAATTTTCATCCACAGAATATATGAATAATGAGGATTTATTATATTTTGGTATAGTTGACAAAAATTGAGAAATTTTGCAAGCCAGGACACAAGCAAAATTTGTCAACTGCTACTCTACAATATACAAAAAACCTAGTATGTGTCCCTATTTAATGCTCTTTCTAATTTCCACAATGGCTATTTCAAACTTTTTCTACTCTCCTCAAACTTCTAATATCCACCTCTGCTGTCATTCTCATGAGACAATCTTGTCTCCTAAATCATTGCATTTTTCCAGCCTGATTCCTATTTTGCTGTTTTAGATTCTTATCACATACTTTGTATAATCCGTATCTAGACCTGATTGACCTATATTAAGATTCTATACTTACTTTTGCAACCTATTCCATTAAACTTTAAGTATGTATTGTTTATTTTATATTTCCTTCATCTAGCAGTAGAGCTAGACATACAATAGTTGCTGAAAGCATAAGTAATGAAAAAATAAATGAATTAGACTTTCCATTTAAGCAACATGATGAAATGAGTTAGCACAGGAGCTCATGTTGACAAAAAAAAGAGAATTGTTGCAACCGAAAGGAATAATAGCAGTTTGAAACCAAATGTTATAAAGAGAATTTTTAGGTGTCAGAAACAAAGAACGCACCATAGTTAGAATGACAACAGATCACTCATCAGAAAAATAAAGGCCTGTGACAATGGAATATATCCTCAAAGCTGTAAGGAAAAATAATGTCAACCAGAATCCTATATTCAGCTAAATTAACATTAAATGACAGGATATATTATAGACCTTTTCAAACAAAGATAAGATCGGTTTACTAGTCATAGAATCTCACTGAAAATTTGACTGAAGAGACAGAAATCAAGTTGAATTAAATTAAAATCAGAAGAAAAATGGAGTGGAATGGAGTGAAATGGTCACAAAAGTAGTTTGTAAATAGAAAGATCCAAACAAGCATTGACCAAATAAAATGTAAAAATAACAGTAACAACAGTAGCAATAATAATGACTAACGTTAGGAATTTAAGAAAGAAGATTGTTGTAACTACTAGGCAAATAACATAGATTTAGAAAGTGGTAGAAGTTAAGTTCTTCAAGTTCTTTTTATTGTTTGGATATAGGGATAAATTGTATCCTTTTCATTGTGAAGTTTTCATATCAGGAATTTAAGAATAACTACTAAAAGCACAGAATATATAACTTGGAAAGCAAAATATAAAACTAAGAGTGAATAATTAAACTTGATCCATAAAAGAAAAGTAAAAGAGGAAAACATCAAACACATATTAAAAAGAAAGTACAAAAATGCAAGAAATAAGTCTATCAGTACGTGCATCAGTATGGACAGATTTTTTAAAATACGTGATGTTAAGGGAAAAAAGTAGTTATAACCATTACAAATCATATGGCACCCTTTATGTAAATTGTAAGCACACCTTAAAATATAGTTACAGGTTCATACATATATTTTTAAATATAAATACAATTTAGTATAAAAATAATTTGCACTAGGGGCATATTCCTTATTTGCTGAGTAAAGGTAAAGAGAAAGAAAGTAGTTAGGTTGTGAGGCAGGTTAGACTTTTATTTCTACCTGTAAAATTTTACTTAAAATATAGTAAATGGATATGCCAACATTAGTAAAATCTTCAGGAAAATACATTTATATCTGATATTATCTTTTTGGATGCTCAATATATTTTAACATTTCACAGTTAATAACAAAACTAAAAAATGAAATTCTGAGTTTCCAACTAATTAATAAATTAATGATATTAATTTATGGACTCAAAGTTCAGTAATAATATATAGAAATGTATGATGAGATTCTAAGAAAAAATTCAGAATAGGAAACTGTCTCCAAATAATTTTTCACTAAATATCAATTCTTTGAAATCATCACTGAGTCTAAATATTCAACAGTAATAATGGTCTTTAATAAGTAGACTCAAGTACATCATAGCATTTCATATCGCAAATGAAATTTATCATGTAGGTATTAGTTCTTTAGATAATGCATTGTATAATCATTTATTTAATTTATAAGCATTATTATCTAATTTTTCAGTCATTTAAATGATTGGTTTTATTTTTTGGCATTGTAAAATAATAATCAAAATCAATTTCTATTAAAACTAACCTCTCAGATTTCAAGATTTATTCATTTTTCTGCCTTGGGTGGATTGAGATGGGGTAGTATGTCATAGTACTAAGAACATTCAAGTGTACTTTAAATTTCATTTCTATTATAGCCCAAAATGATGGTTCATAAAAGGATGTTTTTCATATATTATCTTGGATTACAATTAAAGTTGATACTTTAGTGATATGTGCTTAGTTATCAAAAATTCTAGATATTATATTCTAATGTATTTTTAAATTTTAAAAGGGATTTGTATCTAATAACTCAGCCTATCTGTTGTAATAAATAGGAATGTATTACAGTCTCTAGGAGAGTATCATTTTTGACACTAATTTAGAAGGTTAGAGAGGAAAACTCTCTGATATTTTTTCTATGTAGGTTTCTGGAGAAGTGTAAATCTATTTTTACTCATTCATCCATTAGTTTATTTAACCAATTAACTGAACTCAAGCCTTCTAGGTACAGCATTATATATTGAGAATTACCCTAATGCCTCAGCATTCTCTAAAAGTATTAGAGAATAAGATTCCTCCAATGTACAAGAGAGGGAAAAAAGGAACTGGAAAGAAGAGTTAAATTCTGAAGAAGTTAAAATAAATCAGACATGGAATATGGCTAATTAAGGAAACAACTACATGTCTGTATATGTACATGTCAATTTGTATGTTGAGTTTTCTCTTATTTTTTATTATCCATGAGTAATTTATAAGATATTTTAGAAAAAGTTTTCCTTTTTGAACTATATTAAGGAAACACCAGAAAAAGGATTTGAGTATAATTAACAAAAGGGGCATATGCCTGATGATAGTGGGAACTCAAATAGGACAAAAATCAGGAGAGTTGGATTCTTTGGACAGTTCACTCTGCTTATTTGGAAATTATTTTCCTGAAACTTTTCTCAGAGAATACCTTGAATACATGCTGTTATTTGGCTTGGGGAAAAAAATGGGGACATTTTCTTTCAGTTTTCCTTTGACAGATGAGAAATTTTAAGTACAAAATGTTTACCCAATGTTGGTATTTAGTAATTGTGCTGAGTTTAAATAGTGCCACCCCTCCCCCACAACACACACAAATTCATTTCCACCTGGAATCTGTGAATGTGAGCTTATTTGCAAATAGTCTTTGCAGATGCAATCAAGGTAAAATTAGTTTACAGAGGATTCAGGTGAGCCTAATCCAGTGCATGCTGTTCTTACAAAGAAGAGGGAAATTTGGGCACAGACACACACACAAGGAAGGTGATATAAATAAATACAGGGAAAATGCTATGGGAAGATGGAAGCAGTGACTGCAGTGATGTGTCTACAGATAACAAATGCCGTTGGTTGCTGGCAACCACCAGCAGCTAGGAAGAGGCAAGGAAATATTGTGCCCTAGGACTCACAGAGAGAACATGGCCCTGCCACACCAGTTTCAAATGTCTAGTCTCCAGAACTGTGAGACAAGATATCTCTGTAATTTTGAGCCACCCAGTTTATGGGACTTCATTATGGCAGCCTGAGGAAACTAATGCAATATCCAAGAATAGAAACCAAATGTATACATTTACCTTCATAGCTTTTCCATTAGAGCATAAGGCCTCCTAATTTTTGGACCTTCAGAAAATACAATCATTTAATATGATGCTCTTATCTTTAATAACTCCATAAGAAATAATAGAATAGCTGGAAAGACAACTTATGACGTATCTCAGGTGATACAGTCTGAAGGGTTAGCCTCCTGAACACAGGGGAGGGAAAGGACAGAGATAGTGCATCTGTGGGTCAGGAGACACAGCCACAGTGACATAGAATGAATGTTTATGTCAGGCATATAAACCAACTTCATTACAGGTTAGTTACATTTTTTCTTCTATTTTTTATAAAGGGCAGACCATTTTTATGAGTAGTTGAACCATTTAGATAATTTGACAAAACTTAGTTGTGTTATCGAGATAAACTTAAACTCATAACCTGTTAAATCTTTGTAATAACATACATTGCATTAACAGTGTCTAAAGTAATATCCATTATTTATCTTTTCTTTTATTTAATTCATTTAAAAAGCCTATTTCAGCTTCTAAAGTCATGCATTTAGTACTATACTTCAAATATTTTATGGGGTTTCCTTGTTTTTGACTTCAAAACACTTTAGCTATCAGGGGAAAAAAGAGGATAAAATTAAAGATTTCAATGTGTTTTAACCAGAAGTCTCATGAATCAAACAGATTGAAAGATTAGAATCTCCTTATATAAATTCTGGATTAGGCAATATAAAACATAAGTAGTTATAAGACAAGTGGGAAGATAAAATTATTCATATAGTAAACACAAATAATAAAAATAAAGATTGAGAGGGACTGTGATGAGAGGGGGGCCATGCCATGTTGACAGGGGCTATCACACTATCACAGCTCAGTTCCAGCTGACTAAGGAAGCATATGTTATCATTGCTTTTCCCAAATACTCACTGGAGTCAAATCTTTAGGTAAATGTAACTAGTCATGTCTAGTTATAAAATAACAAATGTTTTTTATTAGAAATTAAGAACACAGGAAATGTGGCTTATGTATATGATTTTTAAACACAGCTCAGAAGCAGACACATATAATATGTGTGGGTCTTTACCATAAAGTAAGTCTTTCATTTTCTATGAAGTCACCTTACTGTGTTGTACAAATATGAAACTAAAAAATTCATTTCATAGGGCACCTACATTTTTGATCATATTCTTTTGGATACAAAAGTAATAAAATTTTCAAGTTCAAAATTTGAATATTCTTACAGATTATATTTGAAGAGTATGAAATATTACAAATTGTTTTAAGGAAGACTTCCTGTACTAGTAGCATTATATTACTCTTTCACTCAGTATCAGTCATGCAGCCTAGTCTTGTGGACCTCAAGTACATAGTGTAAATCTTAAAATTTTCTCCTATACCTGGCTTATTGATGCTGAAGTAACACTTAAAGAATTTATTCCTTTACTTATGCTACAATGAGATGGGCTATTGTACAAATTGATATGATTTGATCACTGCTGTCATTGGATTTGTTCTGCTGTAGGAAATAGAACATAAAACATATTCTCGACTTTGTTATCCTTGATGGCAACAGTGGATTTAACAATCCACACAGAAGTATTCCAAAAGCTTAGCAGCAGTTATAAAATTGTGTGTGTGGTCAAGCCCCAGCCTACATTCCCATTTCTTTAGTATTTACTTTTGATCTTAGTTGTGACTAATATCTCTCTGCATGTTATTGCAGAATAAGAATTTGTTCCCCCCTTACCTCTATCATATTCAAATGGTCTCATAGCCCAAGGAAAAAAATTGCTGAAGAAAAATACGGGGGAGAATTTGATGTATTCTTTGATTCTCTCATTCAAAAGTTGTATTTCCTCATCTTGTGATGGAGAGTGTTACTTGAATACTATATTCCCTTTTACTCCTCTGAAAATATTTTTCTTCACTTTATCATGGCTACAAATAGTGTGGCCAATAGCTGTGTCTAAATGAGGCAAGGATTCTCCCAAAATGCTATTCTACTTAGCTAAATATCATTCCTCAACAATTAACATATGGATATTGATTACAGATATGTGAGACTCTCACAAGCAGATAATCAGCTGAAGGTGTACATTATGTATAGTAACCTTCAAATATTTTATAAGTTCAACAAAAATTGAAATCTGGTCCCTTTTTTTTGGTAGATACATGTACATAGATTGTGAAAATAATTCTAAACTAAGGGCCTTAAGAGGATGATTAAAGTTCAGGGAACATCACTAAATACTGTTCTAACCTTGGGCTTAACCACTCTGAGACTTCACTGTCTTATTCTCTATGGCGAGAAGATTAAAATGTTAACTGCTCAGACCACAGACTTACAGAAAACATATGCTCAAGTGAGACAAAATATGTAAAGGAATTTTGTACTAACAAAATGCTACCCCAAACGCAATGACTCACTAGTATTGAACACTAATCATAGCTCTTCTC
Source organism: Smutsia gigantea (assembly GCA_032199065.1). Classification (NCBI taxonomy): domain Eukaryota; kingdom Metazoa; phylum Chordata; class Mammalia; order Pholidota; family Manidae; genus Smutsia; species Smutsia gigantea. The sequence continues at coordinate 164,241 of JAVSCE010010391.1, forward strand.
ACCAAACTCTCCTTATCACACCTCTCCTAGATGAAATTGTTTCCAGAGGCCCCACTTCATGGGGTGAATTCTCAAGAACTGAGGCTGGGCTTAGAAGCCAATGAAGCTGGCCCAGAGAACAGATCAAAGAGTTCCTGACATCTGTGTCTTGGGCAAGGACACTGAAAGAGCAGATGATTCATATCAAGCAGGAAAGCCAGAAATCAGAGCTTCTGTAAGAGGCACAGAAGAGCAGAAAGTTTTCTGAAGACAGAGCATCAGGATTTTCTAAGAGCTAAATATCCAGCAGGAGGAAACTTTTGTGGAACACTTGTAGCTGGAATATCGAGAAGCTATGACCCATTTGGCAATGCTCCCCAATGTAATACAAAAACTAGAATCTGAATAGAATTCAGAATTCATGTACCAACTCAGTCTCGTCAACATCCATAAACAGTGCATTCAGGTCTACCACTGATTTTTCCATTTAGAGAGAAATATAACCTGTGTTAGCCAGTATCAGTTTCCCTCTGTTCATACAGATTTGTGCCTCTATCAATTGAAACAAATGACAAATGAGAGGAAAGCATCAGAAGCAGAAGGGACAGGGTGAAAAATCTTGAATTTAAACTGTAATGTATTGGTATTAAAACAAACATCGTATTCATTTTATTTATTTTTTCAATTCCACTTGCCTATAACTGCACCTCAATATGTGCATAGATGGAAAATAGAGTCCTAAGTCTTAAAAAATATTATTCAAGGTTATTTTTATAAATGAAGGTTTTATTAAATGAAACAGAAAGAAAGTAACAGAATGTTTTAACCAATTCAGGCCAAATATAGCTTTAAGTAGTTGATTTTTGAAATAATTAAGAAAATTCTAAGTAAATAAAAACAGGATTATGCCAAAGAAATCATGACAAAAAGATTGGAATAATTTGTCGTGACCATAAGTTATACTGAGATCTTTAGTTGATCAAAAATAGGCCAGGCTATCAAGTTCTTTTCCTTGGGAAATTTCATTCTTAAATTTATTTTTCCTAAATGTTGATATGCCACAGAGAATTATGATTCTCATGAACACAGACCCAGATATTTTACACATAGCTATCATTTATCACCATATCCCTAACTGAGCAATTATTTTTTCCCAATTATTTATTCCAGTATTACCATTTCCATAATCCCCGACATCTATTTTTTACTCTCTTATTCTATTTATTATTCTTACATTAGTATTATACTTTTGAAAACTACCTTAGAGTTAATTCATCTAGCATCTAGACCAGCACAGTACAATAGAAATGTAATTTGAGCACATATGTAACCTTAAATTTTCTAATAGACTTATTTTTAAAAAGGTAGAAAGAAGCTAGAGACATTAATTTTATTTATATATATTTTATTTAAATCAATGTATCTAAAATGTTTTCACATGTAATCAAATATAAAAATAATTATTAATGAGATATTTTACATTATTTTTAGTACTAAGTATTTGAGATCCAGCATGCATTTCATACTTAAAGAGAACTTAATTCAGATTAGCCACAGTTCAGGTGTTCAGTATCCATATGTGGCTAGTGGCTATTTTATTGGGTAGTACAGATATTGATAAATAAATGCAAAAGAAAAGCCAGTGAAAGTTTTGAAATTAGATAATCTTTCTCACAGATATCCTGAAGAATCATAGAACAGTAGCCTTTAAGAGTTTTCAGTATCAGAGTAGCATCTGATATTCATTTGGGGAAATAACTTTGGATGGAATAAAACATATAATCCTACTAGGTAAGTCAGGCATCTCCTAATTTAGCTACTTCTGATTATTGTTCTTTTAAGCTTAAATTAATTCCTCTTGCATGTGGCCCAAAGCCTATAACAAATCTGACATTTATCTCATTTAGTAATTTTCTAGAAAGTTCTGTCAGTATTGTTTAATAGAACTATAAGTTGTAATTCTATATTCACTGGGGTATCAGCTTTGCCATTTTACCCTTCACAGATTTTATTCATCATAGGCATTTTTAGCAGATTGATTTTATTAATTTTTTTCCTGAGTAACTTCCTACTTCTCTGCCAGGTCAGTCATTCCCCCAACCCCCAAATAGTTCTATCTCTACAGGGAGCAATCCTTTTGAAATACAGTCAGGTCAAGTTACACTTCTGCTCAAAACCCTCTAAAAGAGTCTTGCACAGTCAAATCCAAAATCCTTACAGTGGCCTTCCGAATCCAAGAGTTGACCCCATTTTTTAGCCTTATCTTCTAAAATTCCCTTGACCCATTTTTCACTTTATCTGGACAGACTGGCATTACCGCTGTTTCTCAAACACAGCACCTCACGTTTCCTCTGCACTGATGTTCCCACACATACACAGGTTCTGTCTATGAGCTCCTTCAGCGCTTTTCTTGAATGAACACTTGTCAACAGAGTCCAGTCTGACCACATTAAGGAAAATTGCAATGTCACCTCCCATCACCGTTTACCCTGTTCTGTACTTTTCTTAATATATTTATCACTATCTAAAATAGTCTATTTTTTAATATAATTTATTTTGTGCATTGATGTTTCTTCTCTTCCAGACGTAAACTCCCTGAGAGCAGGGGTTATACTCTGATTTGTGACTATATCCCTAGAACCTAAAACAGTTCCTACAACACAGTGTATGAAATAAATATTTTTTAAATTTATAAATTTAAATTGCTGACTTATATATGTGTGTAAAATATGATAGAAAACATACACCATAAATATTATTTATTTCTTAATTTATCTAATGATTATTTATTTTGATGGTCTAAAGCTAAGAATGAGCTTTATATAATATTTATAGCCACTATTCCCAGAAACAAATATATAATTAAATGTTTATACTTGAGATATTCAGCTGCTTAATCCTTTTAGCACTTCACTGGCAGTGACAGTGACAGGATTTGAAAAAAATGAAATGAACATATTGTGCATGTTCACAGTTATAATGGAGCATTTTAAAAAACCAAAAGCATTGAAAATAAATTTAAACTGATTTTAGAGATTTGATTTCTGGACCTAAATTTTATGTTTTATATCACATTACTATAAAGCAAATGTTAAGTGAAAAAAACCAACTTTATTTTAAACTATTGGAAATTAGCAAAGGATGTTTCCTTTTTATAAAAATAAGCAATAGTTCATATTTTTCACAATTAAACATGGCAATTATATCACACTGTCTTTCAAAGAACCTTTGAAGTTTTAGAGAAACCTGAATTTCTACTCTTTTAAAGACCATCACTCTGGAGTTGTCTCAATAGAGGATATAATGGAGCACATAGTTTTGAGGATTGAAAAAATGAAAATGAAAAATTTTAAACTGTGCAAAAATTAAAAGCAGTGTTCACAAAATAATTGAATTAAATGTGTCCTTAAATAATCTGAAGAGTTAAATTATTTTAGATGAGATTTATAGATTTTATTCAAAGATGCCCAATGATAAATATAACATCAATTAAAATGTACTCGCTGATGGACAGTGACTGTAATGGGGTTGGTGGGGGGGACCTGATGAAGGGGTAGTTTAATAACCATAATATTGCACATGTAATTGTAGATTAATGATAATAAAATTAATTATATTTAAAAAAATGTACTATTATTTTTGAGAATTTACTATATGTTAATCACAATGCTAGTAATGTACATTCCCAAAACTCTGAGAACAAACCTGCTGTTTCTGGGATAGCCTGCATTACATTAAATGACAAACCCATATGTCCAGTTGCTTGGCTCCAGCTGAATTAGCCATCTCTAATAAGAGGAAAAATGGCCACCAAAATATATCAGCTCCTAATTAGCCCTGATTATTAGGAGACTCACTTTTAGGAAATTGTGCTCTGGGAAGAAAGTCAAGTATGTGGCTAGAAACACTTCACTGAAGAAATTAGGTCTGTGACTCATGATTTACTCAACCATCTAAGCACAAGCCAGGAATGCAAATGGAATTATCTAGTAAAGATCTGTGGATAACTCTCTTGCTAATGGTCTGAAGTTTATGACATACATAGGAGACACAATATGTTTTGAGAATGCTATACATAAAGAAACACTAACAGCTTGGACTAAAAGTAACAGAGACAGGAAAAAACTAAGGAAGACTGTCAGACTTCCAAAATTCTGCAAGCAAAGAACAGACTTATAAAACTGTTCATCTGAAAACATGTACTACCATGCAAGAAAAAGGAAAGATACAATGAAGGCAGAGCCATGGTCCCAAAGAGTGGAACTGTGGGCCCAGAGGCAGATGCCTAAGCCATTGGCACAGAGAGCATAGCCATGGGCCCAGAGGGTAACACCTAAAGCCACAGATAATGATTTCTAAGCCTTAAAACAAAATGGGATTTTCCCTGATGGGTTCCAGTTACTTAGGACACTGATTTCTTTCTTCCTTATATATTATCTGCTTTAGAATAGAAATGTCTATAACTGTTATTTTGTACCTGTTCTATGATTATATTGGAGGGCCAGATAGGTAGTTTTCTACTTTTGCAAGTCCAAAGATAGGCAGTTACTTAAAGTTTAAACATACACTTAGAACATAAAACATGCGTTAACTAAGTATATATATATATACAATGCAGTAATTTCATTCTGAGATATTTACCCAAAAAGAAATGAAAATATATAACTACACTGTTATGAACTGAAAGTGTCCCCTGAAATGCATATATTGAAGCCCTAACTCCCAGTGTGATGGTATTAGGAGCTGGGCCTCTAGGGAGATGATTAAATTTGGATTAAGTTCAGGTGAGATGGTTTTAGAGTCCCCATGGTAGGATAGATGCCCTTAAAGAAGTGGAGGAGACCCCAAAGCTCTCTCTCTCTCTGTGTTTCATCAAGGAAAGGACATGCGAGCACACACTGAAAACCAGGTCTACAAGCCAGGGGAAGGGCCTTCACCAAGAACTGAATCTTCCAGCACCTTGGTGTTGGACTACCCAGTCTCCAGAGTTGTAAGAAATAATGTCTGTTGTTTAAGCCACCCAGTGTATAGTATCTTATTTTAGTGGCCTGAGATAAAACACACACAAGTCCTTGTATAGGAACATCCATAGAAGCCTCATTTTTAATAGCCCCAAACTGACAACACTGTAAATGTCTATCATCAACTGAAAGGTAAATAAATTGTGCTATATCCATTCAACAGAATACTTAGCTATAAACAGAAAGAAAATACTGATACATACAACCACCTGGATAAATCTCAAAATCATGCTGAGAGAAGGAAACCAATCACAAAAGAATACATACTATATGATATTACTTATATACAGAACACTGGGAAAGACAAATGGATTTGATAGTGACAGAAAAACAGTTCAGTGGTTGCCTGGCTTAGAGCGGGAGGTAGGAATGTTTTGACTAGGTATGATCAGGGTCGGGCATAGCATTATTTTTTGGTTTGAGGGACTGTTGACTATGGAAGTGTTATATAGGTGTGTGTATGTGTATATACTTATCATAACAAATCAAACTGTACAGTTGAAATGGATGTACTTATTTAATATAAATCATGACTCAATGTTGGTATAAAAACAATAATTAAACATTAGAAAACCAGTAGTAAATGGAAAAGTATAAAATGTGAAATTTTAAGTTATAAAAGAGCAAGTGTAAAATATAAAACCTGACTAGATTAATGCACAAAACCTTGAAATGGTAACCAAAGACCATTTCAAACACTAAAGAGATGACCAGAACTAGATACTTTAATAGGTAAGTTTTCCTGAAAGTATAAAGCATGTGTAATTTCTATCTTATGCAAGTTGTTATAGTTAATAGTAAAAGAACAAAAATTACACAATTTATTTTATAAAGCTATTATTACTTTGATTAGCAAAGCAGATTGGGAAAGCATGAAGAAAGAAAACCAAGATCTACTGCATTTGAAATCATGAGGTAAAAATCTTAAAGAAAATATCAGCTGATTTCCATAATATATATATATATATAAAACAATAATAATAGCAATAAAAATCAGGACAGAATGGGCTTATTATTTGTTCATATTTATAAAGGATGGAATGATTAAATTTGGTCACTAATATGGCTCTTATCAGCAACTGCATAGATTTTGTCTGGTTTCCCCAAGACAACCTCTCCTCTGATTCTTTGAACAATAAGAAGGGGTCAGTGTTCCTGCAAAGCAGTCCCCCTTTATTCAGCAGCTGTTCACATCAAATGAGGCCTGACAGTAGGTGCTGTAGCTACGACTACACAATCAGGGCTATCGTGTTCTTCCCAGTCTTTCTGGTTGCTCGTCCCCAGCTGTTCCGTAAGTCTGTTTTGTGAGGAAAGGCAACACAGAAGTTTGCAGGCCCAATCAGTTACGTTCCAACTTCTGCCTGACACACAGTTTTCCCTGCCCATTATTGTCAGTATTTGTTTTCTTTCTTGAAGTATAATCAACTCTTACCACTATACACTGGCAAAAATTAGTGGGACCATTAGAGCCACTTCATTTCCTGGTTCACTGCAGTGTGGTCATAATTTCTTCATATGTTTCCAAAGTTCTCTTTGAGTTTGACATAAATCATATGTTTCTGTGAGCATTTGTTATTTGGAGTGTATATTGGACTCTTTCTTAGTTTCAAAATATATGATGTTATCTCCACTATTTTTTCATCTTTTTGTTTATTTCTGCATGTATTGGGGTGGATGATGGTATAAATCTCTTTTGTGGTAACTGTTGATAGATATGTTGCTATGCTCTTGTATATGTAAGTTTATACTTGGACTATGGAGAATGTTTACTCCCCTTATTTAAACTAACTTCCGTTTTTCATGTGTAGAAATAAAAATACTAATCTATTACCATCAGTAGGTATTTTAATTCTTCCCAAATCATAAAGATGAACCATTTACATTCTTAATAAAGTGCATGCGTTTATTAAATAGATTAATTGAATTAGATGTACAACTCATTTCTATGAAACAAATTGAGGTTATGACCAATGATCTGGGCCTCATTACCACAGCACTCTAACAGTTGAGCAAAGATATACACAGTGATTTTTAAAAGTACATTTTCCACTTCTCTACTATAAATCCTTATTTATTCAATTGGAACAAGACTGTTCAGCTTTAGTATTTCTACCTGTAGTAATATAAGGGCTCAGAACAGCAATCAAAAAAAGAAATTAATATTGGGGCTGGCAGTATTTGTCTTAGCAAATATTCAAAATGGATAGGGGACCACAGACTTAAAAATTTATTTAGAAATAGATCTAATGGACCTTCCTCTCTGGTCTAATCTCAAACATCTCTACCACTGAACAAGAGGTGAGACTTCACTTAATCTCCCTAAACTCCAGTTTCTTCATCTGTAAAATGGTGACTTTAAAATCCAGCTCATACTGTTGGGAGGATTAAACATTATATAAAAGGATTGGCACAATGTGTGGTTTATGGAAAGCATTGAATGTGTAATAGCTATGATTGCTTGTATTAAAAAGCATTTATTTCAGTTTATTACTTAGGAAAGAAAGATTAAGTGCTTCAGTTTTCTAACCTGTGGAATAGTAATACTACCTACCTTACAGATTTCTTGCAAGGATCCTAAGAATTTGAAAATAAGATGAGAAAACCATACTCTATTAGAAACCTAGCAGTAAATATTTAAAAAAAGAAGCAGTAGGGTGTATGTCAGATGCTTTATTTCTGTATGTCAGATGCTTTGTTTCTCTTTTTGTCTCCTCTTATTAAGCAGCTGTTTTACGATGAGATAAGATCTCTTTAAAAGTTGATTATCTCAACTTTCAGAATAAGAAGACTGGAGTGAATTTTTGGTGGGTTTGCTGTTTTACTTCTAGCTTTATCTTGTGTGGAATAGAAACATGTGAGAAGACATTCTGGAAAACTTTTCTTTGATTTACCCTTCTTGCTATTTCACAGATTTATTCCCCCATACAAACAAATCTTATTCATAGAGAATGTGTTGCATAGCAAGTAACAAACTCACTTATCTGTATAAAATATCTATATACAATAATCTTTAATATTCTCAAAAAATATTCTCTAAAAAAGATAATTATCATTATAAAATACTTTGTGAAAGTCAACCAGTGTTTTCAAAAGTGGTAACACAATGTACAAGTGCATCCCTTGTTAATGAAAGGATACAATTTATCCTCTATGCCTGAATAAGTCTTTATTTTCTTGAAATGATATTGAATTTCTATGCCTGAAATAAAAATATTAAGCCATTGGAAATTGCTGTCTTCCATTTTTATATTTTCAAATTGTTGCTCAATTTTAATTGTCCAGAAATTAATTGTCACAAGATTTCAAATAAATGCCTATTAATTTAATGGCTATTATTATTTCTTCTTATTTTCATTTGTATGTATCATACATGGAACCAACAGTATTTTGTTTGAATACAACTATTAATAAATTAAGTTTTTATTTGCATTTTTATAATCATACATTAGATTCATATTTGTTACTTGAGGATAAATAGCAAACATAATGTAAATATTTCAATTATAAACATTGCCTCAGAGACTCTTAACTTTTTAAATAAAATACAAATTGTGTTAAACACTGAAATATCTATGTAAGAATATAAAAAAAAGTCTTACATGAGTTAAAAACCTCCTGAAGGAAATGATATAAGCCTTAATGAAAACATTTATAGAAATATCAATAATGAATACACATTCAAAATTTAATATTAGCTTTAATATTAACTTGAAATTGTATGATATTTTTGTAACACCTCTAGACCCTGGAGCTATTGTTTTTCTGAAGACATATTGGAACCAGAGCCCTTCTGTTCTTGAATTACTTCATCTCAATAGGCCAAGGATTTTTAATTCATATAAGAAAATAGGGTTTATATCTATCTTAATAATTAATAACTCAATGCTTCCTTTTTGAATCTATACTATTAGAGAACAAGAGTTCTTTCTGCATCAGAAATCAGGAGCTTGAAGTGAAGCTTATCTGTATTAAAAATATCAAAAATAGCATCATCTTGCTATATCTTCCAGACAAGAGGGAAGATGGTATGTCTTCCTGATGGATTAAGGAAAAGATCACAAATTTGAGAGACAGAAGTCTTGGATTTAAACCTGGATATGCCCTTTGTTGACTGACATTGTCACTGAATATCTCTGGCTTTTACCTCTCTCTTCTGGGAGACTGAATGAACAAAATGGAATGCATTTGGAAAATGTAAATCATCATCCATGTATTGGTCATTATCTTCACCAGGAACAACTAAATGACCAGTCAGGCTGAGTGATTTGTCTTTAAGTTCAAACTGATTGTGAGCCAATATGACCTCTTCTCTTTGACTTCCTGTCAGTCAAGATCCTTTCAGGTAAGATAGGCAGTTAGTATGAGCAACTAGTCACAAAGGAGGCGGTAGAAAAGAAAATCAAACACCGCCAACCCTAGGGTGGTGGGACCTGGGACATCAAAAAGCAGAACTGTCTCTCTGGAGTGGGAACCAAGGAACAAATGTGGCTACTGTAACAAATTCCATCCAAGTCAAGAGAAGGAAAAATGTCCTGGCTTTTTCCTTCCTTCTGACCCTCCAAGGTCCTGCCATTGACTTCATCTGCCCTAGCCAGAAACCAGCAAATGTGCTGGCAGGGGCACTTGGAATGTTTGACTGGGGCACATAAGAAAGATCAGTATGGACTTGGGTGACAACAATGGAAAAATAATAAAGAACGGTTATTTCCTGTCTACTATATACAAGATGTCATGCCTTGCACTTTGTATTATTTGGTTAAATTCTTAAAATGACAACTTAGCCATCACCAATATCATCTCCACCTTACATATGAAGAAAAGGAAACCTTATTTTAAGCAACTTACCTGGCTTTGGCCAACTATTTAATGTAAGAGCCCCAAAGGAAGTAGTTTGGTTAAGATGCTATAAACTATCTGGATTGATACAGAAAGCCAAAGAAAGTGAATCTGGGTAAGAAGAGTTTTCAAGACAGTGACAGCATTACCCCATGAGATGAGTAGAAATCTAGTTTTTTGTGAGTGGCTCATTCACTTGATTCACACATCATTACATACTTCTGTATTGAAATATGAGGAAATAATTATACTAATTATAACTATATTGTAAAAATTAATGATATAAGGATGAGTCTTTTTTATTTTACATTATTTTAAAGCATTATGATCTATTCTACTGCAATTAATTATGCCAGTACTGACACAAAGCAAAACTATGCTCTCATAAGGAGTAAAATGAGATCATACCTGGCTTCCTCCAAATGATATTTCCTTAGTAAAATGTACATCCATGCAAGTATGTTTATACATACACTATATGCAGCCTAGAAAACAGAAGTTAAATAAAACAAATTAATAATTAATTATATCAAGATTGTCCAAAAATTACTTAAATGAAATTCTGTAGAACTTGAAATTAATTTTCTCAGAAGCTTGCTCAATGATTATTACAAAACATGTTTTATTATGAACAATGTTTTATTACAAAATAAGAAAGACTGTATTTTCTAATAAAGATTATTCATCATGGGAGATATAATGGAAGAGAAGAATTTCATGGTTTAGATCAGGGTCAGCAATCTGTGGCCCATTGTTTGTCTTTATGTAGCCCATGAAAGAGTGAAGAATAGTTTTGAAATTTTTAAATGGTTGAAATCAACAATAGAAAACAGTTCACAACACATGAACATTTTATGAAATTCAAATTTTAGTGTCCAGAGCTAAGAGTTTATTGAATACACCATACCTCTTCATTTTGTACTGCCTATGTCTGTTTTCATACTGCAACGGCAGAGTTGAGTAGTTTGCCAGTGAAATGATATGGCCTACGGAGCCTAAAATATTTACTAACTAGCCCTTCATAGAAAAATATCTCCAACCCGTGTAATAGATGATTGAACCAAATAATTTCCCTCAAATAAAGAAATATAACTACATATCACTGGTTTATAATCTTTCCCTGCAGAGCTCCACCGGCCACCATCTCTGTCTCTATCTCTCTGATTCTCTTCACCTCTCTGTTTCAATTTCTTCCATAATCTTCAATGATTTACCAATGTCATTAGAGAAAAGTTTAAATTTCCAAGCCATAATTTCAAAACGTCTACCTCTAGGACTAACCAAACTTCCCAGCTGCAGGTCCTATGTCATCGCTACCAACTCCGAACAAGTCGTTCTGCTGATCACCATCCTCGCAAACTTAGTGCCTGTCAGTGCGCGGGCCTCCTGTTCCTGCTCCTGCACGGCCCGCTCGGCCCTCTGTCCTCAATGCAGTTTGTCCTTTCCACTGAGTCATTGTATTTCACTCTAGGCCAGAAGTACATCTCTCCTCTTATTTTTTTTACCACTTTTCATAGCTGACATTCTACTGTGTATCGTGCTTGTCTCATTTTGTTACATTAAAGACTGCAACTGTAATGTTTTATGATATTTTACTACTTTAAAATATTTGCCCCTCATCTCCAAATTATTGCATTGCTTTCCTAAAATTCGGGGCCACTTCTTTTATTACTTGGGCTCTTTACTCCTCAGAGTATGTTCCAAGTTGTAAATGCTTGATTTTTTTTGTGTTGTAGCTAGAATATTCTGAAACAAAACAGTGATATAGAAATCAATGCATGTTTTAAAAAAATGGCTGAATAAATGAACCGTATCTATGTCCCTAAGCACATAAGTTCTTTGTTTTAAATTTATGTAAGATCCATGAGAAACAGAGAGGAAAGGAAGGAAGGAGGGAGAGAGAGAGAGAGGAGAGAGAAAGGAAAGAGAGAGGAGAGAGATGGGAAAAGGGAGAGAGAGGGAGAGGCAGAAGGAGAGAAAGAGTGAGAGAATGGCATTTGAAAATGACAGCAGTAAATACCAACAAAGCCTCTGGTCTGACATCTGCATTCCAGCCCGTCTCCGCCTAATGAAATGATAGGATCAGTGCTTTAGCCATCTGTACCAATTAACTGAACACTAATGTTCTTGCTGCAGCTGATGGCTGAGACCTCTGCAGCACAATAAAGTGCCTGGAAGTTCTATTTGCCATTTTGCAGAAAGGAGCAGGAAATATTGATCAAGGCTATAACATAAGAGCTCATTCAATTCAAAGCAATAGAGAGACACTAAGACAACAAATATTTTCAGCTAAAGAATAAAGGGGTTGGTGGTGTATCACATATGCATAATTATGAGCAGTTGCTACTGTCTTAATTGGATGACTGGGAAAAGCTCTTTTGCTGTAGGCATCCAACTGCCAGGGTCAAAAATGTTCATTGTGTACACTGATATTTGATGAACAGTCTTCACACCCATAGCTCTTGCTATGTCTAAAAGTACTCATCTTTAGCCTTTCAGTAATAAAAGCAAACCAGCTTTAATTTATATTCTGATGAGAAGTGGTAAAGGAATATGTCGGTAGTAAATTAAAAAGATAACTTTTTTCTTAAAACCTATGACAAATTCAAATCAGCTAATTAAAGCACCAAAAAGCCTACCTTGTGGTATTTCCTGAAGCCACAGGTTTCTGAATTTATATCTAATACAGTTCATACAAAAATGCTGAATTTACTTGGGTGCCAATGGATGGAGAGTTATATATATTTGTATAAAAATATTTTATTTAACTCAATATGCAGGGCTATCAGAATATTATGTAAGCTGATAAAAATAAACTTTGGCATCTTTGAAGTAACGTAGCTAATGGAGCAACTGCCTTTGGAAATTGGACCAAAGCTAGTGATCCAGGGAGAGCATGGGTATTTTCATGGTCCTGTGGAACTGGTCTTCATTTTCTCCGAAATTATCTGGACACTCCTAGTCAATTTCACACGGTAGGCTGTGCATTATATAGTTGTCTGTGCCAGCCATCCCACACTGTTTTTTTATAGCAACTTTTTCTAACAAACTAAGTAGATTTTATCCAACAAATATCTATCATACAGTAGGGAAAAATGCAACTTTCAGAATAGGATCAAGAATGCACTTCTTCCAATGCACTACTACATTGAAAAAAACTAGGTTAAGATTTAGCTTACTTCTCAGATAACACACTGCAGCAAAATCAGCCAGGAATTTTATGTCTGCCAGGGTGCAGTTACAGTGACAGACATAGATACTGCAGTCTCGTTTCTTTCTAATTGTTCTGTCATTCAAAACATTTGTGTGAAGATTAAGAAAGAAAAAAAAAGAAGATACTTATATATGGGTAAGGGTGGAATATAAAGTGAAAAGCAGTCTTATCCCGCAGTTGACTGTCTCCTACATCCTTGCCTTTGTGTCTATGAATTTCAGTATTGTGTTAAGTACAACTATTCTGTGCTGTAATAATAGTCTTTCAGAATACCACAGACTAGAACATGAGCTGAGCCTCCAGGTTTTATGATGCTGTTTCCCCAGGCAGCCCAGCTTACTGCACCTCATCTAGCCCCAGCTTTAGCATTAGAAGGAAATATCAAGAGTTCCATCATTGCCTGAGAGGTGAAATACATCTTTGAAGGCTCCATAAAGGCAGGAATGGAAATATTATAAAAACTTCACCAGGGAATTAAAAACACATTCATATTTGTTTTCAGGTTTAAGAGTGAATGCCTGAGAGTGTGTTCAGACAGTAAGTTTCAACAAAACATTATCATGCAATAGCTTTAGAAATAATTTGGAAAGTCATATTGTTTTTCCTAATTTCAATTTGTAAAGCCAAAATCATGTGACATACAAATATAAAAGCAAATAGAGAACAGCCAAATCTTAAGCTAAATTATTCAATTCCTCATTATTTGGTATCCTACTACATACAATTCTCGAGTCACGTGTATACCGAAGTCCTATGTGATAGTTGTAAACAACATGGGGAATTGGTATCCTGCATCAATATCTTAAAGCTATTAAAATTAGTGCATATTTTTCAATTTCATGCAAAGCTTCAGAGTTTCAAAATTAGAACATTTTCTGCCATTCCATAGCGTCCATAAGGGTAAAAAACAGCTTTGTATTTGCCAATGATAAAGAGGAATACACAAAACAGATCCTGTTACAAAGTAAATGCTCAAAGAATATTTTTAAATAAATGAAATACTTTCAGAAGTCAAAATGCCAAAAAAAATTAGCATTTTTCGAATGTCTGTGCTTGCCAACCCATTATTTTTGTACTTTGTAAAATAAATCTTGGCAAGTTCTTTTAAATTATTTTATTGTTGGTTCTATTTCATAGTATCATAATTCTCTCTAAGTTAGCAATCTGCTGTTATGGCCAGAGCTCCCTTAACGCTCATTTAATATAAACACCACCTCAACAATGTATGGGTTGTGTCTCCCCTATATGTTGAAGTCTTAACCCCCTGTACCTTACAATATGACCTTATTTGGAGGGTCTTCACAGAAGCAATCAAGTTAAAATGTCATTAGGGTGTGCTTTAATCTAATTTGGCTAGTGTTATGAGAAAGACACACACATAGGGAAAAGGTTTTTTGCAGTAGTCCTAGCAAACAAATATATCTGCATAAGGTTTGTTTCATTGTTCTTTACCAGGAAATACAATAATTATTCACAGCCTGCCATGAATTGTACTTTATTTTATTTAATGGGTAATTTTATTTTATTTAAAAATACTGTTATCCTTATCAAAATTAAGCTTAAACATTGGATATCCTTCCATATTTATCAGAGATTTTTTTGACCCTAGAATGTTTTCCAGTCAATTTTTTGAGATCTTTAATGAATAATATTTTGCCGTTTTCAATGAATATAAACTTATACATCAAAGTTACATTTATAAGAGAAGGCATCTCCAAGGACACTATCAATTCTCTATTTAGTTTTGGAAGTCTAGCTTGCTCGTGAGTTTAATTTTTTCAGTCACCATGTATTCATTTAGCCAGATATGCAATAAGAATCTTTAATAAACTAGCAAAAAATAATATAAACAAATGTAAAATAAAATAAATAAAAAATAATTATATCTTACTTATAAAGGATTTTGTGATTTAAAAGCCATTCTATAAATCATTTAATCCTCATAACAACTTTATGGGGAAACATCTTAGGCTTTATTTTTGCAAATCTGACCACATGTGAAATCGATCGAGACCTAGAAGAACTAGATATCTGATTCTTACATATTTCACAGTTTTGAAAGAAGGTGAAATATAATATAATGTTCTCTTTTTGTGATGGTTATTATTATATATTGCTGTCCTATGTATGCAATATATGAAAATAATTACTCTAGTACTTCCAAGCAAACCCCACCTAAAACCTTTTAATGGTACTTGGCACAGATATATGTCTTCATTTCTAGCTTCCTTTAAATTTTAAACTCTTCAAATTAACTACAATTGGAAAATGCTTACTTTGTTCAAAGTTCTCACGAGCTCAGCACAATCTTTCAGACACAAACTCATAATTTCTACCTTCCTTTCTGTCTTTACAATGCTTCAGTAATGTTATTTAACCTTTTAAAATGTCTCCTTTTAATTATTCATTTTGTGTGTGTAAATATTACACCCTTGCTTGGTACAATTTGCCTACAATCTGTAGCCATGATTATTCATAACTTAAATGTCAAATTCAGGGCACGTAACTTAACTTTGAGTTAGAATATTTTTCAAATAAATGATTATCCATTTACACAGTTGAAGTAAAGAATTAAATTGCATGTTTTCAGAAAATTTTTAAATGGTTTATTATTTTTGCAATTACTCTACCTTTGTTATTAGCAACTTTGGGATATATTTGGGAATCCAGTTCAGATAACCTATTATAGTTAGTATGTATTCTTCAAAGATATTTTCCTAAATATTTATTTCCATTACTTATTTTATTTATTTTCCACTAAATCCATCAAAGATTTAAAACTATTGCTCATACTTGCCTTTTAGGTGGTATTATTTAATACTTAAGTGCAAAACTGCGTGTCAAGGGGATTTAAGTGCAGCACGGAGAATACAGTTGGCAGTAACCGCACTGGGTGTGGTGAGGAGTACTAATAATAATGTGTTGTATACTTGACACCAATATAAAAGTATACATCAACTATACTTCAATAAAAATAAAACGGTATGTAAACAATGAGAATATGTTATTTTTGGTAGTATTTTATATAACATAAACTGTCTCTAGTAATGAAAATTTGTATTTTCTTTACCTCAATTGAAATGAAAAATGAATCTCCTTGGGAGATCTGAGTCAGAACATACTTTTTGATGACCTCCTTCAATAACTGAATATTCTGATGAAAATGGAAAATTCTAAAGTGCCCAGCTATGGTCCTCTCTACTGGTCAAAAGTATTTTTCTCCTCAGTCAAAATATATGTAGTATAGTATAATAGTATAGCATAACATATACATGTATATATATAGTATAGTATAATAACACACTATACAGAACTTCATGCTCTGGCAAGGAGGCCAGTAAAACTGTGACTAGCTTTACAAACAGCTATTCCAGGGATAAAGCAGATTCTGTGGGCAAACTTGTAGCATTATTATTATTAAAATGGCTGCTAAATACCCAAGTTTTCTTTCAGTGAACACTGTTAAGAAAACATTCTCTACAGCCCAAGGGCTTTCTCCAGGATGCTCCGCAGAGCATTAGCAATTCTGGTCACAGTGTACTCGCAGCCTCATCACCACAACTCACAACACTTTAGATTCCTGTGGGGCTTTCCCCACTCAGTTCCCATTTTAACTAATGTTGCATGTCTTGCCAATGAGTTTCAGCCCCCATCAAGTTCACTATGGATTCAATGTGACCAAAGAAATGACAGTAGATGTTTCTTTGGGGCAAAAGGGTTTATTACCCGGCTTGTTCTCTCGGCGGTAGGTCAAGCACTAGCGTCTCTGCCTCCACCTAAAGCACTGGGCCGAGCTCTCTGTATAGCGCAATAATAGCTCATTGCCTACTGGTATGTAAGCAGTAGCCTAGCAACAGGCCAGTTACATCATCAAGTGGTTTAAGTTCAGTGAGGATTCTGGCCATAGGAACCCCAACATCCCCACACTGCACCACAGAAAAACAGAAAGATATTAGAATTCCCAACTTTCTCTCTTTTGTTTCCTTTATTTTTTAATTCCTGACATTATTAAGGCCTCCTATGTATAAGGAACTTATTTTACACTTAACATTAGTGAACATACAGATAAACATGTTAGAGGTCAGCATATGACAGAATCATAAGTGGAAAATGGAGTAACAGAAATGTACATGAAAAAAATCTTAGTTCATGTACCATAAGATACAGCTTTTCTTTTCCATTATTGGAAGATTATATATTCACATTTCTAAACTTTCCAATTGCAAACTCCAGCACTTTACTGAATAGACTTTGTTTTTTGGCCATTTTAGTGATTACCATAATTTTACCAAAATAAATGAATGCATTCTCTACTAAAGAATAATAATTGGTAGTCCTCTGCTCTGGGAATATTCCCAATTCACTGCAAAAGGAATCTCCTACCTTCAAAATGTAATATAGTTTTGATTTTCAGCAAACTAGTTTCTCACATATAAATATTAATGAATTTGAGATCTGTTTTGCACCTGGAAAATCATTAAAACACATAAATGCATTCCAATAAGAAGCCCATATGAATGCATTGTGGCACATTAAAGGTATCTAAAGACTGTCTAAAGATCAAAATAAGTCAACTGTTAATTTGTTGTACTGTATAAAGCAGGCGTTTATACTCTTTTGCTATTTTTGTTAGTAATGTTGCTAATTACAATATTATGATCTTTCTTTGAACACTACAAAATCTGCGTACAATATATAATGTACAACTCATATGTGGCCTTTCAAAAATCAGATAGAATGCAAACCAACTCAATCATAAACAAAGATCATTATATGGGCAAAAACTTAGGGCTCAATGTTGCCACTTCTGAATCATTTTTTTTATATGCCTTCTTCAACACTAAGAGTATGGTGGCCACATCTGTTTGCTACCTTGCATCCAAACTTTAATGAAAAGCCTAACTTAGAATCTGTGTTCAATAAATTAATTTTTTTCAATTTAATCACATGAAATTGAATAGTACATAAAATGTTTGAAAGAGTAAATGAATTTTGAATCAGTTAAAAACACATACATTGATTAATCTTAGCTTTATTTAATGTCTTTATTACCACTTCAGTTAACTTATAACAGTAAAGATTATAATGGAATTAAGTTATAAGATATCAATATTAATGAAAAATCTTATTTTAAAATAAATTGAATTATAGTTAAGATGCACTGAAATCTTGCAATGAAAATGCTTAGGTGCCTCCAGCTGATAGAAAATAATTTTTAATTTGAATAATGAACTTCCACTTCATTTGTCTTATTAGTTCACATTTTCCATGGTAAAGTTTTTAAGTATACCAGTTATAAGTGATATGGGCAACATAAATATATTACAAAACAGATATTAATATTCCAGACATAGAGGTCTTGATGAGTTTTTTTAAGTTATTGACTTTCAAGAATCTGGATCCTTTTAATCAATTGATAAAGCAAAGTGGGAAAGACTGGTTCATAAAGTACTGGGAGAACACACAGGCAACATGATTTCATTTTAAGTTTGGTGAGCTGCCTGGACAGCAATAGAATCAGATACACACAGACCTACCAGGAAGAAGGCTGGGAGAGTCACTTACATAATCAACCCCTGCAATTATTAAAAGATGATCACTAGAAATTTATAGAAGCTTGAAACGGAGGTTTTGAAATACCATATTTTCATTAGCATTTTAAATGGAAATCTCATATTCCACCATACTCATCCCCCCATTTCGGAGGACTACTTCTCAGAAAGTAATCAGGCGGTGGGCTGCACAGCTCTGCTTTAATGGAGACTGGGAAGGAAATAAAGGAAGGGTGAGGTGACCTCTCAAAGTTGCTTGCTAAACTAAAATTCAGCTCAACCCTGAATTTTTATTTTTTTACAGCTTTCATCTTGTTAGCTTAATTGAGTTTCTTCTTTATTCCAGATAAGAACAGAGCTCCTCTCCCTCTTTTGTCCATCAGTGAATTTCAGAACTTCCAAGTTCCTATTTTATTGCTTATTAAAATGTTTGTCAAATAAGGAGCTTGCTCAGGCCTGTTAATTAGTATGGTTTCCCATAGCCTGTCACACTGGCTTGGCCAGAAACATAGCAAAATAAAGATCTGCTAATTAGTTCTGTGAGTCTGTTACAAATGATTTCACAGTACAAATGTGCACAGAAAACATTGAAAATACTTTTCACTTTCTTTTTCCTTTTTTTAAAATCTTGGTTTTAAAATGTACTATGCTTAATAGACACTAGTGGCAAAATTATAATAATTTTACGATGTTTTTACCAAATTGGCAAGTGAAATTAAATACATGCAGGATAATATTGAGGGGAATCTATATGATCTAGAAAAAATAGTAATTTAAGCAGAGTTATACAGAAATAGAAGCTTTTAAAAACACAGTAGCTATATAATAAGGTGAATTCAAAAGCAATTTGTTATATGCAAAGTTAAGAAGGGAAATAAAAAGCACTCTCAAGATCTCTGCAGAGAATAATGATAATAATTGGAATATCAGTTCTATAATGCATCTATTCCCCAACACTTTCCTGCAAAGATATGGTGAAACTGATGCTAATACAGTAAAATGGAATGTAACCCAAAGATTCCTTGATTCAATTCTCTCTTACCAGTGTGTTTATGACTTCTCTGGGACAGAGGTTTCCCCAGATTTTAGTCTCTGGCAGCTGGTGAAACAGCTACAGTGGGTATCAATGTATTAGAGAATCTAATTATTTCATAAATAATCTTTCATTTGAAACAGAAGTTTATTTTGCATTTTCCTCCTGGATTAGAAAATGTATATAATCTGCCATAATTTTCTAGGAACCTAGAAGGAAAAATGCCGCAAGAACAACCATTGGGTACTTCCGGTGTGTGGCACTACCCTTGAGTATTATTATTTAATGTTTTATTAGTCACATTTTACTGACATGGAAACTGAAACTCAGAAAGGGTAACAAATTTGTCCAAGGTCACACAATATAAAAGTGAAATTTGAATCTGTCTGCCTAACTGCACTAATGAGAGCTCATTTTACTGAGAATTTATGTGCCACCTGGTGTTCCAAAAACTTCATACACATAAACACATTGAATTTATACAACAGTCCAATGAGCTAGGAATATTATTGCCTCATATCACGGATGAGGATACAGACATATAGAGGTGGTGTCTTGTCCATTATACATTTAGTAGGGCACAGAACCAAGATAACAGGCAGTTTGGCTGAAGAATCATCTCTGAGCTACCTTGCTCTCCAAGCCACTCATTTTTGCTACCTTAGCATTGTGCAATGATTGAAAATTTAAAATTTTTTGAGACACTTATTTTCAGAAACATTTGGTAGTGCTATAGGTAGAGCTACTTATGTGGTGTAATT
The DNA here is from genome assembly GCA_032199065.1 of Smutsia gigantea. Classification (NCBI taxonomy): domain Eukaryota; kingdom Metazoa; phylum Chordata; class Mammalia; order Pholidota; family Manidae; genus Smutsia; species Smutsia gigantea. The sequence continues at coordinate 184,637 of JAVSCE010010391.1, forward strand.
TAAGGGGATCTTGAAAGACCCACTCAAAATATGAAAATCATCAAGGATGTGGAGAAAGGGGGACCCTCCTACACTGCTGATGGGAATGTCAATTAGTTCAACCATTGTGGAAAGCAGTATGGAGGTTCCTCAAAAAACTCAAAATAGAAATACCATTTGACCCAGGAATTCCACTCCTAGGAATTTACTCTAAGAATGCAGGAGACCCGTTTGAAAAAGACATATGCACCCCTATGTTTATCTCAGCACTATTTACAATAGCCAAGAAATGGAAGCAACCTAAGTGTCCATCAGTAGATGAATGGATAAAGATGATGTGGTACATATACACAAGGGAATATTATTCAGCCATAAGAAGAAAACAAATCCTACTATTTGCAACAACATGGATGGAGCTAGAGGGTATTATGCTCAGTGAAATAGGCCAGGTGGAGATAGACAAGTGCCAAATGATTTCACTCACCTGTGGAGTATAAGATCAAAGAAAAAACTGAAGGAATAGAACAGCAGCAGACTCACAGAACCCAAGAATGGATTAACAGTTACCAAAAGGAAAGGGATTGGGGAGGATGGGTGGGAAGGGAGGGATAAGGGGGAAAAAAGGGTCATTACGATTAGCATGTATAATGTAGGGGGTTGGACATGGGGAAGGCAGTATAATACAGAGAAGACAGTAGTGATTCTATAGCACTGATGAACAGTGACTGTAATGGGGTATGTGGTGGAGACTTGATTTAGGGGGAGTCTAGTAACCATAGTGTTGTTCATGTAATTGTACATGATAGAAAAATAAAAATATATATATGTAAATCAGGCTTTTAATCCTACTTCCTTCTAAGAAGTCTTCAGAGTATAGTGGAAAAAGTATAGATCTTGGTGCTGTAGCACTGGAGGGTTTCAACTCTAGGCAAGTTCACTCTGGATTTGATGAGACTGAAAAATGACAACAGAAGGTTGTGGGTAAAAGATCTTATACCAAGCTTTATTCTTGCAATGGCAGGTTGATTGCTAGAATCATGTCTGCATCCAGCAAGTCCACAATCCAATCTACCACCACATGGAACTCCGTGGGGAGCTCTTTATAGAGTGACTCAGTCAATAATACCTTATTGCCTATGGGTGTGCAAGCATTATTAGCCTAGCAGCAGGCCAGTTACATCATCAAGTAGCTTAGGGTCAGGTAAGGATCCTGGCCACAGGAACTTCCATTTTCCCTATATATGTATTTATTATTGTTATTTGACTTGATTTATATATTTGATTCTATATTACCCAATTAAAATAGATAATTAGGAAAATAAACAATAAACCACAACAAAGCATTCAAACTTAAAAATGGCAAGAGACCTGCCAACAACCCATAATACATTAAAAGAGACTAGTATTACATCATTCCTATGTAATAATTTGCCCAGGGTTTGATTAGGAAGCGGCATCATCATGCTAACCTTTCTCCACTGACCGCACTACAGGGGACTGGCACGGACAGAGCACAAGGGGACTGGCGCGGACAGAGCACAAGGGGACTGGCGCGGACAGAGCACAAGGGGACTGGTGTGCACAGAGCACAAGGGGACTGGCGTGGACAGAGCACAAGGGGACTGGCGTGGACAGAGCACAAGCATCGTTTAGGAGACCTGGGGTGAAGGGGCATCCCTACATTTTAGCCTTTTAGGGATTTTCATCAAATTCTTCCAAGCTTAGAAATCGTTTTAACAAACTAAAAACTGGATAACTGTATGTAGTCTTAAATTTAATTTTGAGAATAAGTACTTTATCTTTCTCCTACCCTGTGATATAGCAAGTGCCCTGCCATTTTAAAAGATGCTACTAATACCTTAATCTGTAGAAACTGTATGAGTTTTTCAAAATGCTTTCACAAGTATTTTCTCATTTCATCTTGACAACAGCCCTGCGAGCCAGGCAACAGCCAGGGCCCCTAATTCCGATTTTATACAGAGAGAAAACAGGGACCCAGCAGAAACGTAAATCTGAAGAATCTTTCCATATACCACACTCTGCCTCACTTCCTTTATCCCTTACTTCAATCATCATTTTAAACAACTATGGGGACATTCCTATTGTTAACCATGCACACATTTATATGATATTTCTGCCATTTACAGTATGACTGATAATTAAGCCATGTATATTTGACCATATATATGAGCTTTATATAGGTTATTTTGTTCTATAAATGATTTGCAAGTTGTTTCTAAATTCTCTTCATAACAATCATATATTTAATTCTCATTCAATATTTTCTAATGAAGTCACAACCTCCATTTTAACTTCATTTCACTTCTTCCCTCTACATATATACCTACATAGATCTTTCTTTGATTTATCACTTAAATTATTTCTTGCAATCTAATTTATTGCTTTTCAAGGTTTTAGTCTCTGCTTATCCACACAGCTCCCAGTTTTTCATTATGATACGCATATACAAGGAAGGATGAAAGAGATGAGAGAGAGAAAAGGAAGAACGAAAGAAGGAAGTAAAACCCTTGAGAAGGCCTTTTCTCAGTCCCTCAGATGGAATCAGTTGTTCCATCCCGTGGGCTAAATGCATTTAAAAATATCTTTGTGATAGGACTTTCACTTTATGATTTTTATCTTTATATTTTGAGCTACCCAATAGGTTTGTTCAGGACATACAACACCTTAACCTCAAGCCAGGGAAGTTATAAAGTCTACAAACTTTTGAACAATTAATCAGTATTAATGAGGGTGGACTTTTCTAGGATCCTGGCTGGGAGGAAATCTTGAGCTGATTTGGATTAGCACCAACTAACTACTAATACCAAATACTGGTAAAGGGGAATGTCCCCATCTGAGTTGGGGCACCCCCATCCCTCCTGCCCCATCTCCTCATGGAATGGGGGTGGAGATGCCTAAAATGTTCTAGAGACTGAAGAAGGAAGGCAACCCCAGAATGGACAGCCTGAATCGAAGCAGCATATTTTTTAGATCACTCCTGCTACACAACCCATGAAGGCAGCTGTAGATGTGGTACAGCCACACAATGACATCAACACAGATTTCAATTTCATGCACATAATTCAGAGTAAGAACTACTTGGGTGGGATTGAGAGTTGAGGAATATGGCAAGAATGTTGAACAAAAGCTTAAAAGACAGAAAATACCAGGTAGATTTAGAGAGTAAAAAGATTCTATCTGAATAGAAGACAAGATATTTAGTGGGGAATAATTTCTACTAGTTAAGGTAAAAATGATAGATCATGAAGGGCCCTGAGTGCTACAAAATAGTACAGTAGCAGGGAGCTGACAAAATTGGAGCCATTCTTTATGAAGATTACTTAAAAAGCCAATCTGTATGATAGACTGGGGGGATAAGACAGGTAGGAAGGCCAGTTATGAAGTTACTGTAATAAAGCAATTAAGAGAAACTAGGGCAATTACTAGAAGACTGAAAAGACAAAGATAAATATGAGAAATACTCCAGAGATGGAACCCAGTGGTGTTGAGATGATGCCAAACAATTACAACCAAACTCCCTTGTATTGCAAAGAAGTCCAGAAGAGGTAGGACTCCATTTTCTTATTCAAAGACCTTTGTTGAATATTCTTGATTAGAAACCTATCACTGCTGGAAAACTGTCAGAGTCAGTGCTGGGTTCCCTGATTTCTAAGTTTAGCAAGCACCAGGCATTTATACCTATAAGCACTTATTAAAAAATGTACCTATTAACTCAATAAATATTTATCCAGTATTTATTAAGTGCTGTGCATTTTTCTAGGCTCTGGAGATACAGCAGCAATGAACAAAACAGACATTATTTTGTTTTGTCATGCAGTTTACCATTCAGGAGAGGGAAATAGGTAATACATAAATAAGAAGTGCAGAGAGGACAACATGGCTGAAGAAGGGAGGAAAGGAAACACAGTAAGAGATGTGGTCAAAGACATCTTGGATCCAGGCTTTGCAGGACATTACAGGTCATTGTGAAACTTAGCTTCAGCTTTCAGTCTGGTGGAGAAGGGATCCCACTGGAGGGTTTTGAGCAGAGGAATGATAGAATCTGACTTAAGTTCTAAAAGGATGACTCCTTATGCTGTAGATACTAGACAGTACAGAGTGGAATACAGAGCAGGAAGATCAGTTGGGAGGTTACTGAAAAGAGAGATCAGTAAATAGGCAGTGTTGGCCTAGACCAAGTAGGTTGTGGTAGATGTGGTCAGAAATAGTCATTTTCTGTATATATGCTGAAAGTAGAAAAGAGACAAAAATCTCCTTAGCCTGAGGTATGAACAAAGCTCTTTAAGTTATATAGGCATAAAGATGAATATTTGAGCCTTAAAGTGAATTAAATTTAAAAAATGATTTTAAGCCAGACTGTTCAGATACTCCATCTCCCTTGGGCCCCAGTCATTGCTCCACAGTTTCTAACCTTACTGAGCTTATGCATAGTCTAACACTGGCTAAACTGTACAGATTGGTATGGGCATGTCAATCAGTAAAACAACTCCCATATCTAGGCATACTCCAACATTCATGTGCATATTCAGAATTTTCCAGCTAGTTTATCCTATACCCTTGGAACTCCCTTTTGCTTAAGTTTCAAATTAACCATAGGTGCAATTAATTGAATAATGTAAAGAAGAAGACAGACTACCTGACATCTAGAAGAAGAGTGTCCATTTTAAAGCTTTGAAAAATGCAAAATCAATTTTAAAATTTTAAATAAAGTTTGCCAAGGGGTTGGTATCCAAACTATATAAAAAAATCATTAAAGTCAATGACAAAAAAGAAAATCCAACTCAAAAATGGGCAGCGAATCTGAATAGATATGCTTCCAAAGAAGACATATTGATGGCCAACAGGTACATGAAAAGATGTTCAACATACTAATAATCACGGAAATGCAAATAAAAACTACAATGAGATATCATCTCACCCCTGTTGGGATGGATATTATGAAAAAACAAGAAATAACAAGTGTTGGTGAAGGTGTGGAAGAAAGGTGACCCTCATAAAATGTTCATGGGAATGTGAATTGGTGCAGCCACTCTGGAAAATAGTATGGTGATTTCATTTAAAATTCAAAAATTAAAAATAAAACTATACTATGATCCAGAAATCCCACTCTGAGTCTTTATCCAAAAGAACTGAAATCAAGACCTTGACGAGAATTGCACTCCCATGTTCGCTGCAGCATTACTCACAACAGCCAATCAGTGGGAAACAATCTAAATGTCCATTGATGGATGAATGGATAAAGAAAATGTAGTACATACATAATATGGAATAATATTCAGCCTTAACAAGTAAGGAAATCCTATCATGTATTACAACATGGATGGGTTTTGAGGACCTGATACTAAGTAAAAAAAACATTCACAAAAGGGCAATTACTACATGATTCAACTTACATAAGGCATCTAAATTTGTCATACTTACAGAAGCAGAAAGTAAAATGGTGGCTGTAAAGGGTTGGGAGGAGGAAGGCAATAGAGAGTGGCTGTTTAATGGGTATGGAGTTTCAGTCACAAAAGATGGAGAAGTTCTAGAGATCTACTATACAATAATGTGCATGCATTAACAATATTGTACTGTACAATTAAAATTTTTTTATAAGGGTAGATTTCATGTTATGTGTTTTCTGGCAAAAAGACCAAAAGGGAAACTCACAGGAAACAAAATACTGGGGAAACTACAGAGGACTCAGGAAATCAAATTCACTAAGCTATAAAAAATCCTGGACTCCTTTCTCAAAGTTGTACATGCATGACTCTGATTCCTAATCTGCAAACTAAGACTGAGAACTGAAATCACAGAAAACCTCCCCAACCCAAACAGACCACTGAATGATCAGCTCCTCACTGAGTGAATTTGCACAGGCTTTTGAACTGACATTGAAACTGCAGCCAAACTGAAGCCCACTGAACTCTCTTTTTTTTTTTGACAAATATGGAGTCAACATTTTGGTGCATACTTTGCAAAAATGAAAATGGTTTCTTATTGGTGAACTGCACAGTCCAACAGTATAGTTATTCTATTAAAATGAAGCTGATATTATTTGATATGATTTACTCTGTAAATAAGGTAGTTCACAGTGTTAGCCTTATCTGTTGAAATGTTCACTTTTCCTTATTTCATAAATAAAAAAGTACAGTTACTAAAGCAATATTAGAAGATGTATATATTTTGAAAAAAGGAAAAAAGTCTGAAGATTTCTCACCAATTTCCTTCCAAACATTTTTTTTTCTGTACAAAGTTTTGGTTATTTTATCATTTTATTTTTTAAATTGCTTTTCCATCAAAGGTTGTTTATGGGTATTTTCTGGTTGATGTTATTTTATTTTAGACATAATGCATTCAGGGGATTGCTCACAAGTTGCCATTTCAAATAGTGATGCAAGGAAAATATTTTGGCAATTTTTTTTCATATTTGTGCATCTCTCTATTAGCATATTTATTGAGGTATAATTGACATGCAATGAATTGCACATAAAATGTACAATTTGATAAGTTTTGACATATATGTATACACCCTACAACCCATCATCACATCAAGATGGTGAACACAGACATCAGCCCCAAAAGTTGCCCCTTTGTAATAATGCTACCTCCATGCCCCCTCAGCCCCTTCCCTAGGCAAACAGTGACCTGTAGTTCATGGTACATGAACTACAATATACTGTGACACATATTTTCAAATTGCCAGTTAAGTGACAGATATTATCAAAATTCTTTCAGAGAATCTTAATGAACTCACTTCTTCAACACATACAAGAAAGTTTGTTTTTTGCACATCCTTGCCAAAACTGGCTTTTATTAAACTCGATCTTTCTGTTCGAAAGGGAAGAAAACAAAGTTGCCTTGCTTTTGTGTTCATTTATTTTCATTGAATTAAGAGTGAACAGAGAGTTTGTTTCATGTTTGTTCTTAATGGGTGTTTATACTTATAAAAATTTTCTGTTCATGTCATTTGCCTAGTTTTATATTCAGTTGCTTATTTTATTAATAAGAGCACTTTTCATTTTACAAAATTAAGTTCTTTTCCATTACAGACTGCTTTTTAAAACTATTTTGCCGTTTTTCTTCTGAAAATAACAAAAAAGGTATTTGGTAAATTAAAAGTAAATCAACTAATACTCAGAGCAGAGGTGATAGATGAGCAAATATTTGCAATACATTTTAAATCTCAAAATCAAATCTAAGATGTAGAATTTATTAAAATGTTATCCCAAATATATTTTCATATGCAAAAATATATTATTTTAAATTAGGATATTACATTAAAATTTCATTTGTCATTTTAAATACCTAACAATAACTAAATTTCATTTAAAATTTTTCAATGTCTGAAACACCTGGCTGAGAATAAGTTATGAATATTTCAGGATATTCTATTAGTCACATACCTGTTTTCGTTATGTACCTCCTATAAATAGTATTCACAATGAGCACAACTTGATAACTTTGGCATGGAAAGTCTAGGTAATCAAGCTACTTAGAGTCACTTTCATTATTTCTTTAAAAATGCCAGCATCTTACTATTGTGTGTAGAGTTAGGGGTATTAAAATGTGTAAATTGATGTCACAACTAACGTTATGATATTTGGTTCTAATTTAATTAATTTTGAGCCCAACAACTCTGGAAATAACTTCATTAATTTTGGCCATGCTAAGTGGAGACTATGAGAGAGTGCTCTTAAAATTGCTTGAGAGAGTTAGGAGAGGCTTCATGATGAAATTACTAGAGGCATTGTATGTTCCAGGAAGTCTGAGTTTTTCCATAGTGGTTCAGCTTAGGAGAGGAAGAGCGGAGCAGTGTATATAGGTGGTATGGGGGTGAGCCTGTATTGCTTGCAGGTGCTGCATTGAATGTTTTGGATGCAAAGCAAAAAGCTTTGATATTTTAATTTAAGGCCAATATCTCTTAACTTTTTAAAACTCATGCCCTCTATTTTTAAGGCTGAATAATACTACATTATATGTGTATGCCACATTTTCTTTATCCATTCATCTGTGGATGGCCATTTGGATTGCTTCCACATCTTGACTACTGTGAGTAGTGCTGCAGTGAACATGGAAGTGCAGGTGTCTTGCAGAGATCCTGATTTCAATTCTTTTACCTCAGTACCTAGAAGTGGGATTCCTGGATCACATGGCAATCCTATTTTTAATTTTTTGATGAACCTCCATACTGTTTTCAACAGTGTTTTTAGCATTTTTCATTCCCAGCAACAGTGTTCAGGGTTCCAATATCCTCACATCTTCACCAACACTTGCTGTCTTTTGTTTTTTGGACATGGCCATACTGAGGAAATTCCACAATGTGCGAAAACATAGATGAACCCTGAGGACGTTATGCTAAGTGAAATAAGCCAGTCACATAAAGACAAATACTACATGATTCCACTTACATGAGGTATCAGAAGGAGTCAAATGCATAGAATTAACAAGTGGAATGGTGGTTGTTGAGGGTGTGGGGTCGGGAGAAAAGGAGAGTTACTAATCAATAGCCATGAGGTTTTAATTGAACCAGATGATTAAATCTAGAGTTTGCTGTAAACATTGTATGGACCGATTATAGCAGGCAATACCATATAATACAAAAAATTTGTTAAGAGGTAAATTTCATGATAAGCTTTCTTACCACCAAAAAATTTAAAAAAAAAAAGGAAAAGACATGTCCCAGCTAATGTTTTTTTTCAGTCAATCTTCCACACATCCCCACTAAACATAAAGAATGTTTTTTCAATAGTTTGCATAAAGAAAATGATGTATTGAACATGCTTCTTTACAATATATACTGCCAAGTCCTCACTCTGATGTTTTTCCTTGTGGATGAGACACTCCCATCTCCCAAAGTTAAGAATTTTTGCAGCAAGCCTTGGAAAGACAATCATTTGTTGAACAAATGTTATTTTTTAGGTATTACTATGTTACCATTCAGCCAAGGCTTTTGGACAGGAGGGAGATATGAGCAGAGGTGTGATAGGCATATTCCTGTGGCAGTACTTGATGACAGGACTGCAGGGAAAGAGATCATTAATTGTCCCCAGGTCTACAGAGGAGAAACATGAAGCACCCTGCAAAATACAAGTAACACAAACATGTGAGATATTATAGAATAGGCAGCTGAGACTGAGGATGCTAAAATGGAAAGTCCTGGTCTGGGTATTCAAAACATAACTGTGCTAGCACATTATGGTGCTAAAATGATTTTGGACCTCCAAGAGCAGATGAGTTTCTGAGTGTCACTGTATCATACTTCCTGCGTCAGTGGACCGTGTACATGTTGGTGACACTGGGTACAAGGTGAAGGAATACAGGGTCTTGATTACCGTTTCCAATAATTTCCATGGCCTCCGGCCAGCCAGTGTTAAAGCAGGTGCTCACAAGCCCCTACATCACAAATTAACATTTTAAACTTAGTTTGGTTTAAGTGGAAATGCATCATTTTGGATGAATGACACATCTCATCTGTGCTCCTGTCCTTCTTAACCGACGACCTCATTTCTGACCACAGTAACCCCTGATGGGACCCAGCTGTGACTCCTGAAGGACAGATGAAGCGGTTTTCACAGCTGGTTGTAGAAAAGGCCTTAGGTTCATACGTAAGTAGTCATCCCCAAATCTTCTACTTACTGAATGAACAGCCATTGTCTCCATGGTTATCCCTTGAGGCTCCAAGATTTCCTTTAGTGTCTTGTTCATCTTATGGATAATGTTGTAATTCATTTTGAAACTGTTTGGCCTCTATGCAGTAGACCAAGGTGATAAGAAGCAATGAGAAGCATGGAGATGACTGTCCCATACCTGGACAGCCAAGGAAGTCAAATAGGAAAGGGTATTTACCTGGACTAGGTTAGGTTTATGTTGGCATTTCTATTATAAACCCTTTGGGAGGCTACTAAATATGCTTATTAAATTTATTAAAACATGACACAAGCAAATGCTTTATATGGCTTATACTTTAAAAAAAAGGGTTTTCCATTTCATATTGCCTTAAATTGGTTGGTTAATATTTCTGTTAAATTGTTTCATTCATGCAAGAAAAATGGTACTGTATTTTAAAGTGTACATGGAAATAAAATGTATTGGGGCAAAGTCACAAATGTGATCATTTAAATGATACACTTGTAAAATCCCTTAAAATCATATTGAACTACTTTAATATATATTCCACTGACATGTTTGCTTAAAGGAGGAAAAGAAGGCATGTAGGGGAAGGTACTTTGTCACCTGAACCTTTTGCCCTAATTTCAGTGATTCTAAAAATATACATGTTTATATATATAATAAAGGCCTAAAAAGAAACTTAGATGTCCATATCAACCTCTCTTAGCCTTGGTTCCTCCATGTATAAAATAAGGGTGATAATGGAACCTCAAAGAACATAGCTATTATGTCTTCTTACACATTGTTATTTAGTTAGAGAAAATGGATAAAAGTGATAGCTGAAGATTAGTGAAATGGCTCTAGGCACTGGGCTCTGACTTTGCAAGTTTGAAAATTATAGGAATGTACTCAACTTAGTTCATGTACATTACTGATACAAATAACCTTCCCTTCCCCAATCATTAAAAAAAGGACTATGGTTAATACTAATGGATAGAATATAGATATTTAATACATAGGAAATATATCTATATTTTTAGCAACACATCCTATTATTTTGCTTCTGTAATTTTTTTAGATAGATATTTCTAATAATAGGGACACTTAAATGACTTGGGACGATAAAGTCACCAAATTTTGAAAACAGTTTGTATTTGTCTTTTTGATCAATACTCACTGTGAAACACCAAATAACTTCATAGCTGCTGTGACAACCATGGGCGTTCTGAATTCAGTTTCTCATTCTAAGTACTTTAACAGCTTTCAATCAGTATAGAAATAACTACTTTATTATGGCCAAGTCAGATATGTTAGAATGGTCTTAGAGCTCTGAAAGGAGTTAAGACACAAGCTAACATTTTATGAAATGTGAAAGAGTTCCATATAATGATAGTATACTTTAAAAATAGGTTAAACCTTACAGAATACAAAATATATTTATAGAAAAGAATAGTAGTTTCTATTCTATAACCTCTGATGTCTTCTTCCAATTTCTTTATGAAAACTAGTAAACCCAGCAAGTATGATAATATATAATCATTTCCTTTAAAGGATTTAAACAATTATTAGTACACAAGGCCTAAAGCACATAAAAGGGGCATGCACTGTTAACTATATCTTTGTGAGAAAGTATTTTAGAAATCAAACTGTAAGCCTTTTCAAATTTCATTGCAGAAATGAGTGACCTGTGGCATCCCAGGCTATTTTCAGCGGCTTTATAGTGAGTGTTCAAATTACAGCACATAAATATGTGGAGGCAAGTATTCAAGGGCAGTTCAGTTGTCTTGTCATCCTCGTAAAGAGAAAGGAACAATGGCCCTTTGTGGGGTGTGGGGGTGGGAGGGCTGGGCGAGTAGTTAACCTGGAAGCAGTGTGGAGAGGAAGGAAAGTGAGAAAACACAGTATCAAGAATAGTAACAAAGCTATGCTGGGCTTTTGAACCCAAGGTCACTGCCCCTAAGAATTCTTTTCCAGATATCGCTGTGCTTTCTGAACTACTAGATACCCAAACACCTCCAAATATCTCCCAGCCTGCCTCCTGGAACATCACCATGGTGGTAAGACGAGTGTGGTAAGGAAGACCCTTCCCTGCTTTCAGTTACCCACCCCCACCCCCGCCCCCGCTGCTCACAGCAAGTGTTAACCACACCTAAAAGGAAGTCAGGCGGGATCCCGCAAGCTGCAGGCTTCTCCAGTGGTGAGGAGAAGCTGTTCTCCACTGCATCTTCTCTATTTCAAGCACATTCTGTGAAAGCCACTGTCTGACCAAGTCATTTTCCCAGACGCTACAGTTTGCTTCCCTCACAGGATGGCTGTAAAAATTAAAAACCATATAAGAGAACATTTGGAAACTGTAAAACAGCCTACAGGTAAAAGGAAATCTCCATAACAAGAAAAGTATGTTGCCAGTGAAAACTCTTAAAAATCTCTCTTTCAGCAGACATTATCTCATCTATAAACCACATGATAAAATTCCCCTTAGCCACCAAACTTTCAAATACATTTGTGGAATTAGTAGTCCTAAAATTATAAATAGTTGGGTAATAATGATGGAGGTGTTGAACCAAATCTTAAATATCTGTCTTTGATTATTTGGGACAAAGAAGAGCGTGAAATACATGGATACACATTATGATTTTTAAGAAGTACAGGGAGCCTCAGTTAATCCTTGAATCAAGGAGAGGACCATGCTTTGTCCTTGGGGTCTTTTTCAGCAATATCAGTTTCTGTTTGCTGATGCTTCTTTAGCCGAAGGAAGTACCACCTTTCCCCTGACCAAAGAAGATTCCCTCTGTTCTACAGGACTCAGTTTACCCAGGGAAGCATCTTCTACCTTTGTCCTCAGTTAGTATGTGCCAAACACCGCAGCTGACCTCAGCTGTGGGTGTTCTCCTGCTCTGTTTCCCATTCATCACCCGCCTCCACCATTTAGGCTGACTTCCTTATGTCTGTGGAAAGAAACAAAATGGACATTTGTATACAGGTGCCCTAATCTTGTAGAAATATATATGTTAAGGCCTTCAGAGAGTCAGATTTCTAGGCTAAAAAGACAAATTAGTGATTCAATAACACAATGTTTCTTATACCTAGACTGTTTTTACTGAGACATTCCCAGCCTACATTAGCTTTATCTTTTTTTTTTTCTACATCATTTTTATCTTAGAGATGAACACAATCTTGATGGCTAAATCAGTGCTTCAGGCCATATAAACGGCATCTCATCATATATTAGAGACTTTAATTTTCTCTGTTTTCAGTCTTTTTCTTAATTTATTTATAGATTAAAAATTTATATCTTACCTATATGTAACTACTTCCAAACAAAATAAGCCTGTCAGCAAGTCAGCCGTCTTACCTTTACAGTCTGTGCCTCTACATGTAGGGAGCCACATTCACAAAGGGAGACAGGAGTGGGACTTAGTGATTGTGAATTGTGTGTGTGGCTGTGTTTGTATGTGCTCGGGACAATCTTGCCAAGTTACGGTACGCCCAAATACAACATGTTCAAAATAGCTATTACTAATTTTAACCTCTGGCTAATAAGGGAAAAGTAAGATCAAATAAAATAATAAGGAAAAGCAAAGTGATGAAGTCAGATATCCCCAAGGAAGAAATGAATACTTCTACTACTCATAATCAAGGAGACTCAAGGTATCAAGTACAGTCACTAATTTATTCAGTGACTTGTTTTAAAGAAATTAAAGGGTAACACTTACTATCAAGATGCCCCCTCTCAGCCCCCTCCCAAACGCACACTCTATTTTCAGACTTACAGCCTCTCTGGTGTAAACAAGGAGCCAGGGAGGAAAAGAATACCCTGGCTTTCGTGTCCCAGGCAGACTTTACTGACAGCATGGTACACCAGGGTCCTGGGGGAGGGACGCCTAAGCCCATCTCAGGGCAGTAGGGATTCATTCACTCACTTACATCTCAGTGGAAACATAGGCACACAACTTAATAAAGCTGATGTTGGAAAGTGGGACGGGTAAAGAAAGTCAATAGCATTTACCTCTTCTAATGCTCAACTCTTTAAAAACAATCATTTTCTGCTTGGCTGTTTTGAAACAGAATACATTTTGCCACAGCCATTTTGATATAGTGAATTTAATATAGAAGGAAAGAAACATCTTGTTAATGCATTAGATTTAGATCTTGTTTCTCATTCCTCAACAGCCAAGGGGATTTACCTTATACTGCATTTACACATTTCCAATGACTGGATGTTACCTCTATAAGACAAAATAAAGATACATTAGAATTGTAGTATATGTTAGTCCCTAAAGGGTAGCAGTTTTGCCTCCAAAATTTTTAAAGAAGCTTCACAATATCATTTATAATTAGTATACTGAGACATAGTTGTTAGAAACATTAATAAAAAACTAGGTGTCCTAAACCATTTGGAGATGACAGTAAGTGATCCATTGTTTTCTAATACCAATTTTCCATGGTCTTAAAGATTATGAGTGAAAAACAACAGAATTTGAGATAAAGCAATTGTGCATACAGGTGAGTCCTGAGAGAATGAGCATGTGCTTATATCGCAATAACTGATGGATACTCTAAGACAGCAGAGCTAAACACTGACTCCTCGATACACGAGATTTGTGCCAGGCTGGACTCCGTCTCCAGGGTCTCTACCCTTCTGCTCAAGATACCTTTCAGTTCAGCCCATACACCTGCTCTCTACACAGACCCCACTTCATCCTCAACTGAGGGAGGTTCATTCAGTGATAAGGTGAGGCTGATCAGAGTAGCTGAAAGCTTAATGGTGTCTTTTTTTAAGCCATGTCAAAAACAACCCTGCATCAAAATTGCACATCAAAATGACATGTCAGAAAGCTGCTAGCATCAAAATGCTTTTGTCAAAGAAGTTGCATAGGTCAAAAGAGCCCTATAAAAATCTCATGTACACATCTAACTCTTCATAGACCAATCATAAAAAAAAAGATCAAGGCTTCCTAAGATGAATGCGAATTCAAGATGTGACTGAAGGGCTCCAGAGAACAAAGTTGTGGATATCATGGCGGAGGGCGGGCGAGAGTGGGGCGGTGAAGGGCCGGTAGGAGAATGAAAACACACAAGCTAAACAAGTAAAAACAAGCCAAGTAAGCTAAACAATCCTTCAATCCCTTTTGTTCTTTTACCTTTAATTTGGTAAAGGACTCATACCAAATGTGTTTCAATAGTCCTTTCATAAAAACTTCTGTTTAAGTTTCATGAATTTCAGTATAACCCACATGACAGAATGGTAAGATTTTTTCAGCCATCTTAAAATATGGCTTCTCCCCAAAATGGCTATTCAAATACGTATGAAGAATAAAAATTAAGTACTTATAAAGGATAAAATGTAGTACAATTTTCTGTAAAAGCCAAATCCCATTTTAAGGAAATCTTAATGGTCACAGGGATAATTTATTTTTTTCACTCATAATATATTTCATAAGTGGTTCAATGTGAAGTAAGGATAACCAAGGGCATCATTTTCCTGTCAGAAACAAGATATATTAGAACAGCTAACAGACTTTTTTCATTTATAATTTCTGTATCTCATAAATGATGAAAATTCTGACTTCTAACTTAGAGTTTAACTTTACTTTTTATTTTAACCTCCCCTAACTGCCTTATTACATATATTATTTGAAGACTGAAACATTGGTCTAGGAAGTAAAATACTTTCTATGGCTTGTGCAGGGGGACCCTGATCTTATGGTATAGCCATGACTCCAGAGATAAGGAGTAGTTGGTTCTTTGAGTGAGGAACATTTTGAAAAGACTTTAACATCAGCACAGGGCATCTTTGTGAATATGTGTGTTCAGTGTTACATGAGCATAAGGTACTTACTTTGACCTTGTTTCATAATGACACTATTTGCTCTGTCCTTGAAAATCCCATGCCAGATTCCATTATGATTAGGCTCTGTTGTTCCTTCCTTCAAGGGTATCTAAGCCTCCTCCTCCTTAGTCACAGCACTGAGAGTGAAGAAAAATACAGTCCCCAAAATAGGACAGCTATTACTGTCACCATTATATTCTTGGAGGTTGAACTTTTACTTTCTACCTCAATTTTTCTCAATTCCTAATTCCTCCTTTTTTAGTTGTTACTCATATTTACTGTTGGTCCAAGTTGATCCTGCCCTGACAGCTTATACTCAAGGTGGCAGATAAAGGAATGGTGTACTCATATTCAGTAATAAAGTGCTTAGACATATTTGGACCTACTCCTTAATCGCACCATCCCTTAAGTCCTGACAATTTAAGTTATGACTCATCCTTAGCTGTGTTAGTTGTGGTGGATAGTAGATCTCAAATACAACTTCTAAACTTTAATACAGTATTACTGATTGAGTACATTGATAATAAAGCCGTGAAAATCTACACACTGACCATTATGGTTTAAGGAAATCCTGCCACTTAAGGTCAGATGGTTTATCTTGGCATCCATAATCATGGGAGAAGAAAACAGAGATAAATATTTGATTTGTATTTTAAATCCCTGAGACAAACAACACTTCTGCAAGGAAAATAAACTGCTGCTTTATTCATACCTGGATTATAAGAAGCAAAAGAAATAAAGAATAATAATGTCAGCAATTATAATCTGTTTCCCAAAGCTAGTTACAGATGCTATATCATTTTAAGTCTTTTGCTTTTCATTTGTTTTCATTTTTGTTTTCATTATTGTTTTCTATAATAGGACTTTTCATTCAAACAGAAAAAGCTATGGAAGAAGGATAAGTACTTCTTGACAAAAACAGGTGCTAAAAATATAAAGAATATGTGGCTGCTCTGTAGCCATTATGGGAAGACAGATGACAAAAATCATCCCCTTTTCTCTGTGTTTCCTGAGAATATGGAGAAATGAAAAAAAGACACTTTGCATTTAGGACTTAAATGAGATGCTCTTTAATAAAATAATGGTATAACATTTGATACAATATACATTTTTAATGAAAAAAATTAGTCATAGGTTTCTTTGAAATATTTAAGTAAAAGGGGCCATCAGAAATTTAAGGATTTTATGATTCTGAATTGTGTCTTATATTGATGAGGCTGAGGAAACAATGACAAATCCTTAACAGTTAAATATATCTCAATACCCCTCCCAAATACCCCCCGCACACACATTCAACCCCACATATATTCCAATATCTGCATGCAAACACATGCATGCATCCAAACTGACATAGATACCTTCAAAAAGCTTCACAAACTTGTATCAGAATTCATTTCAGAGTTCTAATAACATAATGGTGAGTTAACTATTTTGGCAGAGCATTTTCCTCTGTTTCTTTTAAGAGCAAATTTATATTTACATTTATCTCAAGAATATTCAAATTATTTTCCTAATCAAGTTGGAGTTTTTTATTATCAAAATGACATTTGGCCCTTTTCACATCACCTGGCTTGATTTGCACAGAGTCCAGAAAAGGAAAGCACACTTACACAGTCACTGGTGGAAACAGGGCGGGAGCCCCGAACTGCTCGCCTTTAGTCCTGTGCTTTTTCCCCTTCTGAACATTACTTCCTCAGTCCCTCCTCAAGTTGCCAATTTTGTTAAAATATTTTAGGAAAAATATGATCTTATCTTCTTTAGAAACTTCGATCTTGATGAATTAGCTAGTATAGTTTATTCAAAGAATGACAGGTATACAGTCCTTCCTCTAGATCTATTTTATCAATCATTTTCTTAATATGTGGGTTTTAAGTTCACTTGGAACTTAAGATAGAGTAGGAGATCATTTGTAGCCTACCTCGTATTCTGTTCATACCTGTGCTCCTGAAGGTAGTTTTTCAATGATTACAGAGACACTTGATTAAGCTTATCACAAGGCTAATAAAACTTTTAAAAGATCATTATTGGCTACTCTGTAAAGCCTAAATTTCCATCATTCAAAGTTTACTACACTATGACCTCAAACCAATATACTACTTAATTTTTGTAACTCTCAACTTAGCCAAAATTATTTATTATTTTGCTTTCCTTTTTGTACATATTGCATACTTCCTGACCCATGACTTTGAACTGAACTGTTTCTACTCACTGGAGTTAGAATCACAATATTTTGAATGCCTACTGTGTGCTAGATACAGTGTTAAGAACTTTACATGCATTGAGTCATTTAATTCTCACACCAGCTTCAAAAGACAGTGTTAAACTCTTACTGCATTATTGTACCCATTGTATATTGAGAAGACTGAGGTTCAGAAAGGTTTAGTAATCTACTTATGATTATACAGTTAACACTTGCTTACACCAGGCTTCAACATGACACTGTCTGCCTCCTGAGCCCATGTGTCCTTTGGCAGTTCTGCAAACCTGTCTCATAATCCATATTCACTGGAGCTGTCTGTGCGCCAATGTGTAAGGCCTGCTGCAAACTCTAGAATGGTGATACAAACCTGGGCTCCATTAACTTCTTAGCTTATGATTTTGTCAAACTCTTGCTAATCATCCCACTAACTGTGCATATCAACTATTTCACTTCATCATATCACAGCATCATTTCATATACTCATCAATATTTTTATACATACAACTTATTCACCTGCCCAGACTCTAATCTTGCTGAAGAATTTCTATTTCCTTTTCTTTAAATGGTATCTTAACACCTTATTTTTCCTCCAATATAATAACTCTATAAGCAACACAATGTCCCATCAAATATAGCCTTGGGATAAAGGATTAAAAAGTATAAATTAGTGTGATTTTTAAAATGCATTTAAGAGTCATAATGACTTTGGACCTATATTTTTTCTCTATATTAATAAATAATAAAATGTACATTTTTGTTAGGATAAATAGTACTGAGGTTAGCTATCATTTATAATGCAAAAACTATGTGACAAACACTCATGAGATTTCTCTCTTATAACCACCTGTAAGCAAATATGCTCACTTTTACAACAAGGGGAAATCAGGGATCAGAAAGTGCAGATGAGATAATTCAGACTTTGGAAGTAAGCGAGAGAGCTGGGATTCAAATTCATACCGCTGGCTGTAAAGCCTAGAGTCTCACCATAATGTCTCAAGAGACAGCATATGCCAAAGTGCTTTGTTTATTGCAAACAGTTATAAAGTACTTCCTTGATTATGAAACATAATTAGAGAAAATATGATTAATAATTCTTAAGGGGAAAACAGCTCAACTATAATGATAAGCATATACCTGATTTTTTATGATACTGTTTTTTAAATGATCAGAATGAAAAATAATTTAATAATCGAGGAAAAGCATCATTATAGTCACCAATTAAACCTATCTTCTTGAGGAACAGGACTTTATCTTACCTCTGAATCATTTTTCTTTGGCCCTCATACAGCAGAGACTTAAGATATTAAAAGTAAATAAGTGAATGGAAATAGTTCTATGCTTTGTAGTACTAACACTGAAATTATACAATGCTCATGGTCCACATAAACACATAAAACACTCTCTATCCTGTTTCTGCAGTCCTTGTAACCATGGTGAACTCTTGTAACTCAATTTATTTGCATATACTATTTACATAACCCATACTGTCAATGCAGATTAGTCGGCCTGATTTCTAATGAGCTGTCTAAAACCTCTATTTCTCACTTCTCAATGGCATCAGCTGTTTCTATAGAAACGCATATAACATGAATTAGATCAAAGTCATTTTTTAATTTTTCACTATAACCTCACAAAATTAATACAGTTGGCACCATTAAAAATGGAATGTATGTAGAATGTTGATCAGAAGGCAAATTTATATATTAGTGTAGGAAAAAAGAAATCAATATTAATTAGCCAAGAAATCGTATTTGAAATAACATATGAAATCAAGAGAATGTACGGAGAGGTTCCTAAGACCTTGTAAACAGACAAAATAACAGTGCAGGACTGCAGAGCAGGGCATGACTCCAACACGATGGGGGCAGAACACTGGCCGGGTTTTGAAAATCATTATTTAGATTCCAGATAATGTAATTCTGCCCCTCCCAGTTGCCACAGCAATAGGATTCCCACCATAGAACAACATTATTATACGGAAAAACACATGCAAATGAAATAAATAGCATTTAATAAAGGAACCACATGCTGTCTAGCACTATCATGGGTGAACTATGGGGAGAAATCTGACATGGATTGTACCACAGGAAAAGAGTGAAGATATGAGAGTACTAATTTGAGTTGTTTGTAACAGATTAAGAGGTTAGGTTTAGTTTATATGCCAGGGTCTTGGTATGGCACAATTTGCTTCGCCTGCTCACAGTGGTGTAGATAATTATGGAGCTGCATGTCCACCATGTGTAGCCAGTTCTACCCACTGACACCAGTGTGTAGAGACATAGACTAGTAAGTCACAGAAATACAAGGACCTGATCTGTGTCAGTTGGTGTGTAGTCAGAGCAACAGTTATCAGATGCTTATTAAAATGGTTCTACTGCCCCTAATTATCACCCAAGAGAGTTGTGTACACGGGAGGAAATCAGTGGGTGTGGGTGTGTGGGGAGGGAGGCACAGGGGGAGAGTAGGAAGCAATCAGTTTAGAAGATTTGCACAAAATTAAGATATTTTGAGGGAAATTTAGCATATATATGCTACCTTCATTTAATACTTAACTTTATCATGGAACTATTTCTATTTGGAGACACTCTGAAATCATGGTATTTTTTTCTATTTTAGGTGTTTGGGTTGTACATCTTAAGGTATAATATATTCTTCTGAATTAAGCTGTCCAAGTCACATCCACTAAGTGTCATTCAATGACTAAAAAGCACTGTAAGTCATTCATGGCATGAACAATTGCCGTGGAGAATGGCTATGGTTCTTCACACCCCAAGGGTAATAAGTGTGGGCTTGTAACTCAAATAGACCTCACTGGAGTCACTGCTTTCTTCTTCATTTGGTGGGATTCAATTTACTCTTCATCCACTTTTAGTTTTTTTACTTATGTAAAATGCCATCATCGTCTTACTTATCTCACTGCCCATTTTAATAAAAAAATTATAGATATTATGGCATTTTTCAAAAATATTTTCTTGGTGGGATTCTTGCCAGTGCTCCTAGCCATCATGTGGTCTGTTCTGCTTTTCTCCCATAAATGGGTGTTCGGAGGCTAGGAAAGGAAGAATGGGAGGCATGTTCAACCAGGGCTCAGACTCAATAGTGTTTTGGCATTCCCTCTTACACGGTAGCTAAATAAAGCTCCTGACCAAGAATGTGTGTGTGTGTGTGTGTGTGTGTTGCATGTGTAGTAGAGAAACCAAGAACTCACTGGCTGACAAAATATTTTAATAGACCATCATGTATGTGAAGATCACAGTTTGAGAAGCAATACATTAAATCTTAGATAGTCTTTATGTAGTTCCTATTCCCAAGACACAACAGGAAAGACAATCACAGGCATAGCCTAAAATCACATAGCAGTACTGAGCTGGAAAGTGTTCATCCTGGGGACTCAGAATGCTTACAATATTCTTTTATATTACTGTAATAGTAAGGAACAAAAATAAATATGCAAATTCTTATAGAAAATTTTGAGGCACTTCAGAACAGATCTAGAGATGAAGAGAGATTACAAAATCCAGCTAAGCTTTCATTTTCTTGCTCTGTATAATCCTATATTTTTAGTCACATTTAGTAAGTCAAGATCAGCATGAAAAGTCAAGCTAAGAACTCAGACCCCTTCCCCAGTAGTATTATCAATAATAACAAGAATATTGCAATATAACAATAATAACCTGAAATATTGCAGAGACATTTGCACTCTATCATAGCTTTCTTATTGAAATTCTTTTACACATATTAAAAGAGAGGCTTTTATCAAGTAAAAAAAAGCTATGTTATTAAATGTAGGCAGCATTCTATGAAGTGTAGTGGCATATATAATTATTTATTTTTTGTAATTGTGCACTATGTAATTACATCTGTATGTAAGATAAAAACCGAAATTCATTGGAAATTTTTGAGATGTCTGCAACATTTGTTATACCTCACCTAATCTTTGTTTCAAATATCTCATTAAAATTATGTTTATATTGTGGAAAAAATAAAATACCGATTTATCCTAGTCATGTATTTAAATAGCCATTCTATTCTACCAAAAATGCCCATTTGTATGTTTTTACAAATCCCTTAAAGATTGGACAACTATACAGTCACTCTGTAAAAATGCCTCTTTTTATACAGAATTTAAATGCAACAATGAGTGTACCCAATAAGGTCTGCCCTAACCACCCACCTCTAAGAGCTAACCTTTTTGCTAGGTTGCTTTAGAACTCAAAATCCAAAAGAAGAACAGAAATTCACAATCCAAGCTTCCATAAATTCTTTTTTTATCTTCAGATTCTGATTGACACACTGTGACCTTACCACTAAAATGAGCAAGTGTTATTCCTTCCTTTCCCATTCATTAACTGTCCTCAAGTTTTCCATTGTCATAATCTTAGCAACCTTCCATTCTTTTACCGACTTAGATAACTACTGGTTTCTCTGAACCCATTTTTATTTGTAAACTCTAAAATGAATATTCTCTCTACTCCCCTTTGATTTTAAAGCACTTGTGTTAATCACATCCTGAACAAAAATCTGCAAGAGTTTTTGTTGCTTAATAATATAAACTTTATAAAACATACCTAAATAACGGCCTTTTAATGATAATGAAAAAAGTTATTATGCTCAATTCTTTCAACATTTCATGATTTTTAGCCATGCAAACTCACTTGTTATGTTTATTGTAGTACATCACATGTGAACATGCCATGGGACATGTGCCTGTGTGTGTGTGAAGTGTGTAAGTATAAAGGTGTGTACCTATGCATATATATAATATATGTGTAGGGTGTAGTGTGTCACTAATTTAAAACGTTTATATCAATGTGACATCATTATTATTATCAGTAATAATAATTTAAAGAAACTAAGACTCATGGCAGCTAATATTGTGTCCAAAGTCAGAAAGTCGTAAATGACAGAGTAGAGACTGAAACTCATTTAGAATGACTCCAAATCTGATACTTTCTCTACAGTAATGTTTTCATCTTTCCTATGCAATCCCATAAGAATGTATTTGGATTTTCCCATCTGAGTGTTGGTTTCCTAATCCATCCAATCACATTGTTTTCTAACATTGGGCTGTATGTAGTCCATGAACTAATTACTTCACTTCCTCAATAAGCACCTTTTAAGGCTGACTCACTACTGTATTTCATACAACTGCCAGTTAAAACTGGTTTAAAATCCTCTTCTGCTCACTCTAACAGCCCTGACAGTTTAGGGTGTAATCCAATTGATTGATTCTTCTTCTCATTGTGGGTCATCTTTCCTGGCTTTTTTGTATGACTTGCAGTCTTTGGCTACCAGGAATAGTGAATTTACATTTTTAGATGCTGATTATTTTTGTATTCTTATAAATATTCTTCAGCTTTGTTTGAGGATGTAGTTAAATTACTTCAAGACAGTTTGACTCTTTTTTTTTATGGGTCTTGCTTTAACATACATTAGATAGGTTTCATGCAGTCCCTAGTCCAGAGCTAATTACTCCCAGTCTTCCAAGTACAACTCTCTCCAATTAATTCAAATGGTTCTTTTCTGGTCCTCAGGCATTAGCCAGACTGGAAAATTTCATAATATATGGGGCCCTGGATAGAATTCTCAAAAGGCAGTTTCTCAATATTGCGGAATAATTAGCTGTAGACTAGATGCTCCTCTGCAAGAAACTATTCTTCCATTAGTCAGCTTAAAAGAGGTTCAGCTTTCTTTATTTCACATTGATTCAATGATTAATGCTAAATTTTATATTAAGCTTACTTTCTTCTAGGCATGTTTCCTTCTTATTCCTCACCTAACTTCAGTTTCCTCATCTGCACGACAAAGAAAATAGTAACACTCATCCACACAGTGTTGTTGTGAAGAAAAAAATGAGCCAATGCACATGAAGCGGTCAGGTCTTTCCTGGCATAGAGCACACGGTAGATTTGGACCATTGTTATTATTATTGCCAGTAGTTGAAATTCCTCTGCCTGACTTTAAGGATCACTAGAATCTGACCTTTTTACCCTCCTCCCCAGCTAATCTATTGGTTTTGGTCTCACATACAAATTATCTGGTTTCATTCTATTCGCTCTCTGTAAACACCTCCAGGACTTCCAAGGCTCTGCCTCAGTTCTCCCACTATTCATGGACCTTGAAAGTCCTTTTTTTCGGTGATTTTCAACCACGTGTCCCTTGTTATACAATGCAAGTCATTATCTCCAACCGTCTCTGGTATCTCTGGCTTCACTGGTCCTACCCCTTCTGAACTTCTACAACACAAAGAAAGAGTTCATGTGACATAATTTAGCAATTTATTTGGCAGTATTTTTCACTGTTGATTTTTTTATCATGAGACATTTGTCTCTAAATAAATATATTCCTTGGTGGTGTTTTGGTTTTGTTTTGTTTTGCTTTCTACCTTTCTTTTTTCTCATAACTATCACTCTAGTTCTCACAATTAATTGATTAATAATACTTAGTAACTTATTCACTGACATTCTTAATGGATAATTTTTATTATCATGATTTTGAGCTTCTCCACTTTTCCAAAGAGCATGTTACATTTAAGAAACAGCTCTTCAGATTTGTGAGCCATACATTTCATATTGGATATTTTATTGCCAATATGCATAAAATTCTGCATCAGGTTTAATAACACATATGCAAATTATATGGGCCTTTCACACTTAATATAGTTGTTTGTCATTATTCACAGATTTTGTATTTGTTAATTAGCCCTAGTCATTAAAATTTATTTGTGACTCCAAAATCAATATTCATGGAACTTTCAGTCTTTCAAGGACATACACAAAGCTGGAAATAATGAGTCACCCAACACACACATTCCAAACTGAGATCAAACGAGGAGACTTTGGTAACAGCATGGATGGACCTTGAAGGCATTATGCTAAGTGAAATAAGTCAGACAGAAAAAGATAAATATCATATGATCTCACTTAATATGGAATCTAAAAAACAAAAACAAACAAAATAATGAATTCATGGATGTAGAGAACAGATTGTGGTGTCCAAGACAAGAGGCAAAGGATGGGAGAAATTGGTCAAAAAAATACAAAACAAAAATGAGGAGATACTCTGCTTTCTTGGTTTGCTCTCATACTGAAACAAATATATTTTCACAGCCAATATCTGTCCAAATATTTAATATTATAAAACACTCTTTATTAATTTGTCTGTTTGCATTTGTTTAATTTTTCTTCAGCCCAAGTCAATTTGTCTGTTAGCATAAAAGTTTACTAAACACTGCTTATTTGTTATAAAAATTAGGATACACTAAGTAAAATTAAATCCTTTGAAGCAAAATAAAATTTAAAAAAACAGAATAAACAAAAAGGTTGTTCTGGAGCAAAGAATGTTCTGAAATAAAGAAACAAAAGCCTATATTACCAGAAATAAGATAATTTGCCATAAACTTTTTGAATTTACAAAATGATAGATGTAGAAGAGTCAACAGAGTGTATTCCTGTAGGTAGCAGGCTATCAGGAGAATCAGACTAAATTTTTGTGTAATGTTTGTATGTGTATGAAATAGCTATGTGTATATATTTGCATGAACTCCCAGCCAATGTACTGGAGGGTAAGTAAAGACTGGAAATTATTATCTATTTTCAACAAAACTAAGGAATGAAGGCATAGTGATGATACACAGAAATCTAAATTCACTATGAATTTCATTGACTATTTTGCTGAAAAGTCTGTACTTATACATACTACCATAGGTCACCTATTAAGTAGACAGATTAAAGAATTGTGCATTCCCTTAAGAGTACTTAATTTTGGTAAGATTATAGATTTACTGAGATTTGGTAAAAAACGGTGGATACTCTCCCTAGAAATTTGTACTTAAATCCACCTCCAGCATATACTATGAAAGGGTCCACACATATGATAAAGGCTGTTGCATATACGTCAGGTTCCATGAATCCTTTTTTTTTTTATTTCTTATTTCTATAAGAATATGTTGATGGCAAGTGGCCATCCCTTTGATAATAGGGAAGGCTCCCTGACTGAAGCAATGGAAAGAGTAGATCCTCCTAGAACTAGACTGCAGGCAAATATACTACATTGACTCTACGGTGAGGGAAATACTGTAGGACAGGCAGAAGGCATGAATCCAAGCTGTGAATATGCTGCTTATGCTTCAGAGGGAGTTTACTTCTAAAGCCATTCAGTTAATTAGGTATTAAGTGAGAGAGATATTTTAGTGACTTCAATGGAGTATAATTAACAATAAGAGAGAGATTCTAAATCAGGAGCTGAGAGAAAAGGAAAAAAACTGAAAGGAAAAATGTTAGATAACATTTTCAAATAAAGTGAAGATAACTCTGGAAAGAATGCTGATTTTATCAGGAAAAAAAAAAGAATTTATCCAGTCCAGTGTAGCTAATGAAACAAAAACTATGTTTAAAAGTGACTCAAAACATCAGCATGCATATTCTTTCTGAGATGTGGGAGAAGACATTTGATAGTTTGAAATGCTTTAGGAGAAAATTTACCATTCTGCAATGCCAGGTTTGGCTACAGACACATAATTGAAAAGAATATATATAGCCTTGCCTATTAAGGGAAAAGAATAGCAAATAGCTTAACTGACCTTCAGAATCCTGTCAGAATCCTGTCAGAGGGGTAGCAGTGGAAGAATGACAGAGAGTCAGTGAAAAAATAACAATGGCTGGGTTGGCAAGACTATGATTCTAAGAAAATATATCTTTGAGAAACTAATTTAGAACAGATGTGCTCAGAGTCAGTAGACAACAAACTTTAAATTCTATTTTCTTATTTGCTCTTCTGCAGTCACCAGTATTCTCATGTCCAGGTATTTGCCAATTTGGCAAGGAAGAGAGAAAGGATAAGGTGTTGGGGTTGGGGGGGACCTTTCTCATTTATTCCTCTATCTACCACCCTTATATAGCTCCCTTCAAAAGCCTTGGCCTTTGTGCTTTTTACTAATTTATAGTATGTCATTTTTGCCACACTCAGAGTGCTATCACTTGATAAGTATTCTAAGTGTGTCCCTATTTCAGTGTTGTACATTTCTAGATACAGATACCCTCTATGTTTATAAAAGTATATATATAATATCTAATTACACTATCTTATTTCACTTTATTTACATTGTATTTTTTGTATTTTATTATGTTATTATGTTATATAAAATATATAATCACATGAATATGATATACAATAATATGTTATACTCTTCAAGAAATACCAGTATTTCCACTTCTGAGTATTATCCCAAAGAAAACAAAAACACTAATTCAAAAAGATGTATGCATCCCTATGCTTATTGTTATTAGGATAGCCAAGATATGGAAGCAACCTAAGTGTCCATTAATAGATGAACAGATAAAGATGTGGTGTATATATACAGTGGAATATTATTCAGCCATAAAAAATGAAATCTTGCCATTTCAACAACATGGATGGACCTAGAGGATATTATGTAAGTGAAATAAGCCAGAAAGAGAAAGACAAACACCATATGATTTCACTTATATGTGGAATGTGAAAAATAAAACAAAACAATAAACAAACAGAAGTAGACTCATAAGTACAGAGAACAAACTGGTAGTTGCCATAGGGAAGGGAGGTGGTAGGATGGACAAAATATGTGAAGAGGATAAAAATAAAAAGTATGTAGAGTATTCCAATAAATACAAGCAACAAAGTTTTGATGAAGGTTATATTACAGTGAAGCTCACTTATAGTGAAGTTAAAAACTTTAGCAACCAAAACAGGCACCCAGTGTTATGGATGGAATGTTCATATTCCTCCTAAATTCATATATTGAAACCCTAATCCCCAGCATGACAGTATTTGGAGGTGGGGCATTTGGGAGGTCATGAGGGTGGAACCTTCAAATAGCATGAGTGCCCTTTAAGAAGACACAGAAGAGACATGATTTCTCTTATTCTACCACATGAGGATACAGTAAGGCCTTCATCTACAAACCATGTACTTCACCAGAACCTAATTATGCTATCACCCCATAGTCTAGAAGTCTGGAGACTTCCAGCCTGCAGAACTGTGAGAAATACATTTCTGTCTTTTAAGCCACTCGGCCAATGGTATTCTGTTATGCAGCTCAAACTGACTAAGACATTCAGTCAAAAGTCAAGGAGTAAAAGGAAACTGTAGAGTCATTAAAACAGCCTTTCAAAGACAGATGTAATTCTAATATTTTAATTATTAGTCCTATTATTATTTTATGAATGTGTCTAAGACTTCTTTCAGATATTATTGACTGTTACCTGTAAACAATTGTAATGTTTGGATTTTTAACATGTTTAAAAAACTGTTGCCGTAGGTATCAATCTTAGATCCCAACTTAGTCAACTGCATAATAGTGTTTGTTGTATTATAATAAATTATCTCATGTTTTCCTTTGCTATAAATTAATGGTACATATTTCTTATTCAAGCTATTAGCCTTCCTTCAGCAATTAAGACTTACTTAAGGCCATTGATCACCGATGTGCTGGAGGGAGGCTAATAAAAAGTGTTCCCAAAGCTCGTGTTAGTTTTACGTGAGCCACGAGGAGGACAGCTGCACAAGCTGATCAGCTTCTCTGTGACATTTTCAAAACCAAAAGAGTCCTAATACCAAAAATATGTTTATTACAAAGGTTTATTCCAAATCTCATGGGACATTTAATTCTATCCACATGTTGGACACCTCACCTCCTTGGCCACTTGTCATAATTTCAGCTACTTTGTCTCCTAACTCTCTACTTCTCTTATACCATATAAATTTGGCTTCCTCCTCTGATATTTTTTATCTGCATCCCACTACTCATCTTCCTTTAGAATGTTTCCACTTGGGTTTTTATATAAAGTCAGCCAATTTCCCCACACTTTTGTCATAGAATGTTCCTGATGCCTTCTTGTTACCAGGGTGCCTTGACTCTTCACCAGGGTGTAACCCTCCTAGGTCCTAGCACTCCTAGCATTTTCTAGACCCAAAATTCCACCCTAAAGTTCCCGGTATCTCAGCACCTGAAGGGGAGAGAAGACAAGAGCACATGAATCAGAATTCTTCTCACAATACCATTCTTCCTTTCCAATCTCACGGGAAAATTCTCCATTTCTTTTGGATGCTATCCAGCTATATCAGCCTCTACCCACTGTTAGCAGTCAAGTCAAAAATTTTATTTATTTCTCGATGCCTTTTGCTCTTGGCTCAAAATCTTCATCTGCATCCTACCTATTGTCATCACTGATGATCTCCTGTTAAAGCTCCCAAGATCATAGAAACAGCATATAAAAGATTAGGAGACTTCTCAAAAACATCTGTGTGTTGAAATACCTATTGTTTTTGTCTTATACTTTCCTGACTTCTCTTTCCCTTTCTAATAATTGTATTTAACTCCTTCATTCATTTATGTGATTTTTCTCTTAACAATGTGCACTCTGTCCATATTTTTATAAAGAGCAGTAAGCAAAACTAGACCGAATGTTCTAAAGATATGCTTTCTTTCTCTCCTTCCTTGCTTCCTTCCCTCCTTCCTCCTTTCCTAAACTAATGAAAAAGAAAATTTGAGGCAGTTGCTAATATTAAATTTAATTACATAGGACAAAAGAAGTAAAGCATTTGTAGCAAAGGGAAAACGAAAATTGAATAGTAAACAAGAATTTAGTAAAAGAAAATCCCCTGTAGAAACTTTTAAACTGGGGTCAAAATTTGGTTCTGAACTCAGTGGTGAAAACAAGTGGAGAAAGAATAATCTCAGTGATACCACAGAGAATTAATTTATTCAGAAGAAATTTATCCTTTGTTTGTACTAAAGTCTGGGGGACATTTTTCTTGTATGCTTCATTATATATTACCCAGTATCCTCCACAACAAGCTGAAGTGCAACTATAATATGAAATTTAATACAGATCTATCTTAAAACTTAACAGGACAAAGCTGTGAAATTAAAACCATACTGAAAATAATTCGGCAGGCATTTAATAAGAAATGATCAAGATATACAAATCTCTTTTGGTCAAGTTTGATTCACAATAAATTTCAAACTGGTTAGAGAATGAATATATATACGTGTGTATAATGAATATATGTATATTAAATAAAATAAAGATAAACATAAAATAAATTCTTATATATATAAGAATTGCCCAGGCAAATTATGAAAAATGAAGTGTTCTTGCAGAAACTGATTCAGTAAGCCTTTGGTGGGTCTCACAAAACTGCAGTTTTATTTTAGTTGTTTTCCACCAACACCCAAAGTCACTACTAGAAATTAATCTTTGAACCACCATTTGAAGAATGATCTAGAGTAGTAAGCTGTTTATTATTCAGAAAAACTCGCATAGTTATTTCTCGCATTTGGCTTTGGATAAAAGTTTGGTTGTAAAGAGTGTAAAACTGTAATTTCTGGTAAGAATCTAGAGAATCAACATTCTGTGTTACCTACTAATAATAAAATCAATGGAAAAGAAAAACCTGTCTTCTTCTTAATAATATTTTTAAATAAAACCAAGTACCTAATCAAAATGAGTACCTAAGAAGAAGGTTCTATGGGTAGAGCAAAATTTTTCCTTAAAAAATAATTTGGATCTATCCCAAAACAAAAATAGATGGATGACTCAAAATAAAATTATCTATTGATTTAAAAATAAATAATAATAAAGTAGAAAATTTGTAAAAATAATAAATAAATGAACGGATGGTATGATAGAAGCCCCTAAATTTCAACAACTACTTTGTAAAGATTTTTAGTTTGAAAAAATTCATAGAACAGGTGTAACTAACTACATAGAAATTTCAAGCACTACATACAAAATTTCCAGCACTACAGAATTATGATAAAAATCTCAAAAAAAAAAAATAAAACCTGATTCATCCCAAGTTTATAAAATAAATTGGCCTTCCTGTGTTACTTATAACAATTAAATGCTGACGCATTTCAGTTATCATCATCGTGGTTTTGGAGATGTTGATGTCAAACCTCAAATAAGATCTCAAATCCTCATATTTTTTCCTGACAGATATTACATACCAAACTATATTAACATGTTTAATACCGCTTTGAATTTGTTTTGTTTATTTTTTTCTTAGCCACCCTGTACTTCTAACTGTATGCTGCATTCCTCTTAAACTCTGGCCATCTGAACAAACACTGAATATGTTTAATTCACATGCACTCTAGCTTAGCTCCACCATCATTTTAACCATCAAAGCAGGTATTTTTAAGAAGAGTTTGCTCCTGTTACCTATTGCCATGTACAAAATTTCCTAAACTTAAGTGAGCAACAATAAGCATTATGCTATGCTTAAAGGAATTTGAAGGGGGCATAGTATGGATGGCTAGTCACTGCTACACAAAGTCAGGGGCCGCAGGTGGAACAGGAAGGAGAGAGAAGGATGGCTATATGGCTGAGGGCGAGAATCACACAGAAGTTTCTTCTCTCACTTGTCTGGCATTGGCTGGGGGTCACCCAGAGCATCTACACTCACAGCAAGGTTACTTCCAAGTGGGTG
The DNA here is from genome assembly GCA_032199065.1 of Smutsia gigantea. NCBI lineage: Eukaryota > Metazoa > Chordata > Mammalia > Pholidota > Manidae > Smutsia > Smutsia gigantea. The sequence continues at coordinate 215,737 of JAVSCE010010391.1, forward strand.
GATTTTTTCCATGGTGGCTCAGGGTTCCAAGAGTGAGAATTTTAGTAGATGAGGTAGAAAGTGCAAGGTCCCTGTGACCTAGTGTTGGGACTTCACACAGTGTCACTTTTTCAACTCCAACACAGGATGTAATAAATTAATCAAGTGCCAGAAAAAAAAATTCATTACTAAAGATAAGGTGGAAAAATAGGCTGTCACAGTCAAAGCTATTTAATCTATATTTCAAAAGTTAGAAAGCACTTTTTAATTGTGCTGTTTCATGTAAAATTATGATAACTCTGGAGCCTTAAAATTATCAGTCAAAATAATTGTGCCCTGTATGTATTTTTAAATTCATTTTTATAAAGAATTTTGAATATACAGGCAAATATGCATAACAACAGAATGAAAAACAAAGTACACAACATCCAGCCTTTTAAAATCTTCATGTTTTTTATATTTGCTTCAGAAATACTTTTTTTAAACACTAACAGAATAGATAGATTTGAGGTACCATGTGTAAAATACTTAATCCCATTTGCTTTTTTACCCTCCCAGAATTAACAATTACAATTGATTTGGAGTCTATTATTACACATGTATATAGTCATAAAAATATACAGTAATGCTTTGTAGTGTTGTTGAACTTTACGTACACAGAAGCAGATTGAGCACTTGCTCTGTACCAGATACTCTTCTAAACATTACACATCTTTAATTTAGGTAAAATGACAATGGTCCTCTAAATAGAAAATATCACACACACACCCTACTCCATTTTACAGATGAGAAAAATAAATTCGTCAAAGAGACATCTGCAAAGAACTGTGAAGGTCTGAGATTTCACCCCATTCATGAACTAACAAGTTAGCTGCCAAAGATTCACAGATACTTGAAGACACAAGATTCCTTGGTTAGAACTTACTGCTCATGTTAATAGCCAGAGTATCAGCGTTTATTACTTTGGCTCTCCACAGGGCTTACAAGGAGGCCTGATGATATCCGCACGTGACTAGACTGTAATATCCAAGAAGACACTGGGCTTTGGGAACTGTGAATAACATACTGTAAACAGGCCTGCCCTTGGCTCCAGTGGGAGACACTATCTTCTATCTTCAAAGGCTATTTATGACACAAATATCCTTGAAAAGATCAAGACCAAGTGCAGTCAGCTTCATTCACAAGACTTGCAGAAATGCAAGAGAACCGTGGAGAGTTGTCTCACAGCAAGATAAAGTAGCTTGTTCAAGGCACATAACAGTTCTAACAGGTTTGAAACAGAAGCTACTGGTACCAGAACCTATGTTCTTAACTATGTAATCCAACCTCTTCATTGGCAAATAAGAATTCCTCTTTCTCAAAATACTGTCCAACATTGGTATATCTTTTTTCTTTAAATCTGATAGGTATGAAATGATAGCCCAATTAGTGAGATTAGCGATGAGGTTGTGCATGTTTATTAGCCATTTAGTTTTCCTCTACTGTGAGTCTGATTACATCCTAGGCAATTTACTGCTACTTACATATTTTTCTTTTATTCCTTAATTGATTTACAGAAACTTCTGTAAATTCTAGATTGCAAAACCTCATTGTGTGTGTGTGTTTTGGAAAAATCTTTTTCTGTAAAAAAACATTTAATTGTAAGCAAACTAATCAGTGTTTTCCTTTATGACTTGTCCTTTCTGTTTTTTTTACAGAAATCACTTTAAAAGAAATATTTTCATCAGGTCTATAAACCTATATTATATTGTTTCTTCTAAATATTTAAAATTTTTGCTTTTCAAATGTAGGTCTCCAGTTTTCAATGATCTTTGGCTAGGGATGAATATTTTATTATGGAATACATCAAAATGCCTGAATATTTATGTAAATTATCTAAATTTTACACACCATGAGTGACAATTTATCTCTGTTAGCAGCTGTCAGTCATGACTCAAAAATAGAAAAGAAGAAAACTAAGGAGGACCTTTAGAATAAACCTCTAAGCCATAGTTTCTAAACATATTTTTGTGTTTCTGAGATATTAAGACTTATATCCCAGGGGCATGGTAAGTGTAATTATACAATAAGAAAAGTAACTGGAAAGTTAGATAAAATAAATAGTTGCAGTGTAGAGTTTTATGATTCTTGTTATACCTATATAGCAATTTTTAAAAACAGATAAAAATAAAGCTAAACTATCAGAATTCCACTCAAATGTCAAAACGACTTTGAGTTTCAGTATCATACAGATCATGAATGTCATGGGTTTTCTGTATTCATATGCTATTTAATCTTCTCATGAAAAGAAATTAATAATGAACTGCAATTATATGTCTAAAAAACTGAATATTCATCTATCACCCAATCTTTGAGCTTTTTTTTTTTGCTTCACAAATTAATCAGCTAGGGAAGACAACATGGCCCATGCTAACCTTTTCATTTTGATTTGTTTTGACTTGTCTCTTAATCTAATGTTTCAGAAATGCATGCCATTCTTTTTTTTTATAAGCTAATCATCTACACTGAACACAAGTGCTATAACACTTACAGCAATTGCCCAAAGTTTATCTACACCAACTAATTAAAGATTGATTTGATTTGGCGATATGTGACATAATTTCACCCCTGTACGTTTTCACTTATGGAATGTCGCACAAACTTCAACTTTTACTTTTCAGAAGGAAAAAAAAGATAGTAACCATAACCATCATATAATAAAAATAACCTAGAAGTAGAACCATTATGTTTAAGGTGCTTCATCTTTTCGTATTTAAGAATAGCATTAAGAATATAAAACCTTATCATTTTGAATCTGTAAAAATAGACAATTTATATCTAGCTTTAGGGATTATAGGCAACTTTAATTTTTGTTTTATTTTCATACGTTTTAGTAGTTTTCTAGGTTTTCTACAGCTGTTCATATTGTTTCAGTAAGATTGGTAGTATTAGTAGGGAAAATATATTTGGCTTGAGAAATAAATATTAATTGATTCATTATCTCTGCTATATAACTGTATACTCTGACAAACTTAAAGCTTAACAGGAAAATTATAGAATACATGCTGTTTAAATTTAATTCTGAGAATGAAAGATGCTGCACAGAGAAAAAGTTTGAACTCATAAAAAGCATTAAAGTATATTTCAGTAATTGAAAGATATCCAATAGTGATATAATTTAACATGGAAAAAAGTAGCAATTGCCCAAAGTTTATCTACAAATATAGTACTACCACAGTCAAAACCAGCTGGAACACATATTGCTCCTTATAAAATAATTGTTTAAAAATCCCTATAAAGAGCTGACTCAACCTTAAAAAATAAAGAGAACTACAGAGCTATATTCTTTATACCAAACAGTAAGCCAAAAATCAAAGACCAAGTAATAAGATGGTGTGGAATACCTCATGAAGAGACAAATGGAACAGGATATAGAATTCTGATACGTAGTTGATATATTTGAAATTATGGTAATGATTTTGACTTTGAGTCTTAATCTAACATTTCACAAGTGCATGCCATGCAAGCTAATCATCTACCTTGAATACAAGTACTTAAAAAAGAGTGGACACCAATTGTTAATACAAATGATGAGAAATTACAGAAAGCATAGTAGATTGATATTGGGAGAACTAGCTTATGTATTTTATGTAGAAATCTTTAATGTACATACTCTACAAAGGAAGATGTAAATGTATTAAATCATGTAAAAGCTCTTACAGGTAAAAAAAGAAAAAGAGGAAAAGAACCTCATCTAGAAGTAGCAGAGATTTATTTTAAAAGATCCCCAAAGCATAAAATCAAGAGTAAAAAATAAGGAATTGACTAAATTAAGGATTTCTTTTCAACCATGAAGTTAAAAATAAATTGAAAACTAAAAGAAAATATTAGCAACATCTAAAACTGATGAGATTAGTATCTAAACTATGCCAACCACCCCCCACCCCATACAAATACAAAAGAATTAGAGGAAATTTAATAAAAAACAGGAGTGAGAAAGATAAACAGGAATTTCACAAAAGAACTAACCGGCAGTAAAGTAAATAAAGAGATGCATATCTGTCTCTTTCATCTGTCATCAAGGTAATAAAAATTCAACAATGAAAAAGCATTTTGTGTCTATAAAGTAGTGTTGACAACAATATGGGTAGTCAGGAACTCCTGTGCAACAACTGGGAGTATAAATTGTTATAGCTATTCTCCAAGGCAATCTGGAAGAGTATACTGAAATTAAATATATGTATATCCTAAGATTTAGAGGTACTTACTCTTATTATGGATATACAACCAAAATAATTCTTATTAGAATTGGGATGGGTACTGTGCTGTGAGGATTAATTCCAGGCCATCCTGCAGATATAGTCTGAAATATTTTCCTAAAGTTTCTGCATGATACTGACCCCTGGTCAGGGCATGAAACATATGGCTTAATAGTGTTACTTTGTAACCAGGACTCTGAGGACATTCAAAATATTTTGTACCCATTTTCCAGGATAGTTATTAGTAGTAGTAGTGAGATTTAATGGTTTGAATGTGGTCTCAGGGTCCTGACCCCCTAGAAAGCTCTATGGCTGAGTCTGGTTAGGAAGTTTCCTCATTCCACTCCCATTGCCTGGGTTACATTATCATAGTTTATCATTTTGTTTGCTTGAAGATGAGCTCACAACTACTATATTCCTTGGGTTTCTGTGTTTTGCAAAATATGTCTATCACCAAGAAATTGTGTAGAATGTGTGCTACTACGTCCTCACACTGAATGCACTTAGAGATTTCCCTTCTTATGTGATGTGACTTTGGCCCAGAGCCCCCACAGAAATCTTTCAAGTCCGGAAGGATTAGCAGGGGTATGAATCCATGTTGAATGCATCTGCGTCAACTTTTTGTATGACTTAGTATGAGGAGAGTTTTCTTCTGTAACTTTAAACACATTTTCCAGTCTTTTCTTTCAGGGACTCCAGTATATTTACTCAAATCTCCCTTTTCTTCCGTATTTTTATTTCCCCAATTTCATTCTGCTTAATTTTCTCATGCCTCTCTTTTCAGTATTGTCCATCCTTCTTTAGATTTTTAAGTGACCTTATTACACTGTTTTCCATTTATTCTAACATTTTTGAGGTGACTTTTTATCTCTTTCTAGGCCTTATCACTTCTTTACTTTAGTTTTTTTTCCACCAAGGATGATGTCTTTGGTACACCCCCAAAACCATAAGACAGAAGTCCACTGATTAGCAGGTGTCCATTCTGACTGGTCCATGCACTTGCAACCTCTGGTTGTGAATCCTTTGTCATCCTTCTCATTTGCTTTGTTGTAAAATTATTCTAGTTCATGCATTTCATCTCTGCTTTTATTGTCATGTTCATTTCCTTTTTTGTTTATTTTTTCTTTGTCCCTGATTAGTTGTTTTGTGGTTGTTGGTCATTTCTTAACCCATTTAACTGTTTTCTTTTTAATCCATTTCTTTGTAAGAGGGAGATGTGTCAGAAAGCCACTTGGATTTGGGTTTCAGTCTCTTTCCTTTTAAGTAATACCAACTCAACACTCAGTCCCATGGGTGGGCCACTGTACCAGGCCAGTTTATAAGCTGACCTGTTATCAGTGAGGCCCCATGCATCACAGGTCCTACCCATCATGATCTGTCATTTACTTTTATTTAAATGACAAATATTCATTAGCAATGGAACTGATTGATACCTAGTTTTCTCTCTTCACCTGTGTTTCCTTCTGGAACCTCTCCTCCCCTCCAACATGCAAGTGTTACTTGGAAAACTCCAGCATGCACACTATGATAGATGGAGAAAGCAATTATTTTGAATCTGTCCATATTGTTTATTATTTTGACCATGTACTTGTATTATATTTTTCTTCTTAATGCCAACAAGTATTATCTGAGTAGGAAGGGTAAAGGTCCTGCTAGTGATACCTATTTTTTCTGCCTAATTAGCATCCATTTTCCTTTCTCCTAAGAATGTTCTGGGTTAAATCGTGTCCCCCCTCATTGAAAAGATACATCAAAGTATTAATCCTCCTGTACCTGTGAATGTGACCTCATTTGAAAATAAGGTCTTTGTAGATGTAATCAAGACAAGATAAGGTCATACTGGATTAGGGTGGCCCCTAATCCAGGACGACCAATGTCTTTCTAAAATGAGGAGAACACAGACTGACACATGCGGAAAGAACACCATGTTACAACAGAGACAGAGACAGGAGTGGTGTGTGGACAAGACACGGAAAACCAAGCTTTGACAGCAACACTAGACGTGAAGAGAACGGAATGGAACAGATCCTTCCCTGTTCCATCAGAGAGATTTTGAACTTCTGAATAACTTGAATAACTGAGAAAATAAATTACTATTGTCTTAAGCCATCTAGTTTGGAAATTCTTTATGATAGCCCTAGGAAATTAATGCAGAGGCTAAACTAGCATGATGATAACTTTGTTTGGAGAACTACCAACCGGCTATCACGTGCAATCATTTTTTATGATTTGACAAAATTGTCTATGCTTCATTTGCTTGGTAATTCTTTAAGAATAGGAAATTATTTCATGAATTATTTTATAAATGGTGATTAAAAATAAACTATATTATTTACATAGATTAATAGTCAAGATAGCAACTAAGATGTCACTCAAAATAAAACTTTTAGAGACACAATTCTGTATTTCATTCATTACTTCTAGGTTACTTTATATTATATTTTATTGCCATATGCTCAAACACTTAAGTGCAAATATGGCGGCATTATTCCTTTTAGAGAACGTTAAATATTTTCTTAAACAGACAAATTGTTACTACAAAAATCTATTCAAACTAAAGGGGGATTTAGAGGAATAATATAGGGGTTTTATATAGAGCCCAAAAACAAGAACAAGAACTTTGCTTCTTTCCTTTTGCAGATTAGAATTCTCTGCTCATTCAGTCATTTTCATATTGTCCTTAGTGGCTATCCCAAAACTGCCATATCAGTTCCTGAATCTACTTTATCTTACAGGCCCTGCTCCCAGATCTTGGAATTCAGTACCTATGCTCTAAATCAACATTCTTCGTAGAGAGAAACTAATAGGTCCATCCTAAGTTAGACACTGATCTCTGATCCCAGAAAGTATGGCCAAAGGATTGAGTAACATAGAACACACAGGGCTACAAACCCCAGGGTTACGGAAAAAGGCAGGATCTTCAAGAAAGGAGTGTGAGAACAAGAAAGAAATGTACAGCATTTCTAATACAAAATATTAAAGTTTTATAGGCTTCAAACTGTTACTGCTTTATTAAAAGGCTCTTTAAAATAAACTCATTCCACTTTATTTTTCAAAATCTATTTAGTTTCAAATTTAAGTACCAAAATCCTTCATTGCATAGGTAATACTTCATAACTGTTTGAATTGCTAGCTAGAGGTATATAACATAGTGAAAAAAAATAAGTAAGACTTGAAATTAGAGAACCTGGAGACCAAGCCCACCATGATTCACTAGTCACAAGATCCCGGACAAGTCAGGTCGCTCACCCTTGTACTTGTTATCTGTAAAATGCAAGTTAAAATAAGAACGCATACTTTAAGTGAGCAATTTGAAGACTGAAAAGTTCTATAGGAAAGGGTCTTAATAAGTGTCAAGTGCTATAAACACTGAATATGATATCATATTACTTTGTTGTAATCCCACTAACAGCTCATGTAAAGCTTGCAATTAATACATCGTAAGTGCTCGGACACTGCCTGTCCACTGACCAATGCCTATTTGTATTACAACTTCCTTTCTACTACTGTCATGTACTGAATTAGTTAAGTTTCTTCAGTTGCATGTTACAAAATATGACCACTGCTTAAATAAGCATGAAAAGAAACTGAATGAAATTTTATGATCCAAATCCTAACCAAGCATCAGAATGAGCAGGATTCAAACTAGCACTAGGGACCTTGGCATGTTTAAGGAACTTCCACTAGAGCATATGTGACATGGCCACAATCACATCTCTTCCGAGTGTCACTCAGTTCAAATAGTTCCAAATTTCTTCAAGAGAAAAATAGGTTTTACCCATGTTGGCTAAATGCCTAATTCTGAATCTGTTAGCATCAAAGAGTAAAAACATAGCTCCTGAGGCTCCACCTTGATGTCACTAGCAGATTCAAGAAAGCAAAATTATGAGGCAGGGTATCAGCCCAAGAGATATCTGCTATAATTGAGCAAGCATTTTTATCACCCAATTATATAAATGGCATTTTTCTCATAGATAATATTCATTTTTTCTATACTGAATTTGACTGATCATGGATAATTTGCCTGCATATGTATGTGTATCTCTATCCTTTTCCCCTGATTCCACATGTTCTCTCATCTTTGTATCTTTCAGTCTATGGTTTAACTTTCTTATCTAGTTATTGGCCATATTTTTCTGTCTCCATATACATATAGCTGCTCCAATCCAAGTTCAAGCAACAAACTGGACACTAAGAAATGTCTATGAAACCCAAATCCAGATTCCTGGAAGAAATGGGAAAGATTCTTGTTTGACCCAACCTGGGTCAGGTGTCTACTTGGCTGTGGTGGAGAGGCAGGTCACAAGTCAAGTTGCCTATTCAGTAGTGCTGCTGGAGGCTGAAAGGAGGGCAGGGGGTGTTAAAAACTATGGTTGATTAATTTTCCTTAAAGAACAAGGAAGGAAATGAGCAGGCACAGAGAATAAATGATAAACCCTAACCCATCCAATGAACACCAGTTTTCAGATGCCATCATCTCTATATCCTGTGAGCACTTTAAATTCAGTCTGTCCAAAACTGAGCATATCATCTTCAGCCCAGCCTCCAGTTTTCTGTATTTCCACTGAATGTATCACCATTCTCTTGTGCCCCCACACTTAAAATATTGCAGTCTATTTTGACTCATTGTCTCTATCACCCCAATCACCATTTCCAGTAAGTTAACAAATAAGTCATTTTTACATCTACAGTGCCACTCAATTCTGTTTGCTCCTTCATTTATCCTCATTCTCCTACTGTTTCAGATTCTTATTACCCAACAGTGTAATATATGCAAAGAAAAAAAAAGCTCTAGTTTCTATTCTTTAAATCCATCATACAAATTTATACCAGAAAAGGTTATTCACCAAAGATCAGTCTCTAGCTCAGAAACTATCAGTGCTTAGAACCAGCTCACTTCCAAATTCCAAAGTCACTATTTAAAATAATACCTGGAATGTGTTCCTATCTGATTTCCTTGTCTGATCCCAAGCTACCCATCAATGTAGGAAAATGTGACCTTTAAAGCATTCTGTAGTATGACCGGGAGCCTGCTTCTTCTCAAACCAAATTTCCTATCAGAAAAACAAAGGCATACAGGAAGATCAAATATTTCATGGAAAATGAAGTGTTAAAAAATTGGTAGTAGTGTGAAAGGCAGAGGACTTTCACATTTACAGATAACAGAGAATAATACAAAAGAAATTATTCCAGAGGTTTTAAATGCCTTAATTTCCTAAGAAACAAGTGCCAGCATTCAACTTGTTCTATTCCTACTTTTAAGTCTTGTGTAAATTATATGAAAATAGCCAATTACATGATGTTTTTCTAGTATTGGATGAGAAAATAGCCCTTGCTTAGAAAAATCCTTGGGTGCTTTTTTGGACCATTCCTCTATGAGGACGAACAATTGTTCTGCTTTTGGCAGATACTGCCTCATACTGAGGGAATAAATGTTCAGTAATAATGAAACCCTGTGAAGAATGGAATAAAGATATTTTTCTGGTATATTCAATATTAAATATATTTAACTTTGAAACATTTTGTGTTTGAAAAATATCATACAGCAACGTTTTTTAGAACTCAGCTTGCATAAGCAATATATTCTGATGGACAATATAAAGTCAATTGCTAACCTGTAACAGAATAGCAGTAGAAAGGAATTTAGAATATCTTCTTCAGATATCTGTAAGGTAAATCACATTTTGTGAATATTAATCCATTCTTCTATAGTTTAACTAATATAACAGTTTATGTTTATTATTCATGCTTAAAAAAATCTGCCAATGAAATATCACCCTCAGCAATTTTTTTTCTCATACTCACGTGGCTAAAAACTTAGAAATAAAAACACTTAATGAAATCACTGTTATATTTTAATGCAAGATATACTGGTCTGCCAAGAGAATTAAAGTGTTCCTGGGGAAATAAAGTCTTCCTACAAGTCACAAAATTATGCTTTTGTTCAAATGTTTATAAACTCAAAGTCATAAGGGATAGTTAAATGTTTACGAGACAGCAGGTGAGAAAGAAAATGTAGGTTGCCTACATACAATCACTGACTACATTTTTGATCCAAACCTTTATTTTTGGAAAACAACCACCTACACAAGAGGAATAAAATAACAATCATCCAGTGAGGAAACAAACAGCTTCTAATGTTTGCCTGCGGAGGAAGTTGGCATGTGGAGGAAAAGTGAAAGGAAATTTTACCATGGCAGAGCAAACAGCTGTATGGTAAAGGTCTTCACGTAACTTGGAGGCAGCCTTACACACTGCAGTGAACCCAGAGAATCACACTTTCCCACTTACAGTCATACAAAGCATTCACTGCAGGAACAAAGACTTTTATGACAGCATTTTGTGATAGAGCATTTTTATATATGACATTAGAAGAGGCAATTTAGGAGAGTTATAGCCCCAGAACGTGTACAGACATCAGAAATAGCAAGTACAACACACACACACAAACACACACAACATTCCAACAAGAAAAACACTTTTCCATCCATTCTTTGTTCAGAGGCATTATAAGGATACAAAAAATTTAATAAAAGTATTCTTATGATGATATCACCACAAAAAATGAGTTGTGATATAGTATTAGAATGTTTATTTGTTCAACACATTTATTATGCTCTTACTGTGCAGCAGATAGAGTAGTGAGTAAGAGAGATAAAAATTTCTGCCCTCAGACATCTTAGAATCTAATGAAGATCTAATTACATAAGTAAAATTAAGCAGTTAATTAATTAAAAACTTTGAAACACACTATGAAGGAATACAGACTGCTCTCAAAGTATATTACCATGGATTCTGAGTGTTGGAATAATCCTTTGCAAAGGTCTCCAAAGAGGTTTTCAAGGATATTTCATCACTTCTGTGACCACTCACCTGGCATGTGTCCTCACTGACCATCTATTGAAATGACAGCACTTCATGTTTTGTTCACTGGGGTGGTGTGTGTGGTGCCCTACACAAGAAGGAACAGTTTAGAAGATTAGGTCAGGGAAGTCAGATACCAAAAACACTAGAGAAGACTGCTGTCTGTTTACCATTCACCATTAATTCATTGTCAACCATCTCTATTTCCTGATCCTTTTCTCTATTCCCGTATTCTCTCCAACCAAAAGTAGTACTTACTGAGTGGTTTTCATCATCATCTCATCTAATCCTTATGACATTCTCAATATATTAGATACTATTATTGTTATATTAACACCAAGGCTCAGAGAACTCAAGTCTAAATGAGTCACCACGCAAGATGAGTAGCTACGGTGCATCTATCAGTAGAAATACTGATTTAATTTGAGGTATATTGCCCTAGGTCCAAGTTTGGAGGATTGATCTGCCACATCCTTGTTGGTCTACTACAATTTTGACACTCTATACGTGTCTATATCTTATGCTTAAAGCCGAGATTTTGTACATAAACATTCAATTGTGTTAAAGAGATGGGGAAAATGAACTATTCTGGGTCTTCCCTATGGACCAGAACCAGGACTAGTCTTCATATGCTGTACAGTGTCCAAAGAGTTTAATACCAAACAGAAAGCACATGACGAAAAAAATCAGAATCCTCCCATGTGTGGCTGACCAGCACAGACACAGGAGATGGGTGCAGAGTCTGGAGGCACAAAGGGGTTCTGTTCTCACAGCAGAACACGCACCACTCTCCTGCAACCCCTGACAGTGCCCTAGGCCATCCTGAGGGCTGCCCCGACCGTGGCAGCTCAGGGGATAAACCCAGAGGCTTCTCCCTGTGTGCGGTTGACCGGCACAGACAGTGGAGATGGGTGTAGACTCTCAGAGGCACGAAAGGGCTTTGTTCTCACAGAAGAATACACGCCGCTTGCCTGTGACCCCCTCCAGTGCCCTAGGCCATCCTGAGGGCTACCCTGCCCACGGCAGCTCAGGAAATTAACCCAGAGGCTGCTCCCTCAGTGCAGTTAACTGGCACAGACAGCAGAGGCAGGAAAGGTGATCAGCAAGCAGGAAGGGGCTTTGTTTTCCCAACTGAGAGAGGCGCCACTCTCTGGTGACCGCTCCCATCACCATGAAAAGGCAGAAGAACCTTGTTCAGTCCAAAATCCCTCAAACACTAGAGAGAGGGCTTGGTGAGACTGAAAATCACCAATCTTCCTAAAAAAGAATTCAAAATAAAACTCATAAGTATGATGATGGACCTACAGAGAAATAGTCAGGAGCTAAAGGATAAATTCAGGAGGGAGATAACAGAAATGAAACAAACAATGGAAGGATTTAAGAGCAGACTGGGTGAGGTGGAAGAGACTCTTAATGAAATAGAAATCAGAGAACAGGAATAGAAAGAGGCTGAGGGAGAGAGAGATAAAAGGATCTCTAGGAATGAAAGAATATTAAGAGAACTGTGTGACCAATCCAAACAGAACAATATTCACATTATAGGTGTACCAGCAGAAAAAGAGAAAAAGGGATGAAAAGTGTCTTTGAAGAAATAATTGCTGAAAACTTCCCCAATCTGGGTAAGGAAATAGTCTCACAGACCATGGAAGTCCATAGATCTCCCAACACAAGGGACCCAAAGAGGACAACACCAAGACATATAATAATTAAAATGGCAAAGATTAAAGACAAGGACAGAGTATTAAAAGCAGCCAGAGACAGAAAAAATATCAACTACAAAGGAAAACCAATCAGGCTATCATCAGACTTCTCAACAGAAACCTTACAGGCCAGAATGGAATGGCAAGATATTTTCAGTGCAATGAAAGAGAGGGGCCTCGAACTAAGAATACTATCCAGCAAGATTATCATTTAAATTTGAAGGAGGGATTAAACAATTCCCAGATAAGCAAAGGTTGAGGGAATTTACCTCCCACAAACCATCTCTACAATGTATTTTAAAGGGATTTATCTAGATAGAGTATTCCTAAGGCTAAATAGCTGTCACCAGAGAAAATAAAATCACAGCAAACAAAGTATACCAACCAAATACTAATTATATGCAAAATAAAATCACCTATACACAGAATCAGCCAAGGGAAACACAAAGAGTATACTCTTTGAGTAATCAAATCTCTCATAGGCCAATATGCAGAAAGGCTTCAAATCCAAAGGTAAAGTTCAGATGAATCATAATGCACAGGAAAAATACTTAAATCATTTTATTTATTATTACATCCTTCCTAATATGAAGAAACTGGGCTTAAGTTAAAAGGATTAGCTATACTCAGGAAAGTATAAAGAGGAAGAGTTCTAATGATTATTTTAGAAATAACTAGAAAGCTACGTGGAAAGTCCTAAAATACATGGAGATTAAGCAACATACTTCCAAATAACAACTGTGTAAAAGAGGAAATCTCAAGAGAAATTTAAGTATATTTGGAACTCAATGAAAATGAAAATGCAACATCAAAATTTGTGGGATACATATATTAGAAAAGAAGAAATATCTAAAACAATCACTTAAGCTTCCATCTTAGTAAACTATGTCATGCCTAAGTGAGATTTATTGTGGCATTTTAATGATGATTTAACATTAGAAAATTAATATAAGTGATCATTTTGATTATTAGAAGATATCTTCATTAGCAGCTCAAGATATTAAAAACAGCTGTAGAAAATTACTAACCCTCTGTGATTTTTTAAAATGATTTCAGTAAACTAAAAATTGAGAATGACTTTAAACAAAAAAGGAACAGCTACTAAAAATCTATACAGGTCCATCTTATTGATGAATGTTTGAAGAATTTATTCTAAAATCAGAAATTCATACAGATATTCCCTATCACTTCTTTCACTCACCATTGTACTAGAAACTTGATAAATGAAAGAGATTGTAATGAAAAGCAGTCTGGTGTTCAATAAACGGTGCCAGGGTAACTGGTTATATATATGTACATATAAAATTGGATAACTACTACACTTCTGGGAAGATGGCAGCATGAGCAGGGCGGCAGAAAACTCCTCACAAAACTATATATATCTATGAAAATACAGCAAATACAACAATTCTTAAAAGAGAGACCAAAATACACAAGAAAGAGCACAGCGTGCACCTACACCTGAGAGGACACGGCAACCTGTGAGGCTGGCCAGAGCTATTAAGGGCCCTCTGGAGAGGCGCGGCCACGGCTGCGGAATAGTGGAGCAAAAGCGCCACCTACAGCATTCCCACAGAATCTACTCCTGGTGGGCGTTTTTTTTCTTCTTTTTTGTTGTTGTTTTGTTTTGTTTTTTGTTTTTTCTTCTCTTTCTTTTTTCTTTTATTTTCTTTCTTTCTTTCCTTCTTTTTTTTTCTTTTTAAAGCCTTAAACAGCCCAGCTGACATACGTGGCAACTACCAGTGACCACTTCTATAGCCATGAAAAGACAGAGGAATATGGTCCAGACTAAGAACAACCAGACAACCCCAGAGAGGGAGCCTGAAGGGATGGAAATGCACAGTCTTCCTGAAAAAGAATTCAGAATAAAAGTCATAACCATGCTGGTGGATCAACAGACAAATGTGCAAGAGCTGAGGGAGGAAGTGAGGGAAGTGAGGAAGGACAATGCAGAAATCACACAAGCAATCGACGGGCTTAACAGCAGACTGGATGAGATGTAAGAGACGGTTAATGGAATAGAAATCAGAGAACAGGAGTACAGAGAAGCTGAGGCAGAGAGAGATAAAAGGATCTCTAGGAATGAAAGAATATTAAGAGAACTGTGTGACAAATCCAAACGGAAAAATATTCGCATTATAGCAGTACAAGAGGAAGAAGAGAGAGAAAAAGGGATAGAAAGTGTCTTTGAAGAAATAATTGCTGAAAACTTCCCCACGCTGGGGAAGGAAATAGTCTCGCAGTCCACGGAAACCCACAGCTCTCCCAACACAAGGGACCCAAGGAAGACAACACCAAGACACATAATAATTAAAATGGCAAAGATCAAAGTTAAAGACAGAGTATTAAAGGCAGCTAGAGAGAGAAAAAAGATCACCTACAAAGGAAAACCCATCAGACTATCATCAGATTTCTCAACAGAAACCTTACAGGCCAGAAGAGAATGGCATGATATACTTAACGTAAAGAAACAGAAGGGCCTTGAACCAAGAATAATGTATCCAGCATGATTATCATTTAAATATGACGGAGGGATTAAACAATTTCCAGACAAACGAAAGTTGAGAGTTTGCTTCTCATAAGCCAATACTACATGATATCTTAAATGGACTGCTCTAGAGGGAAGCACACCTAAGGCTAAAAAGATGTCACAAGAGAAAATAAAATCACAGCAAAGAAAGCAGACCATCCAAATACTAACTAAAGGCAAAGAATAAAACACCTAATATATAAAGAATGGAGGAGGAAGAATAAGAAGGGAGAGAATAATGAAACATCAGACGGTGTTTACAATAAATTAATAGGAAAGTTAAGTTAGATTGTTAAATAGTAAAGAAGCAACCCTTGAACCTTTGGTAACCACGAATCTAAAGCCAGCAATGGCAATAAGTACATATCTATCAATAATCACCCTAAATGTAAATGGACTGAATGCACCAATCAAAAGATACAGAGTAACAGAATGGATAAAAAAGCAAGACCCATTTATATGCTCCTTACAAGAGACTCACCTCAAACCCAAAGATATACACAGACTAAAAGTGAAGGGATGGAAAAAGATATTTCATGCAAACAACAAAGAGAAAAAAGCAGGTGATGAAGTACTTGTATCAGACAAAATAGACTTCAAAATGAAGAAAGTAGCAAGAGATAAAGAAGCACATTACATAATGATAAATGGGTCAGTCCAACAAGAAGGTATAACCATTATAAACAGATACGCACCCAACACAGGAGTGCCAGCATATGTCAAACAAATACTAACAGAATTAAAGGAGGAAACACACAGCAATGCATTCATTTTAGGAGACTTCAACACACCACTCACACCAAAGGACAGATCAACCAGACAGAAAATAAGTAAAGACACAGAGGCACTGAACAACACACTAGAACAGATGGACCTAATAGATACCTACAGAATTCTGCACCCAAAAGCAACAGGATCCACATTCTTCTCAAGTGCACATGGAACATTTTCCAGAATAGACCACATACTAGGCCACAAAAAGAACCTCAGTAATTTCAAAAATATTGAAATCCTACCAACCAACTTCTCAGATCACCAAGGTATAAAACTGGAAAGAAATTTTAGAAAGAAATTAAAAAGGCTCACAAATACATGGAGACTTAACAACATTCTCCTAATTAATCAATGGGTTAACAACCAAATCAAAACAGAAATCAAAGAATATATGGAGACTAATGACAACAACAACACAAACCCACAACTTCTGTAAGACACAGCAAAAGCAGTTCTAAGAGGAAAGTATATTGCAATCCAGGCCTATTTAAAGAAGGAAGAACAATCCCAAATGAACAGCCTAAAGGCACAATTACTGAAACTGGAAAAAGAACAAATGAGGCCCAAAGTCACTAGAAGGAGGGACATAATAAAGATCAGAGAAGAAATAAATAAAATTGAGAAGAATAAAACAATAGAAAAAAATCAATGAAACGAAGAGCTGGTTCTTTGAAAAAATAAACAAAATAGATAAACCCCTAGCCAGACTCTTCAAGAGAAAAAGAGAATCTATACACATAAACAGAATCAGAAATGAGAAAGGAAAAATAACGACGGACCCCACAAAAATACAAAGAATCATAAGAGAATATTATGAGAATCTATATGCTAACACGCTGGAAAACATTAAAGAAATGGACAACTTCTTAGAAAAATACAACCTTCCAAGACTGACCAAGCAAGAAACAGAAGAACTAAACTGACCAATCACCAGCAACGACATTGAATCAGTAATCAAAAAACTACCCAAGAAGAAAACCCCTGGACCTGATGGATTCACCTCTGAATTCTACCAGACATATACAGAAGAAATAACACCCATTCTCCTTAAAGTTTTCCAAAAAATAGAAGAGGAGGGAATACTTCCAAACTCATTCTATGAAGCCAGCATCACTCTAATACCAAAACCAGGCAAAGACCTCACCAAAAAAGAAAATTACAGACCAATATCCCTGTTGAACGTAGATGCAAAAATACTCAACAAAATATTAGCAAACCGAATTCAAAAATACATCAAGAGGATCATACACCATGATCAAGTGGGATTCATCCCAGGGATGCAAGGATGGTACAACATTCGAAAATCCATCAACATCATCCACCACATCAACAAAAAGAAGAACAAAAACCACAAGATCATCTCCGTAGATGCTGAAAAAGCATTTGAGAAAATTCAGCATCCATTCCTGATTAAAACTCTCAACAAAATGGGTATAGACGGCAAGTACCTCAACATCATAAAGGCCATATATGACAAACCCACAGCTAACATCATACTTAACAGCGAGAAGCTAAAAGCTTTTCATGTAAGATCGGGACAAGACCGGGATGCCCACTCTCTCCACTGTTATTCAACATAGTACTGGAGGTCCTAGCCACGGCAATCATACAAAACAGAGAAATAGAAGGCATCCAGATTGGTAAAGAAGAAGTCAAATTGTCACTATTTGCAGATGACATGATACCGTACATAAAAAACCCTAAAGACTCCACTCTAAAACTACTAGAACTCATATGTGAATTCAGCAAAGTTGCAGGATACAAAATTAACACACAGAAATCTGTTGCTTTCCTATACACTAACGATGAACTAACAGAAAGAGAAATCAGAAAAACAATTCCATTCACAATTGCATCAAAAAGAATAAAATACCTAGAAATAAACCTAACCACGGAAGTGAAAGACTACAAGACACTCCTAAGAGAAATTGAAGAGGACACTAACAAATGGAAATGCATCCCATGCTCTTGGCTAGGAAGAACAAATATTGTCAAAATGGCTATACTACCTAAAGCAATCTACAGATTCAATGCAATCCCTAACAAACTACCAACAGCTTTCTTCAATGAACTGGACAAATAATTCTAAAATTCATATGGAACCAGAAAAGACCCCGAATAGCCAAAGCAATCCTGAGAAGGAGGAATAAAACAAGGGGAATTACACTCCCTGACTTCAAGCTCTACCACAAAGCCACAGTAATCAAGACAATTTGGTATTGTCACAAAAACAGACCCACCGACAAGTGGAACAGAATAGAAAATCCAAACATTAACCCAAACATATACAGTCAATTAATATTTGATAAAGGAGCCTTGGATATACAATGGGGAGATGACAGCCTCTTCAGCAGCTGGTGTTGGAAAAACTGGACAGCTACATGTAAGAGAATGAAACTGGACTACTGTCTAGCCCCATACACAAAGGTAAACTCAAGGTGGATCAAAGACCTGAATGTAAGTCATGAAACCATAAAACTCTTAGAAAAACACACCGGCAAAAATCTCTTGGACATAAACATGAGCGACTTCTTCATGAACATATCTCCCTGGGCAAGGGAAACAAAGGCAAAAATGAACAAGTGGGAGTATATCAAGCTAAAAGCTTCTGTACAGTAAAGGACACCATCAGTAGAACAAAAAGACATCCTACAGTGTGGGAGAATATATTCATAAATGACTTATCTGATAAGGGGTTGACATCCAAAACATATAAAGAACTCACACACCTTAACAAGCAAAAAGCAAATAATCCAATTAAGAAATGGGCAGAGGACATGAATAGACACTTCTCTAAAGAAGAAATTCAGATGGCCAACAGGCACATGAAAAGATGCTCCACATCGCTAATCATCAGAGAAATGCAGATTAAAACCACAATGAGATATCACCTCACACCAGTGAGGATGGCCAACATCCAAAACACAAACAACAACAAATGTTGGCGAGGATGTGGAGAAAAGGGAACCCTCCTACACTGCTGGTGGGAATGCAAATTAGTTCAACCATTGTGGAAAGCAGTATGGAGGTTCCTCAAAAAACTCAAAATAGAAATACCATTTGACCCAGGAATTCCACTCCTAGGAATTTACCCTAAGAGTGCAGCAGCCCATTTTGAAAAAGACATATGCACCCATATGTTTATCGCAGCACTATTTACAATAGCCAAGAAATGGAAGCAACCTAAGTGTCCATCAGTAGATGAATGGATGAAGAAGAGGTGGTACATATACACAATGGAATATTATTCAGCCATAAGAAGAAAACAAATCCTCCCATTTGCAACAGCATTAATGAAGCTAGAGGGTATTATGCTCAGTGAAATAAGCCAAGCTGAAAAAGACAAGTATCAAATGATTTCACTCATATGTGGAGTATAAGATCAAAGAAAAAAACTGAAGGAACAGAACAGCAGCCGACTCACAGACCCAAGAATGGACTAATAGTTACTAAAGGGAAAGGGACTGGGGAAGATGGGTGGGAAGGGAGGAATAAGAGGGAAAAAGGGGCATTACGATTAGCAGACGTAATGTTGGGGGGGCATGGGGAGGGCTGTACAACTCAGAGAAGACAAGTAGTGGTTCTATAGCATCTCACTGCGCTGATGGACAGTGACTGTAATGGCGTTGGTGTGGGGGACCTGATGAAGGGGGAGTTTATTCACCATAATATTGCACATGTAATTGTAGACTAATGATACCAAAATAAATTATTTAAAAAAAAATTGGATCACTACCACCACCAAACTTGAAAAATAAGTTCAGGGAGATAAGAATAAATACTTTTAAAAAAAGAAGTAAAACTAACTATATGAATAATAAAATGTTTATTCAGAATCCTATATTGAATATCATAGAATTCCTTTATGCTCTGGGAGTAGAAACAGATTTGTTAAACAAGTCATTGAAAGAATGAGTCATAGAAAGATTAATAAACTCAACTGCCCTGCCATTAAATTTTTCTATACATATACATAAACATATGAATAAAAGGTGTCATGACAAGACAATCCACATGCTACTGAGATAAATATAAATTAAAACAGTGAGAACTTTTTATACCCATACAATTTACAACAACTTAAAACTGGGACAATTTCTAAAGTTTTTGAAGACAGGAAGAACTTAAACCCTCAAACACTGCTGAGAGTACTATATGCATTGTGAAAATCACTGTGGAGATGATGGAGACATTATCTAGTTAAGCAAAACTTACTTATACTCTTTGACCTATGCATTCCACTTCTAGGTCAATTACATAGAAAACCTATTCTAGAGAGGCAGGGGAAGACTTTTAATCATGTTCATAGTAGCAATGCATGAGAGTGAAAAACTGGAGACAATTTAAAAGGTCTATCAATAGAATTATGTTATATTCAAATGGAAGGCTACTATACAATAATTACAATGAATGAACTAAATGTTACATATATATCAACATAGAAAAAACTCACTAATATAGCAAGTAAGCAGATTGCAGAAAATATATATTAATATACTTGTCAAATTTTAAATATTTTAAAATTGTATTATAATCTAGTAACATACATATTAAAGTTAGAACAGAAAGGTAAATGTGATAAGCACAAACAATTCATTTGGAAAGAGAAGAATGGAATTGGATAATAAACATAAGACTTTTTTAATGTAGAAATGAAAATTATAAAATTATCTTCATTTTGCACACCTCCAGAGACATGTACATATTGTTATTTAAAAAAAAATCTTGAAATCTATCAGTACCCATCTTCATGTTATTCATTGCCTTGCTAATACTATTAAACTACTTAATGTCCCTAGACAAATTAAATAAGGCCACTAATTCATTGAGAATTGGTGCCTTTGTCTCCGTCCTCCTAAATCTGACTTTTGTTTCACATTGATCCCTCTGGCCTCCGTGAGAAGGGTGAATCTGAGAAGTGCTTTCCCACTTCCTTGCTGCTAGCCTCAGTTCCTAGAGATGAATCAGGCTCTTATTTTGCTCAGCCTCCTTTCGGTTGAACTCGGTGATTACCTTGCCTGCAAGGCTCTGATCATCTTCCTCATTCTTGCAAAGCTGTGGGTTTTTACTGCTATTTTAGCATATTATGCTTGATTATAAATAGGGTTAGAATGAGTAGCTACACTCTGATGTGCATTTGATGCCACTCTGAAACATCCCTTCAATATTTACCTTGTGTTATGTAGAACATAGAATTACACTTCTTCTTGCTGGGGGTGAATTATTTTCCAAATGCTCAAATCTAGCTTTCCGCAAGCTGACCTGATAACATTTCTCCATATAACCTACATTTGCTTCCTAAACTATTAGTCCTTGGCAAAGATTAACATTATAGACTTCATTATAATCCCAAACTTGGAGCAATTGGTAGGGATCAACTAGGTGCCATGTGCCCCAACCTTCATACTGCAGCCAAAGCTTACAGGGGTCTTCTTATTTAAGGCATTAATGAAATTTTTAGCACTAAGGAAAAATAAAAGTTTAACGTTCTATAATTTTAAAAGATTGGTCATCAATTGCAATTAAAAATTTTTGATGTTGAAAATTAAAATTTGAAAACTAAAAGCCAAAGTTGTAAATTCATGAGTAAGGTGTGTTTTGAAGTCCAAAACATCTCCTTTCCAAGAGATTCTCAAAGTATTTTATGTTGACCCCTGTGATAGGAAGAATAATGGACCCCCAAAGATGCCCATGTCCTACTACCCAGAACCTGTGAGTATCTTACCTTACATGGCAAAAAAGACTACCAACGTAATTAAGGTTATAGACCTTGAGATGTGTAAATTATCCTGGATTGCCTGTGTGGACCCAATCTAATCAAGAGTGCCCTTAAAATAGAAGAGGAAGGCAAAGGGGTAGGTCGGAATGATTCAAAGTTAAAAAAAAAAGAGGCAGGAGAGATACAAAGCATGACAGAGACTTGACCTGCCATTGCTGTATTGGAAGATGGAGGAAGGAGGCTGTGAGCAAAAGACTGTAGCACGCCCTAGAAGCTGGTAACAGCCCTCATCTGACAGCTGCCAGATAAGGAACTCAGTCCTGCAAATACAGGAACTAAATTTTGTCAACAACCTGAATGAGCAGGAAATTGAGTCTTCCTGAGAGATTCCAGAAAAGAAAGCAATTCTGCAGACACCTTGATTTTGGTCTGCTGAGACCCATTCCAGTCTCCTGACCTACAGCACTATGAAATAAATACACTGGGAAAATAACATTGTAGTACAATTTGTGAGCTTATTTTCTACATAGTAAATAATTATTTAAGGAATAAAAATGGTTACTGAGAAACTCTCTTATGTAACTCACATTTTAGCTATTAAATACTTTATTCAAACCACAATCTTTATCTGTAATGTATTATACTATGTTCCAGATGACTAAGCTAAATCACCACCCTAAAGGAGCTTACTGTTTAGCACAAATTCCAATTATTAAGATGGAACACTTGTAGTTTTCTTAGGAAACAGCCAGTTATTCAGTTTGTTCTAAGTACTAGATACAGAAAGAGGTGAGAGATAAATCTGGATATCTTAGTTGAAATTTGATTGTTAATGAAAAAATAAGCGAATTTTGCATTTAACTAGTGAAGGAATGGAGATGCTGCTGTTTTTTTTTTTTTTGAGAACAGAGTGATATGATCAAATCTTACCTTGGGAAGATATATCAGGAAGTTAGTATAAAAGCTGTATTGCCAAAATAAAAAGAGAATATAAGCATACATCCCAGAAGTTTATCAAAAGAATTCTGGGCCTCTGCGGTGGGAGTTGTAACAGTGGGGATGGAAAAATGGGTCTGGCAACAAATAGCACAGAAAATAGACAAAACTTGATGGTGGATTTGATGGGAGAGTTAAAGGAATAGATAATAAAAGTATAATTTCCTCATTATGAATATAAATGACTTAAACATTTGTGACATTTCCAACAGAAATTTGGAATACATAAGAAGCTATTTTTAAAAAGGAAAAAAAATGATTAGTTTTGTTTTGGGTCCAATACCAAATATCTGAATGAGAATGAAAAAAAAAATCACCTAAATATTTGGATGTTTTCTCTCTTCTACAGTGTGTTCTTGGAGTGTTTTTATATATGGTTACTTTATGATGTAACACTGATATTATGCTATAGGCATTTGCAGCATGACCTCCACTAGTTCAAATTCACCCTCTAAATATTTAGCCAAATAATTCCTTTATAATGACTGTCAGACACTAAATGAGACTGCTATTTGAATCTGCAGATATCATAACACAGACATTAATGCCTAGTGTTTTTGACAGTGAATACATTTGAACTGTCTAGGAAAAAAATATTCTTAGATATTTATAGGAAACTGAAAACTAGAGAGAAAAAACTACAGGTATTTGTATGCAGCATAATGTTCTGTTCCTTCAAAGTGCCTAAATATGCAACAGTCTTGTTGACAATGAGTCGATCCAACTTTTCCCTACACTGTACAGTGCATGCACATTGGATTGGCTCTTGATTTGTGATTTGATGATCTATAGAGTTACCCTGTTTTGTAATATTATCATAGTGGTCAAATTCATAGGCTAATGAGCTTTGGTATTGCTTTATTTGGTCACATATAAGTAATATTCTGTAGCTTTTGGGATTATTTTGTAACTTCCTGTAGTTTGTTTAAAATAGAATATTAGAAAACTGACATTTCAAGTTAAATTTTTTCTTTTTTCCTGCTACTGTCATTTCTTTCTAATTCTAAAAGAAAAAAAATAATAAAACTGAAAGTACTAAAATGTACAAAATAAAGGTAATGTTTTCCTTGGTTAATCTGTTTTCAGTTTTGAGGGACTGCCTCATGCCAAAAATAAGCACAAAGAGGCAGCAGGTAATTTCTCGGATGTTCCAAATTGCTTCTAAATTAGAATAGTTTTGGTGATTGCATTAATATATTATTTTCTAGCTGCCTGACCCCTGGGGTGGACATTTACTTGAGTGGAGTAAAGCTACCATCATCTCCAACTAAAGTACCTTTCCCAACAGGAGGAAGAAATCAAAGCCGTTCCTTTTCTTAATTATTAATTTCTAGTTTAATTCTGCTGATGCTATTTAAGTAATAATCTGAAAAAAATATTGAAATTCTCATACTCACTGTTCATTAAGTGAACATTATCACCATGGATGGCAGAATATCTCTAGAAGTAATGACTCTGACTCAAATACTATCTGATGATATTAAATGATTGAATAGATATAAAACATTTTAAATTTGAAGATGCAACTATATGAAGATAGTGGCTACACGTATCAATTAATACTACCTGGGAACAAGGCAATTCGTTTCAGAAGCCCTTCTTATACATTCTTCACTGTAACTCAAATCTACATCAAAGTTGAGAATGTACAGACTGCAGCTAGGGAAAGACTGCCTAAAAATTAAAATTATGTCTTATTCTAGGGATATATTTTTCAACTGAGCTATCACTGCAAAAGAGAAATTTCATTTTTATGAGTCATAAAATAATTCGGGATTATTGAGGACATAAACAGTACGGTTTTATTAATGCCCTATTAAGACAATGTTCCTGAACCCCAGCTTGGGAACATAGGTTTGATCATGGCCTGAAAATCTAGTGTCTGCATTAGGCCAACATGATAGGTTATCATTCTGCAGAGTTATGTGAGAGGAATCAGCGTGATATGAAGCCTGTTTGTATTCCAAGATCATTCCCATTATTTTCATTCCATTAATATTATGGCCTAAAATATTTACTGTTGGAAAAGACACTTTACTAAGTTATCTGAAGGATTCAAATTAAAGGTGTAGTCTTTATTCTCATGTAACTAATACAGGGCATAAGCTGCCAATGTGTGCAGTATTAGATAATAGTCATAGAGTTATATGACTGTAATTTAATTTAGTACAGCCAATTCATCAGTAAGTATCAAAAGCCTTAAAATTCGGTATAACATTTGACCCAGTCATGCCACTTCTAGGAATTACTCCTGAAAACATTAAGTGTATAATTGAAAAAGAAAATTAGTACAAAAAAATATTTTCATGGGAAAGTTGCTTATCTTAGTGAATAATCAGAAAGATCAAATATATAACTCTAGAGTACTGATGAAATATGTATGTAATATTCACTAAATTGATAATCTATATAAAACAAGACAACTATTACACATAGGAATGTTCAAAAATATTGTTAAAAACAAGTTGTTTACATTTAGATATGCATGGATTAATAGAGATAGATAAGTAAAGACATAGACGGATGATAGAAAGCTAAGATATATAGACCGACTAAAATATTGACAGCGAATATCTCTGGGTAGCGAGACTAATATCATTTATCTTTCTTCTTCCTTGTTCTCTTTTGCATCTGTGGATTCAGATTAGTTTACCAGGAGCACATATTTCATTTTTGATAAGGAAAAGGCAATTATTTTTTTAAAAAACATCATAATTAAGTCAATGTAGACAATATATCAAATACCATACATGATAAAATTTTAAACTAACTGTTCTGAAATATTTTCTACAGGATTCTATATTAAAAATAATAATATCATCTAATTGCTCATAAAAACATGGGCTTTCAGGAGTAACTGGTATTTGGGTATGCAGAAAAATAAGAAACACATTCTAAGTGGATAGAATGCTGCTACAAAATGACAGAGATGGAAAGCACACAGGTTTGTTTAAGAAATAGCAAAATACCGGAGCGGAGTGGTAGTTCAGTTAGGTAAGTAGACTGCGGCCGTTTGGAGGGTCTTTAATGCCTGATTAAACATGTACATTTTATCAGACATAATATGGCCCCTGTCTACCTCTGCAGCCTCTACTTACACCATTTTCCTCAACTCACAGTTCTCAGCTGTATTTACCTTCTTTCTGCTCTCTGCCTCATTTCTGTTCTACCTCAGGGTTTCATGCACCTGCAAGTCTTTGTGTTTGGAATTTCTTTCTTCTTGATAATCACATGGCTGACTCCTTTTAGTTCCTCAGATGTCACCTGCATTTCATCTCCATAAAGAAGCCTGGCCTGACTGACTACCCACCCTAACTAGTCATACACTACTATATCACTGTTTTAATCCACCACAAAGCACATATTATTAACTATTTTTCAGTTGTTTATTACTTCTCTTTTAGAGTATAATCTCCTTGCAAACAGAAAATTTATCATTTTGTTCACTACTATGTCCCCAGGACCTAGAGAAATGTCCATGAAATATCTCTTGGGTAAAGGAATGAATAAATAAATACTTATCTGTTCCTGATGGAGGGAACTGAGAGATAACAGGATGAGGAAGAGATAATTTTCTTCCAAAACAATCACTTATAGTTTCTAAATCATTCCTGAGTTATCCTTATAGACCACAGGAGGACAATCCATATCATTCTTATTTACTTTGGTATACCACTTCCTATACTCCTTTAAATTTATATTATAAATATTACTAGTATGACATTTAATTATTTCCTTCTTCACTTAAACTGTAAATTATTGGAAAGTAAACAAACTGTGGCCATTTTCCAGCACACACGCAAACACACACACGATACAACAGATAGGAATAAATAACAATTGCTTCTAAACATACAGGGACTAAAGGATATCAGAATGATGAAGGCCAGTCATATATGACCAACACATAAATTAAATCTGAAAAATATGTGTATTTTAGGATCAGCCTGCAAAAACATATTTACATGAAAAATTGCCAAATTAATTTTCAGAGCATATTCAGAAGATAATTACATCAATAATTACCAGATTTAAATTCTTATGTGAATGAATCTTAAAAAGAACTCACAAACCTAGTTAAAGTGATCAATGTCAGACAATGTCAAAGGCATTTTTGTTTTCTGAGTGTAAAGCATGAGCTTTGGGCTCATGTTAGATGTTTTTGATTCTTGAGCTATAAACCACCGACGTTATGCTTTTTGTATGCTGTATTTATTTGTCTGACAAAGGAAAAAGTCAGGCCACTGAAGAATTATACGTTTATAGAATTTCTTTCAAGCCTTCATTTTAGTTGTACTGCAATATCATACTTTTCTAGAACTTGATTAGAATCCTTTCAATTCTAATGGGACTTTCCCAGAGACACTGTTCTGATAAATTATTATTACACCTAGACATAAAACATACCACATCTTTGGAAATATATTGAACATTGTTTAAGTATATATTAGGACCATACATATCCTTTGTATATACATTTGAGATGACACAGTATTCTTAGAACTGATTTGGTTTGATTTTTCTGATGTTATATGTATATGTACTTATATATTATTCATGGAAGATAAATGGTACAGAAATTGGTAAGTTTATAAATGGTATATAAAAACTCAATTTAAAAAAGTACATATTCTATGAATTTGCCTATTCTAGGTACCTCACTCATTGAGACACAAGTTTAACAGAGGTTTCCAGGGATGGGAGAAGAAGAAGGGGTTTATTGTTTAATGGGTACAGTTTCTCTTTGGGATGATGAAAAAGTTTTGGATTGACAGTGGCGAAATTTGCATAACATTGTGAATGTACTTAATTCCACTGAATTGTGCATTTAAAAATGAATAAAATGCTACATTTTATGCCATGTATATTTTTCCATAATAATAAAACATGTGTATTTAATCCTGAGCAATTCTGGAAGGGTGGAAATGGAAACCTGAAAACAGAAGAGACTACAGGTATCATTTGGTCTCTGAACAGGCTCCTTATGTAGCAGATAAGAACAAAAGGCACAAATTGATTTTCTGAAATTCAGACAATAGCAAAACTCAGTCTGAATTCAATTTCTTCCCAATCCACCTTCTCCACAATAGACAAATGATCAACCACTTTGGCATCCCAACAACACCACAAACTCAACACTTTAAAAGCCAAACAAATAACCATCTGTCCAAATCAGCTCTTCATCCAGTCTGACTAAAGGGACCATCGTCTCCTGTAGCACACATAGTTTCCCAAAGCCAATCACCCACAAGTCCTATGCCTTGAATTTTCCCAAGTCTCTTGACTTTCACCCCTTCTGTTTATTGTACTGACCCGTCTTAAAATGATGAGACCCCACTTATTCTTTACCTTCTGACACCGTCAGGCCTATTGACATTTAACTTTCCTGCATTGTATTATTACTTCACATTATTATTACATGAAAACATAGTGTGCTCTCCTATTCCATTCCAAAGTCTGTTTCTTTGCCTATGAAAATTTACGTTCTCTAATCTAGCTCTAACACTCCAAATATTATTTCCTTCTGATATTTTTATGCAACAAATATTTATTGTATGCCAAGCATGGTACATTATATTAGGTTCCAGGAGATTCAATGGTAAGCCAGGACATACCAATCAATCCTTCCTTATGTAATTTATAGACATGTGAAACAGATAGATGTTAATCAAATAATGGTAAACCACCTGAGTGCTATTTCTTTGCCAGTAAAGCAATAGTGTCAGATAATAAGTTTGAAGGCAAAGTCAATAATGAGGATAAACTTAAGATTCTGGATCTTATCAGGAATGTAGAAATTGGTATGAATATGGAGAGCTGGAGGAAGCCTACAAACTCATCATTACCGAGAAGAACCAGAGAGCAATGACCACCGCTCTCAGAATGACTAGTAACAGCCCTAGCGACCAAACAGTCTTACCTGGAGCTTGGTCTCCCATACTGAAAGGATGAAAAGGAACATAAGAGCTCTCTCTGCATCATGTGAGCACACAGCTAGAAGGCAGCCACCTTCAAACCAGGTGTTACAGCAGCACAAACAGATGAAGACAGTGACCAAACAGACCTTAAGAAACAGAAGAATTAGAAGAACAACCTATTATACATGAATTTTTTCATAAAACAGAAACCTGAACAAGCAATTTGCAGTAGCAACAGTTTAAAAATCATGCTTCTGCAGTCACAAAAATTTCCAGTTACTTTATTATGTGCACTAGGAGAGAAATGCACGTCACTACATTTCATCACTGGTGAAAACTAGTGGAAATGTGGTTCCCATCCTAGAAACTAGAGATCTTTTCATATTGCTTCCCAGAATGAGAAAACACAGGTAGGATGACTTTTTCTTCATTCTTTATTTGATAATTTAAATTTGTTATACTGTGGAATGTGGCACTACCTCATATCTTTGTACATATGACCATATAATTCAAGGAAATAGTAAGCAGAATCTACTCCTTTTTATAACATAAGAATAACATTTGAGATATATACTTGAGGTACAAACTTATAGTTATAAAGTAAATAAGTTGTGATGATGTAATTTACAGCGTGGTGACTATAGTTTATAATATTGTATTATGTATTTTAAAGTTGCCAAGAGAATAAATCTTAAAAGTCCTCATGAGAAAAAAAATTTGTGACTCAGTGTGGTGGTGGATATTTACTAGATTTATTGTGGTGATCATTTCACAATATATACAAATATCAAATCATGTACACCTGAGATTGATATTAATGTTATATGTCAAGTATACCTCAATAAATATTTTTTAAAAGAATGGCATTTGATATGGAACTTGAGGAACCTCAAGATACTGAAACCAAGATAAAGTGTAAAGAAATTGTTCAAATCTATTTTAGAGTGCATATTTTCTCTAATAAAATTTAAATAATCATATTATATAAGTATATTTTTGAAAATTAGTAAGTACTTCACTTATCAACAGTATAATGAAATACTTTTTTCCCTTTGCTTAGTAAAGCAGAAAGAATGTAATTATTAAGAGATCTGGGACAGAAAACTGAAAGATTCCACTCCCTGGTAAAGAAGGGTACAGTAAGAAGAGAATATTTCCAGAACCAGCTAAAATTCTATTTAAAAAATGTCATCTTGTTTCTACATTTCGGAAATATTTTAAAGTCTTTGACTGCTATGTTTGCTACCTCTGACAGCTTTATTGTAAATAAAGCTGAAAAGGAAAAGGGCTGTAAGTGGGCTGGGGGTAAGTGTCAACCCACACATTCTGCCTTCCGCACTCTCCTCTCTACAGCCAGGTCCTGGAAACCCTCCAACTGAACTGCTCATATGCACTTGCTGGCAAAGTTTCAATGGACGGTGTTCAGCTGATAAGAGGCAGTAGCTAGAGGATGCGGGATAGCAAGGAAGGAGATGCCATTTTTCCTGCTTCTAATTCCTGTAGTGGCAGCAGGGAGCAGCTGCAGGCTGAGATGCCTGTGAGCCCCTAATACAGGGGATGGCCCACACAGGGGCTACAGTGGTCTACTGCGGTTGACCACACAGGCTGAAGGCCCCAGAGGCATCAGATGTAGTCCTGCCGGTGGGACTGCAGGCCCCTGGTGCCCTGCCTGTCTCAGAGGCAGGAGTGGGGCAACATGGCTCCAAAAGCCACAGTGGCAAGTGTGCTGTGAGCTCTCGATAACACTACCTCCCCCTCTTGCACTCTGCTGTACAAAACAATTCCCTACATTAAATGTCTGAATTTATCAATATGATTAACTTCCCAAAGTCTCTCAACTGAATATGTTTGCTTCAGCTAGGAGTGGCTTTAACAATTATTGTTTGGTTGACTAGGACCTGAACTCAACAGTGATTTACATCAAATGAGCTTGAGATGACAGAACTTCATGATTATAATACAGAGGAAAGATCCAAAGGAGATAGCAATATTGGCATATGGAATTGTACTATGCGCAACCCACTCACCAGTCCCCCAGTCACCTCGCAGATTTGAGACCTGCATTAATATGGAGTACTCCCTGCATTCTTAGAAATCTCCATGGTTGTTCTCTGCAGATCTGAGATGACGGTGAGAGATGGCACCCCTGAACTGGGAGTCTCGAGGCTGACAGAGACCACGTTGTGGCCCTTCACTGGCTGAGGCAGAGTAGTGACAGCTGCCGCAGTGGGCAGCAGGCCCAGCGCAGTAGTCAGAATATGTTAACCCACAGACATCGTTGCCTGTGGTTAATTCATCACTAAAAATATTTAGTCACAGAGAAACACCAGGACTTATGAGTGGAGGTCTGATTTGTCACCACAGTGGAGAGGCTTGTCTCCTCATCAAGTCTCCTTTCCAGGCTAGATCACAGACCCAGAACCCTCAAAATGAAAAAGAGGCCAAGTCAACTTAAAAAAGGACCCTGAGATACCATGCCAATAACAGTCTATAAACCTTCCCTAACGGGACCCCTTTGGTAATTTATCAGAGAAGCTAGATACACACTGGAAAAAGGAAAGAACACAACATCATTAAGAAACTGATAAAAACTGACAAAGTTGATTTAATCTGGGTATGCAAAATACTATTACAGTCAACTGGTTAATGCTGAGGTTTATGGGAATTGAGTGAGTGATGGAGTTACAGCCTGAGTCCATGTCTCTCAATGGACCCCAGTGAATCTGCCAACCCAACATGGGATAATTTCCCAGGTTTCTGAAAGCAGATTTTTAATTAACTAGCCAGTGGGAACCCTTAGAACTTTACCCTCATAACAAGTTGTAAAACCAAAGGCAATGCCACATAGAAAGGGTAAGAGGGATGGTTGAGTGGCATAGAAAGTACACTAAAGAGAATTGGAGCTTGAGACCTTTATCTATACTGTTTCAGAGAGGGAAACTAGACCACAAAATAGAAGAGATTGCCAGTCATATGGAGAAAGTAACACAGGCAAAATTGATGTGGCCTGTGGTAGAAAAGGTAAGTTCACACTGCTGGTGAGATACCACGAAGGACACCTCGGGGTATAGCTGCAAGGAGACCATGGCAGATGTCCACACAGGCAGCCTACTTCATTACTGGCTTAAACATTAACATACTCTCCATATACAATGCTCCAAATAGCTACCTTAGCAATGTTTGACAAAAATGATAAGTCTATTTTGCCAGAAGCCCCTCTTGGGAAATATTTTATTTCCATTACCACCCTGTTTTTTCCTCTAGCTGCATTTAATTTACTTGAATAAACTCATTGTGGTACCTGCAAAGACAATCCCAAGACAGTAACAAATGAAAATAGTATAAAAGGACATATGTCTTATTAGCTATGTTCCATCAAAAGATTTCAGGGCCTAAGATAGAATCCAGAGCATTACTATGATTAAATGAAAGATACTCAGAGTAATAAAAAAAACAATTTTAAAATGTTACCCAAGCCATCTCTGTTGTTGGTTTCAACTGCCCAGAAATTCAGTTGTATGAAGTTGTGGCATATAGTTTTTCTATCCCATGGTGCTAATGTCATAAACTCAGTAAGCTGTAACTATCAAACAAAATACAACATTCCAATTATTCCAATAATATCAATAAATATGGTGAAATAATAAATTATTATATCTACAGTGAGGCATTTAGTTGTACTATGCTCTCTGAACTACACCAGATTATAAATATGTATTGATTGTTTTAATATCAAGTATATCACACACATCATAAGACTTTTATAATAAATCTTTAGCTGTATAATATTAAAAAATTAAGACAAATACCCTGTTGGACTTATGTAGAATCTTCAAAGAATGAAATATGAAAAAGAAAATTCAGAAAGAAAATTACAAATTCAACAAATGTCATAAAACATAAACTCCTTGGATAATGATAATGAACATTTCATGAAGTTTAAATTATATTTTAATGTGTATGTGTGTGTGTTGCGTGTGTTGCTACTTCATTTCTGCTGAATTTTTCTTTTTGCTCAAAATTGAAATATATTGCCATATAAATATTTGGACCCTTAAACAATGGAATATTAATGAACTATTTATATTGGGTAAATACACATAGTGACTCCTTCAAGCATTTTATAAGATATTTTTTATACAATAGTAAAAACTATATAATCCTAACAACCTCTGAGGCAAGTATTATTTCTGTGTTTTACAACTGATAAAATTAAGCCTGAGAAAAATACAGGAACCTAAGTAAGTCACTTGAGACAGAAATTACTACAGAACAGACAATATGTAGACGCATGTTTCATCAGAAAACCAGTGCTATTTATATGGTACTGCTTCCTTTTTTAGTCTTTAAATTCTGAAACACACACACACACACACACACACACACACACACACACACACAGGACTGCACAGACTGTTTTATGTATTTCTATACACATCTTTAAATCTTCTTGAAATGTATCTCATACAATTAATTACATCACTAACTATTCATATGTCAATCGTATTTAGTTCAAATGGATTTTTTTGCAGGGATATTTACCTAGTATAGACATTAAAATATGTGTATTGTCAGATCTAAATATACACAGAATTACATGCTAACAATTACTCCTTTGGTAACTAGAGCTTTAAATATTCAATTAAAGAAAGATACTATATTGCCAACTTTTATTTGTAATGTATTCCAATGCATTAATATATTTTCATGGCAACAGTGAGTTTTATATTTTGTACATTATACTCAATTTCTTAAAGACCTTACCTTAAGAAGAATTATGACTCAAACACATTATTCCTTCATGTCACATGTAATAAGTTAGCAAGGTATAAGTCACGTCCTTTTTAAGTTTGTTACATACCCAAAAGTAAAAGGAGTATTTTATTCTGTATATAAATATTTGTGAGGGATCTAGAAGTACTTTCTTCACAATCACTTATACCTTTTAATAGCATTGTTTAATATTTTCTATGAAAGACAAATACAGTCAATCATATATTGCATATAAATGTACATATATAAATATATGTATATATACACACATATATATGCTTGTTAAATACATTTTAAGGTTTTGTGAGCTTGACAAGTAGCTATAAAATAAAACATGACATTTTTAATATATCCATGCAACTAAGCTATCTCTCTATTGCTCCCACTACTGCCACCTCTTCCTTGTTTTCTCTCCATAATGTGTTTTCTATGTTAACCATTTTTGATAAAACATACATATAAACAAAAAACTTCTGGTCAATGACTTTCAAATCAAATTGGAACAATTTTCTCGATGTAAAAGAAGAATTGAAAAAAAATTGAGAGCACAAGAGGCATTTAGCAAAACATATTCTCTGGAATTTCACACAAAGACACGAAATGATCTCAAATGTTAAGGACCTGGCAAGTTCATGTGGAAAATAACATTTGTGAACTGTCAGGTGTCTCCTTCCTATCCCACGTTCTTTCCTGACTGATTGAATTATTTTAAAATCCTTCTGTTTGCTCTCATTTTCCAGTGTGTAGAAATAAATATAACTGGCTAACACAGGTAACCAACTCACCATAAGCAGAGCTGGTTTACCAGTAGAATACTTTTACTACTTCATGAAAACAAATATCTTGATCAGGAAATAGATCAACTGGAAACCTTTCCTTGAAACACTGCCAGGATGAGTTTAAAAAGAAACATCTCCTGCTCTGTTCCTTCTAGCCACTGCTGTGTTCATCAATAGCTCATCAATAAAATATTTGAAAAGATGACCTTATAAGAAATGATGTATCATTTTAAAATACATTTAAAATCAGTGAAGCTCTGAACTCTACTTAAGTCACAAAGTAATACGACTTCGCTCAAACAAGATATAAGAAATATTATTTTAATATACTACATAAATATTAAATTACTGCCTTAATAACAGGTTTATCCGATCTGAGTTTGCTGCTTTGTTATGCATAAGCTGCTATTTTATTGCTTTGATTGCTTTTCCAAAGATAATTTTCACATAAATGATAAGTGCCTTTAGTTACAAGTATATGTAATAAATACTCATACTTCATAAATACCCGCCATTACCCTCTGTTAAGCTGCTATTAGTGAATAGCTCCTAGTCACCAGAGTACATTTTACAGTTCATAGTGGCAGTTTCAAACTATGCACTCTCCTTAGGTGTCATCATACAAGAAGCTGCTCAACTTCGCAGCAGGATAATGTTTACTGAATCACGGCAGGGTGTGAAAGAAGGCTGGCTGGTCAAGACCTGACCTTGGAGCTTGTCAGCTCTTATACTTGAACATAGGGTGCTCTTGATCAGGTGCTGAGTGTCACATGGGCTCAAGAGACTCAACTAATGAAAAAAATCAATGGCCAGTTGCTTTTAAAATGTCAGGAAGAACTAAGGAAATATCAGAAATGTCAAAATGTACTTGAAATAGGATCTAGTGATCCAAAGGCACTGAGGTAATTTAGTGTTTCATACACAGAAGCCTTGGAACAGTGCAGAGGAAGTCCTTCAGTAATTTGCAGTCTATAGTCTATGAACTACTGCATTTGGTTTAGTTCCAGGGAGTTCTTAAGGAAATGCAAGAGCTTTAAAGAGGAAAGGCAGCACTAATTATAGTGGAATGACCAACAGTCTGGAATAAGACAATAAAGGAACTAATATGTCTGAAACCACAAAAGACCTAGAAGAAAACATCGGCAGTAATCTCCTTGACATTCGTCTTGGTGATGATTTTTTGGATTTGACATCAAAAGCAAAAGCAATAAAAGTAAAAATAGACAAGTGGGGCTGCACTGAATTAAAAAGCTTCAGCAGAGAAAAGGAAACTATCAACACAATGAAAAGGCAGAGGATCTGAATAGACACTTTTAAAAAGATATACAGATGGCCAACAGGCACTTGCAAAGGTGCTCGACATCACTAATGATCAAGGAAATGCAAGTCAAATCCTGATAGGGCATCACCTCACACCCGTTAGGATGGCTATTATCAAAAGACATGAAATGTCAGTAAGAAAAGTGTTGGCAAGAATGTGGAGGAAAGGGAACCCTTATACAATGTTGGTGGGATTTCAAATTCATGCAGCCACTAAACAGTGGTTTCCCTCAAAAAGTTAAAAACAGAGATACCATATGATCCAACAGTTTCACTTCTATGTATTTATCTTAAGTAAATGAACACTAACTCAAAAAAGACATATGTACCCCCATGTTCACTACAGCATTATTTTCTGAAACAGCCTAAGTATACACAGATGGATGAATGGATTATGAAAATATTATATATATATATATATATATATATATATCTCATCCACATTAGAATATTATTCAGTCATAAAAAGCAATGAAATCTTGCCATTTGCAATAACATAGATGGGCATTGAGGGCATTATGCTAAATTAAATAAGTCAGCCAGAGAAAAACAAATACTTTCTGACCTCATGATATCCTTATACGTGGAATCTAAAAGAATAAATAAAAAAACTCATACATACAGAAAACAGATTATTAGCAGAGGTGGTAGGCAAATGGGGGAAGGGAGTAAAAAAGTACAAATTTCCAGTAACACGAGAAATAAATCATGAGGATTGTAGACTACAGCATGGTGACTATAGTTAATAATACTCTATTGCACATTTGAAAGTTAAGGCAGCTGATCTTAAAAGCTCTCATAATAAAGGAAAAGAATTATGTAACTATGTACATTGATGAATGTTAGCTAGACTTATTGTGGTGATCACTTTGTAGCATACACAAATTTTTTAGATCCAATTGCTTGCAACCAAACTCACAGCTCATATTTTTTTTCCAGTATAGAATCTTTTGAATACAAGACACAAGAAAAAAAATGCTAAACTTTGGTGAAATAAAAGGTAAGTTTCTTGTGTGAAAGCAGATCTAATAAAATTTTAAGTATGTACATGCTAGGCCTGCTACAAACCGAACTTAAAGCTTTGACAGGAATTCACTGGGAGAACTCCACATGGTGTCTTTCACCTCAATTTGTGTATATGTGTATTACTACATTCTGTTCTCCCTCTTGAATAGCTTACTTACCTTTTTCATTTTGCAAATGGTCAGTGTCACTGCTCTGTGACCTTACAGATCACGCTCTAGCTGCTCATTCTAATCTCTGTGTCTTCAGTTCTCATTGCAGAGGATACAATGTGATTGTGAAAGAAAACTGATGGAACAACAAATTTGTTCAGCATAATCTCAAAATGTGCTGCTCTTATGTCATTTCTCTACCTTGAATCAATCTTCTTTGACAAATCCTTAATTTGTTTTGGCTTAAAAAGGGCTTAGAAACTTAAAGAAAGGTGATATAAGATATTTATCCATAGAGTGTTCCTAAAAGTCACCATCAAAGACCAGAAGATGAGGGAACCCAAATGCCATAACAGCACTGATTCATCCGCTTTGTTCACACATGTATAAAATATTTCATTTGAATGAAAAAATCTACAGTTAAAAAGAAGAATGAGAAAATCTAGTCTCATAGTATTCCACTCAAAAGTGTCTTCACTTTAAACACTGGTGCTTTGGGAGACTCTCTAGGACATGACTATCTTCATTTCCTCTCATAAACTATTATTGCAACTCATTCATAAATATAATTTCTTCTTGGATGTTTAGACTTATCATCTGAGTAATACCTAATAATATTGCTTTTCAGTTTTCTTCCTTTCCAGCAATATAATCTAAGCATAGATACACTAATGAGTCCCTGAAGGAAGTTTTGATTCGGGTTTCCAATTTTGTTTCTGAATATAGAGTACTGGCTTTTATATTGGGCACTTTATTAATCTTTTAAAAATGGGTTTCTCTGTCTTCTGGCCAGCCTTTT
Source organism: Smutsia gigantea (assembly GCA_032199065.1). NCBI lineage: Eukaryota > Metazoa > Chordata > Mammalia > Pholidota > Manidae > Smutsia > Smutsia gigantea. Next base: position 253,301 of record JAVSCE010010391.1, read on the forward strand.
TAAAAAAGAGCTTAACATAAAGAATTTTCTTCTATTTCATAGGCCACTCATTTTCATCACTGCAAAGGAGCACAAGGAGTGGATAAAAGAGGGCAAAGATGGGAACATTCTAGGGAGTTTAGGAAAAGACAGTGAGTTACAGAAAAATTTTAAATGTGCACAGATTTTACTACAGCAGCCCACTTTTTATAATGAAAGAATCAAATCACTTTAATAAGTCAATTCCATTTAGAATTGTTCAGGGAAGACATCATCAGAATGGGATAAGTTGTCTGATGCCTTATAGAGTAGAATCTCTCTCCTACTATTGTTTCAGGAAGAAAGTCAAAGATTATGAGATTGGTGATTAAATGGAGGAAAGAACATCACTATGAAATATAATAGTTTCAAAGATTGTGAAATTGGTTATTAAATGGTAGAAAGAACATCAGTAAGAAACATAATGGTTTCTTCCAGGGATTATGCATTCTATTCATCTGAAATCACAGTCACATTTAAAATTTTAATATATATATTTAATATATAAGTACAAACTCATTCAGCTTCATTATATTCCATTATAACTTCAGAACCATACCAATATACACATTTTGAATATTTACATTCAATACTTAGCCTCCATTAAAACTTTATGATGTGCAAATAAACATGTATATACATATATGCATATATATAAAGAGACAGAGAAAGAAGAGTAGAAAGAGAATTTGTAAATATATTCTTGAAATATCACTATTTTGTTTTCATAGACATGAGTTTATGTGATTTTATTCCAGCCAAGTATCCCTATTCCTTTGAGAATCTTTTCCTCCCCATTTTTCTCTAATCCCAGAAATAACCCGTCCTCCAGAACATTTTTTATATTAGAAATATTTTCTTTAGTTTCACAAGGAGAATCAATATAGCATTTTTTGTTGTAATCAGACTGCTGTGCTCTAATCCTGGGGTCTGTCACATATTGAACCTAAGGTATCTCAATTCCCTCATGGGAAAAAGAAAGATAAACATAGTACATCCCACTTAGAATTTTTATGAGGGTGCATGAGTTATGCTTCCAACACATAGAAGAGTGCTTAGAATATAATATGTGACACTTCCCGCTAAAAAGATGGTGGAGCAGGAAAGGCAGAAACCACCTCTCACATACACACCAAGGAAGCAACTACAGCAAAAACAACTAACCCTGAAAATGACCTGAAGACTGCAGAACAGACCATCTACACCTGGTGAAGAAGAGAAGACCACACAGGGAAGGGTAAAGTGTCTGAGCCATGATGGAGGGAGACCCAAGCTCTTCCCTTATCCCAGAGCACAAATAAAAGGGAGAGAAACAGAACAGTGAGGGGATAAGCACTGAGGAACTCTGCACACCTGGCCCAGGAGATCTTCACTAGGAACGTGAGTCTACATTTCACTGGGCTCTGATGATCAACCAGGCAGGACAACACGGAGAACTGAAGCACCCCGGGAGGCTGAGACTCCTGCTGCTTGTGGAAGACAGGCATGGTCCATTGGTCCCATGGAGATCCAACACAGAGAAAGCAGTTTGAAAGATTCACCAGCAGTGGGAAGGGTGCCAGAGGGATAGGGTTGGATGAAGCTTTCTATGGAGGAGAAAAGGCAGGTGGATGACACTTCCCCAGCTCTCCCTCAGCCCAAATAGACAGGCACTCACGGGAGCCAGCCCTAAATACTTCATCCCATTTGTTGGCATATCAGCCCCTAGTTGCATTTATGCATACCTACCCTGCCCACATAATTGGCCCAACAGTACCACCATCACTACAGGCAAGCAGAGGGCATCCACGCCCCACCACACTATCCAGCCAGAGGAACTGCTGCATGGTTCACAAAGGGCCTCAAACAAGCTGCAAGCTGCTGGGAGCTGAGATGAGCCACTGTCAGCAGACAGGCAGAAAGGCGACTCTGCCCACAGCCGACCAACAGCAACTGCAGCTCCAGCACAAAGGAGAACCAGGCACAGGTTAGCAAAGAGTCTTGAGCTTCTGGGCACCAAAGGACGGCTTTTACATAAAGCCATTACTTTCCAGACCAGGACCTATCTAATACAGAGGAAAAACACAGAAACCCAGACAAAATGCAGAGGCAGAGGAATATGTTCCAAATAAAAGAGCAGGATAGGACACCAAACATAGGACTAAATGAAAAAGAGATCACCAATCTTCTTGATAAAGATTTCAAAATAACAGTCACAAATATGCTCACGGATCTGCAGAAAAGTATTGATGATCTCCAGGAGGATTTCAACAAAGAGACAGAAAATTTGAAAAAGAGCTACTCAGAGCTGAACATAGTAACTGAAGTGAAAAATACAATGGAGGGAATAAATAACAGATTGCTGCAAATAGAGGCGACAATCAGTAAGATGGAAATTAGGGAACAGGAAAATAACAAAGCTGAGGAACCAAGAGAAAAAGAATCTCTAGAATCAAGAGGATGCAGAGAGTTGTATGACAACTACAAACAAAACAATATTTGCATAATAAGGACTCTGGAAGAAGAGGAAAATAAAGAAGTAGAATATCTGTTTGAAAAAATAATTGTTGAAAATTTCCCCAATATGGGGAAGGAAATAGACACCCAGGTCCTCAAAGCACGGATAGCCTCTAACAAAATTAACCTGAGAAAGACAACGCCAAGACATATAACAAATAAAATGATAAAGATTAAGGATAAAGGGACATTATTGAAAGCAGCTAGAGAGATGCAAAAAATTACAAATAAGGGCAATCAATAAATTTATCAGCAGGTTTCTCAGCAGAAATTTTACAGGCCAGAAGGGAGTAGCATGAAATATTTCATGTATTATAACAAAAGGACCATCAACCAACAATCTTCTACTCAGCAAGGTAATCATTCGGAATTGAAGGAGAGATTAAAAGTTTCCCAGATAAAGGAAATTAAAGAATTCACCACTACTAAAACTGCCTTATAGGATATGTTGAAGGGACTTCTGTAGATGGAAATGTTCTTAAGCTTAAATATTTTTCATCAGTGAATATAAAGTCCCACTAAAGGTAGCTTACCAATTACTTACTAAGCAAGTATGAAGTTTAAAAGAAAAACTAGTAAAATCAGTCAAGGGATACATGAAAAAATGCAGATTATGACATCTAATACATAAGTTTCAAGGAGGAAGAAGAATAAGAAAGAAGTACTTTTAGACTGTGTTCAAAATAGAGTGACCAAATATATACTATCATATATTTAGGAAACTATCAACAACCTTATAACAACAAGTCTAAAGCCTATAATAGACACACAAATAAAGTTTTAAAAAGAACTACAATCACAACATAAAAGAAAACCATCACATGAAAGAGAAGAGTGTGAGAGAGAAAGAAAGGATTAGAAAGGAACTATATAAGAAACCAGAAAACAATTAATAAAAATGGCAATAAGTGCATGCCTATCAATAACTACCTTAAATGCTATTATACTGAATGAATAAATGAAAAGACACAGGAATGGCAAATGGATAAAGAAACAAGACCTGTCTATGTGCTGCCTACAAGAGACAATTTCAGACCTAAAAACATACATAGAGTAAAAGTGAAGGGAGGAAAAATATATTTCATGCAAATAACAGGGAGAAAAAAGCAGGGGTTAGTAGCACTTCTTTAAGACAAAATAGATTTCAAAACAAAGAAAGTAAAAACAGAAAAAGAAGGACATTACATATTGATAATGGGGTCAGTCCACCAGGAGGATATAACCATTATAAATATCTATGCACCTAACATGGGAGCACCTAAATATGTAAAATAAATACTAACAGAGCTAAAGGGAGAAATAGGCTGCAACTCAATCATATCAGGATACTTTAACACATCACTTACATCAATAGTTTGAAAGAAACTAACTAAACAAGAACAGACAGAAAATAAATAAGGAAACAGATGCAGTGAACAAAATACTAGATCAGATGGACTTAACAGATGTCTATAAAACATTCCAACCAAAAGCAGCAGGATATACATGGAACATTCCCCAGAATAGATCAAATACTAGGACACAAGAATAGATCATATACTAGGACACAAAAAGAGCCTCTGTAAATTCAAAAAGATCAAAATCATATCAAGCATCATTTCAGAGTACAACAGTATGAAACTAGAAATCAATTACACAAAAAAAAACAAAAACCACAAACACCTGGAGGCTAAACAACGTCCTTCTAAATAATCAATGGATCAATGAAGAAATCAAAACAGAAATAAAGCAATATATGGAGACAAATAAAAACAAAGACAGAACAGTTCAAAATATGTGGGGTATCACAAAAGAGGTTCTAAAAAGGAAGTACATAGCAATACAAGCCTACCTCAAGAAACACAAATAATCCCAAATAAACAGTCTCAACTTACAAGTAAGAAAACTAAAAAAAGAAGAAAAAATGAAACCCAAAGTCAGTAGGAGGAGGGACATAATAAAGACCAGAGCAGAAATAAATAAAATACAGAGAAGAACAAAGCAATAAAAAAAATCAGTGAAACCAAGAGCTGGTTATTTGAGAAGATAAACAAGATAGACAAAACCCTAGCCAGACTTATGAAGAAAAAATAGAGAGGACATAAATAAAATAAGAAAGAAAAAAGGAATAGTTAGAACTGAAACCACAGAAGTACAAAGAATTATTAGATAATTCTATGAAAAAATATATGCCAACAAAATGGACAACCTAGAAGAAATGGACAAATTCCTAGAAAAGTACAACCTTCCAAGACTGATCAGGAAAAAACAGAAAATCTGACACACCATTTACCAGTAATGAAACTGAACTGGTAATCAAAAACTCCCAAGAAACAAAGGTCCAGCACTAGATGGCTTCACAGATAAATTCTGCCAAACATTTAAAGAAGCACTACTACCCATCCTTCTTAAAGTAGAAGAGGAGGGAATACTTCCAAACTCATTCTATGAGGCCAGCATCACTCTAACACTAAAACCAGAAATAGTACAATAAAAGAAAATAATAAACCAATATCCCTGATGAACATAGATACAAAAATCCTCAACAAAATATTATCAAAACAAATTGAAAAATACATCAAATGATCATCCACCACAACCAAGTGGGATTTATTCCAGTGATGCAAGGATGGTACAATATTGGTAAATCTATCAATTTGATACACCACATTAACAAAAGGATAAAAACTATATGATAATATCAATAGATATTGAAAAAGCATGACAAAATTCAGCATCCATTAATGATAAAAACTCTCAACAAAATGGGTAGAGGGAACATACCTCAACATACAGTACATCATATGCAACAAACCCACAGCTGACATCACTCAATGGCAAAAAGCTGGAAGCTTTTCCTCTAAGATCAAGAACAAAAAATGAATATTCAGTCTCATCACTTTTACTCAATGTACTGAAGGTCCTAGCCAGGGCAATCAACAGAACAATGAGATAAAAGTCATCCAAATTGGTAAGGAATAAGTTAAACTGTCACTATTTGCAGATGACATGATATTATACATGGAAAATCCTAAAAACTCCACCAAAAAACTATCAGAACTAATAACTGAATTCAGCAAAGCTGTAGATATAAAACTAATGCACAGAAATCTATTGCATTCCTATATAGTAACAATGAATTGGAAGAAAGAGAAATCATGAAAACAATTCCATTTACAATTGCATCAAAAAGAATATAATACCTAAGAGTAAACCTAACCAAGATGGTGGAAGACCTATGCTCTGAAAACTATAAGACACTCATGAGAGAAATTAAAGACACAAATAAATGGAAATCTGTTCCATGCTCATGGATGGGAAAAATTCAAATGGCCATCCTGCCCAAAGTAATTTACAGATTCATTGTGATTCCTATCAAAATACCAATGACATTTTTCAATGAACTAGAGCAAATAATCCTAACATTCACATGGAGCCACAAAGACCCTGAATAGCCAAAGCAAAAAAGAACAAAGCTGGGGGTATTATGCTCCCTTATTTCAAGCTATACTACAAAGCTACAGTAATAAAAACAGTTGGTACAGGCACAAGAACAGATCCATAGATCAATGGAACAGAATAGAGAGCCAAGATATAGACCCACACCAGATGTCTAATTAATATATGAAAAAGGTGCCATGGGTATACAATGGGGAAATGACAGCCTCTTCAAAAACTGTTTTGGCAAAACTGGACAGCTACATGTAAGAGAATGAAATTATATTAATGTCTAACTACATACACAAAAACTCAAAATGAATAGAAGATCTAAATGTAGGACATGAAACAATAAAACTCTTAGAAGAAAATACAGGCAAAATCTTTTCAACATAAGTATGAGCAATTATTTTCTGGACATATCTCCCTGGACAAAGGAAACAAAACATCAACAACAGTAGTACATCAAACTAAAAAGCTTCTGTACAGAAAAGGACACCATCAACAGAACAAAAAGGCAACCCTCATTATGGGTTAATATATTCATAAATGATTTCTTCAGTAAGTGGTTAACATCTGAAATATATAAAGAACTCATTTGACTCAACACCAAAAAAAAAAAAGATTAAAAATGGGTGTATGACCTGAACAGTCATTTTTCTAAATAAGAAATACAGATGGCCAGCAAGCAAATGAAAAAATGCTCCACATCCCTAATCATCAGAGAAATGCAAATCAAAACCACAAGGAGATATCACCTCACACCAGATAGAAAGGCAAATATCTAAAAGACAAAAAATAACAAATGATGGAAAGGATGTGGAGAAGAAGGGACCCTCTTACTCTGTTGGTGGAACCAGTATAGAAAGCAGTATGGAGGTTCCTCAAAAAACTAAAAATAGAAATACATGACCCAGTAATTTCACTTTTAGGAATTTACCCAAAGAAAACCATATCCCTGATTTGAAAAGATTTAGGCACCCCTATGTTTATTTCCAAGTTATTTATAACTGTCAGGATATAAAGCCAACAAAATGTCCATCAGTAGATGAATGGATAAAGAGAAGTAGTACAGATACACAATGGAATATTATTCAGCCATAGAAAAGAAAGAAATACTGCCATTTGCAACATGGATGGACCTAGCAGGTATTATGCTAAGTGAAATTAGCCAGGCAGAGACAGACAAATACTATATGATTTCACTTATTTATGGAATCTAAAAGCAAACTAAATGAACTCATAAACATTGAGAAGTGACTGGTGGTTACCAGGGGGGAGGGATAAGGAGGATGAGTGTTGAAGGTAAGGGAGATAAAGGGCACAAAAATTCTCAGTCATAATATAAGTTGGTCACAGGGATGGAGGTACAGCATTGAGAATATAGCCAATGATTATGTAACATCTTCCTATGTTGACTGATAGTAACTACATTAGTTAGGGTGAGGATTAATAATGTGGGTACCTGTTAAACCACTGTGTTGTATTATTAAAACCAACATAATATTGTGTATTAACTATATTTCAATTAAAAAACAGTAACAAAGATATGAGCAATGCTTATAAAGTGTCTCAACTTTACTGCATCAATTAATTAGCAATCAGATGTGTTATACTATAAATATTCTTAAGCAAGAATGAATTTAATGCAAGGAATTGGTGACTTAAAAACTTTGGAAAGGGCAAGAGAATCAAGGATCAGTGAATTTTCAGGAAAAAGTAGAAGTGTAAGGAATTTCAGTAAAGTACAACTGACATCACAGATGTCTGCTGCACTAAAGCAGGAATGCAGCTACTAGCCCATCTGGTCCCTTTAATAGAAAAATGATTCTTCTTTCTCAAGACTATACCTCATGACCTGGAAAATTGCCTTCATCTTAAGATTTATCTGGAATAATAACTTTAAATACATTTGCTAAGTCTGTTTAATCACATCTGTTAATTTCAAGTTGTAGTAAAATGCATGTCCATCCATGATAGGAAGGCTGGCCCTAGATGAAATGCCTCTGTGCAGTGAACAATCTACACAGCTGTAACTAGCTTAACTGGTTTTTCTCTTGATGAGACACACTAAGCTTTGGCTTCTCTTCTATTACATGACAACTATTACATGAAATTAATAGCACAAACATCAAGATGCTTCATTTCTTCACTTATTCATCCTAGTTACAGATCTTTTTCAACATATGGAGTTACATCCTGATAAACCTGCCCTAGGTTGAAAATAACCTAAGTATTATACTATTTTGTTAGCCCAGGAAGAGATAAAAATTCATAATCTGTAGTAAAGTTTCTACTGAATGTGTATTGCTTTTACACCATTGTAAAGTTGAAAAATGGTTAAGTTGAACCATTGTAAGTTAGGAAATGTCGGCAGTAATATGACAATTTTATGTAGGCATACCTTCTTTTATTGCGCTTCATTTTATTATGCTTCACAGATACTGTCTTTTTTGCAAATTGAAGGTTTATGGCAATGTGCATCCAGCAAGTCAACAGCACCATTTTCCCTATAGCACTTGCTCACTTCATGTCTCCGTGTCACATTTTGGTAATTCCCACAATACTTTAAGCTTTTTCATCAGTATTGTACTTGTGGTGGTGATCTGTGATCAGTGATCTTTGATGTCACTACTGTAATTGTTTTGAGGCACCCGTATAAAACAGCAAACAATCAATAAATATGTGCATTCTGACTATTCTAAAATTAAAAGTGCTACTCCAGTGAACACATGAATGATAAGAAAGTGAAACAGCCTTGTGCTGATAGGGAGAAAATTCTAGTTATCTGTATGTGTTTTAGGCATGTTTAAGGTAGGCTAGGCTAAGAAAATCAGCCACAACATTCCCTTAAGCCATAGCCTTGTCCACAGCAAGGCCCTAACTCTTTTCAATTCTATGGAGGCTGAGAGAGGTGAGGAAGCTGAAGAAAAGTTGAAGGTAGGAGAAGTTGGTTTATGAGGCTTAAGGAAATCAACCACCTCCATAACTTAAAAGTGCAGGTGAAGCAGCAAGTGCTAATATAGATGCTGCAGCAAGTTATCCAGACAATCTAGCTGAGATCATTAATGAAGGTGGCTGTACTAAACAGCAGATTTTCAATGTAGAGGAAACAGCCTTATATTGGAAGAAGATGCAGCCTAGGACTTTCATAGCTATAGAGGAGTAGTTAATACCTGGCTTTGAAGCTTCAAAGGAAAGGCTAAGTCTCTTGTTAGGGGCTGATGTAGCTGGTGACTAAGCTGAAGCCAATGCTCATGGACCATTCCAAAATCCTAGGGTCCTTAGGAATTATGTTAAATCTACTATGCCTGTGTTCAATGGCATGACAACATGGCTTACCAAATATTTTAATCCCACTGCTGAGAGCTATTTCTCAGAAAAAAGATTCCTTTCAAAATATTACTGTTCATTGACAATATACCTTGTCATGCAAGAACTCTGATGGAGATGTACAACAAGATTAATATTGTTTTCATTCCTGCTAACATCAATTCTGCAGCTCATGGTTCAAGGATTCATTGTGACTTTCAATTTTCAGGTTTTATTATTTAAGAAATACATTTCATAAGGTTATAGCTTCCGTAGACAGTGATTCCTCTGGGCAAAACAAGTTGAAGATATTCTGGAAAGGATTCACCATTCTAGATGCCATTAAGAACAGTCATGATTCATGGGAAGAACTCAGAATACCAAAACTAACAAGGCTTTGGAAAAAGTTGATTCCAACCTTCATGGCTGAGTTAGAGTGGTTCAAGGCTTCAGTGGAAGAAGTAACTGCAAATGTGATGGAAATAGCAAAGAACTAGAATTAGAAGTGGAGCTTGAAGCTGTGACTGAATTGCTGCAATCTATGATAAAACTTGAAACAAGGTGGAATTGCTTTTTGTGAATGAGCAAACAAAATGGTTTCTTGAAATGGAATCTGTTCCAGGTGAAGATGCTGGGAAGATTGTTGAAATGACAACAAAGGATTTAGAATAGTACATAAATTTAGTTGATAAAGCAGTGGAAAGGTTGGAGGGGATTGACTCCAATTTTGAAAATCATTCTGCATAGGTAAAATGCTATCAAAAAGCATTGCACACCACAGAGAAATCATTGTAAAAAGAAGAATCAATTGATGTGGCAGACTTCATTGTTTTATTTTACAAAATTGTCATAGCAGACCCAACCTTCAGCAACACCACCCTAATCAGTCAGCAGCCATCAATATTGAGATAAGACCCTCCAGCAGCAAAAAAGATTATGACTCACTGAAAGTTCAGATGATGGTTAGCATTTTTTCTTTGGCAATAAAGTATTTTTAAATTAAGGTATGCACATTGGTTTTTAGACATAATGCTATTGAACACTTAATACACTGCAGTATAAACATAACTTTTATATGAACTGGGAAACCAAAAAACTCATTTGACTCACTATATTGCAATATTCACTTTATTGCAGTGGTCTGGAACTAAACCCACAGATTCTTCAAGGTATGCTTATAATTCTTTTGCTTAAGATCTTAATTCTGAATTCTATATTTTGAATTCTACACAAGGGCTTATGATTTTTTTTGCCACTCATTTATTTATTTCCATATTGAGACCTGTGTTCTAACTCATCCTTTGCTTGGTTAGACCTTATTTGAGGGTATTCCTCTTATTGGATATTTGTGTGATATATTCTCTGAATACTTGTATGTATGCAAATATATACATTTAGCCCTAACAGTTGAAGGCTGTCTTGGCTAGTATTTGATTATTGTTTTTTTAATAGTCCATACATGATACATATGAAAGCTCTAAGACCAGCCTGATTCCCTTTTATGCTGTATTATATTGTTGTATAAGCTAGTATGATTTCTGTTTATTTCTATAGTCTATTATTTCAGGATATGCCTTTGTACTGCTTTCCTAATCAATCTTTCCTAAATTTTCAATCTGTTTTCTCCAATCTTACTGTGCATTTTCAATCTAGGTTCTCCAATCTAAGTTTTTATCTTTTTTTTAAACTAGTGCCTGAAACTCAGTTATTCTTGATATCAAGTTAGTTCCAAATTAATTCTCTGGATATTCCAATTCTCTCATCTTTTCCCTCACAATTTCCATCACTGTGTTTTTGCTGTTTTGAGATACTTTTCCCACTTCTTTCACACCACATATTTAAATAACAAGAGTAAATATCCTCAGCATTTTATCTACTGGGATTTTTAAATTTGAAAATCAAATCTTACATTCTAAAATGTAACTTTATACTACAATCAGATCTCCTTAGGTTGATTTATTAATTTTTGTTCATATTGTTAGTTGACTTCAGCAATATCATTTTACAGAATTCCACCTGTTAAGATTATTCTAATAATACTTGAAATTCTCATTCATTCTCATCCTCTCTCCCTTTTCTCTCTCTTTCTTTCTTCTAGGATCCACTGGTTAGTGCTGTTTTTTCTATTGCTTCTTCATTATTCTTTTTGATTTAGGTGCACAGGACCAACAGTTGTGATTGCTGACATGGTGTCAATGCTATTAGTACATTAGCATCATTCATGACAATCTTTATTTTTAACTGTATAGTAAATAGTCAGGAATGTTTCCAAGCCTTAAACAAGGAAAAAGAAAACCACCAGAAAATGATCAGGTTGTCCCTTGGCACCTGATAATAATATCAGAGATCCTCATCCAAACTGTTCATGGTCAAGGGCAACTTTATCTTATGTCCTGGTTTCCATATGACAATCTGTCTCCATGAACCCCTCATGGAAATTTCTGATACTAATCAGAAGAGTGATAGTTTATATTGGTGCAGACCACTCTGAAGGAGATTCAAGGTAAAATTGTGCTTTGAAGGAAAAGTTCTATATCTTGATTAAGCATGTATACACTTTTCAAAATATAGAATTTTACACCTATGGATACCACTGTATGCAAATTTCACTTTGGAAGAAAATAATTTTTAACATTTTAGTAGAAAACAGTAGGAAATACATTATTTCATGTTTACTAATATGTATATCTAGCTATCCTATCCATCCCTGTAGTATGTATACAGACAGACATCTTGAATGTTGTTTTTGTTTGTTATAAGAACTGGGGATTTTTTTAATTTTTATTTTTGTAGTCATCATGTGTTTGATTGAGAGAGAGAGAGACAGAGTCAAAGGAGAGCAGAGAGAGGTCTTAAATCCACTTATTTTCCAATTTGGATTGAATTAACAACTTTGGTACAATATCTGACAGTTGAGGGTTTTGATGGGCTGATCATTCAGGAACCCACTCCTCTAACTGCATCTGCTTGCTTTCCTTTACAGATTTCTTTCTGTTTAAGGTATTTTTCTCCTCTGACATTTTCTTTCTTTCTTTCTTTCCTTTTTATTTTTATAGTATGCTAACATCTTCTTTGTCAATGGAAAGAAAAGTGGCTTTTCAGATAGTTTCTTAAGAATTGTGTCAAAATTTTGCTACCTCACATCTTTCCTGGCAATTTTGGAATTCATTAACAACTTGGTTGCCTCCTATGTTAATGGATTTTTATTTATAGACATAGCTCATAGTACCTTTATAAATAAAATTGTATTTTTAACAAGAAAAAAATAAATGTACAATGAAAATTTCTCATTAGATGCTCTAGAAACTGTTTAGCTATAATATGACTATTTGCTCTAAAACTATTGACTTAAAGGTGCTTTGTTAGGATGTAAGGTGAAGTAACAATAATAATACAGCTTATAGTTGATCAGCTTGTATATTTGTTTTTGTTTTGTATTTATTGTGAAATTAGAAATAATTAATTACTACTGCTCTGAGTATTAATCAATTTTGCATTCAAAGTTGTGAAAGACAAACTTCTGTTCATGGTCACTAATGCTTCCTCAAAATAATGAGCATCCAAAAAGGCCCTCAGAGATTCCTATCTTTGGGATGAATTGAGAGTTTTTTCTAGATCAGAAGTTATAAGTAGCTTAAAGAGTTGATAAGATAATCTATTTTTATGTCAATATTTCCATATTACGGTTTCACATTAACCACAGCATTTTAATTGGAGACTTTTAGATGAAAGAGGCTGAGGAAATGATTGGCAATGATGCCTATAAGTTTTCAAATATTAGTTCAACTGTTTATCCACAATCTGCTCCCACCCATTCAAAGGAAAGGAAAATGCCTCACACACTATGAAACATCTAACTTCCATTAGTAAACTATGACTGTCCTCTGCAGATAATGTGTAGCACTAACATCCAGAAGCTAAGATTAAGCATTACCATGAAAAAGCTGATGCTATATTTATCACAGAGAGTATACAGATGTCAAGTGGATCAGTGTTGGGTCTAAAAGGATTTTTAAAATTCTGTTTTTCACTTCTCCATTAGCATTATAATGCTGCAAGAAAAAAAAATCTGACAGCTACATTATGGATTTATGCAAATTAGTTACAACAAACTAAGCAAAATAGCAGACATCTTTATACAAGGGGAAAATGTTTCTGAGCAGATGCACTAGAATTCTTTCATGAATGTCAAAAACCATACCCTGTGAACTCTTTTTTGAATTAATTTAGAATAATTACCTCCAAATATAGAAGTTATCCTTTACACTATCAATTTCCAGTGGCCTTCTAACTGCCAAGCAAATATTATTTATTACACTAAATAATGATTATAAGCTAACAATTAATTGAAAAGAAATTCCTTCCACAGTGTTTCAAGGGTTTTTAGTATTAACTACTTAACAATGTCTGAGTTTTAATTGTTTTTTCCCTTTAATCACTATTTGGCTATTTCACACTGTGTATTTAAAACAAAAAAAATGTTAGTATCTATTTCGAATTTATTGCCTTCCTCTTCAGAATGTTTCCTGTCCTCATAATATGATACAGAATAAACTAGACCTCATTGATTTCCATTATAATCATAGCTATTGTGTAGCCTTCATCACTGTATCTGTCATTTGCTTTCCTTGCTCTCCCAGGTAAATAATGACGATATTTCCAACTGTTTTTGATTTAATAACTTATGAATAAAGAGCAACCTTGTGCTTTGTACTGGGACTATTCTATTTTCAATTTGTATAATCAACACTTTAAAAGCTAATGTAAACAAACTGGACTGTTGCATTAAAGATGAAAGCATACTTTGTCACAGAATGTTGATTGTTTTAACATTCTGGTTGTGGGACTGAAAGAGACTGATCACTGCAAGTTAGAAACCTATTTTACAAACATTATATAAACTAGAATATTTGAAATTGTATCATATGGGTTTTCCTTCCCCAAAAGATAAGAGCCCAAAATGTGTTTAACAGTATCAAAAACAAACCTCAATTATAAAGTGAGCATGGAGAAAGCTGGCTTAATTCATGGGGAAAATAATCTAAATTTCAAAGTTACTTAATAAATTACATCTCACATTCTCAGATATATAGTGTAACTGGAAATAGGTTTTAATTTTCTATCAAACATATCTAAATCAACAAACTGTCATTTAAAAAAGCGAACTTCTAAATCTGAAACACAAAGCAAATCTCATAAATTTAAGAATCCATGTTTTAAAAGGTTCTGTGAATGTCCTTAATATATAAGATTATCCATTTGTTTAAATAGACTTTTAAAATTTTTTCTCAGCTTAAGTTTTGTAGAAAAATTATCATTTGTGTTAATACAGAAGAATGTGGTACCATGCCCAATATTTTACAGTAATGAAATTTATAAATATTAATATATAAATACTAATGAGTAAAAAAACACAAAATAACCTATTAAGAATATGAGCAGGGATTAAAGATGGTGGTGTGAGAGGTGAGACAGAGGCTTCCTCCTAAAACTGCACATAATATGAAAATATAACTGATACAACTACTCCTGAAAGAGCAACAGGAAAGAGGACTGTGCCAAACTGCCTACACCTGGAGACAAGAGCATACCTCACAGAACAGGGTAACATACTAAAGCTGTGGTCCAGCAAGACCCAAGCCCTTCCCCCACCTCAGCTCACCCATGGGAGGAAAAGAGACAGAGCAGGGAGGGATTGGAGAATTTGGACTGCTGAATACCTAACTCCAGAGATCGTCTCTGGGAGCACAAACCTAGAATTCAGGGTGCTTGCATGATGCTCTCATAATTAGGGGGGTGGAAAGCTAAAACAGGCTGAATTCCTGGAGAGACTGAGATTCCAGCTGCTTATGGAAAGCAGGGATCCATATCTGGCTGCTCTGGGACAAAATAAAGGCAGGCAGTCTGAGAGACTTCCTAACAGGGAAGCCCTTAGCAAGAGGGCTGCTAAAAGGGCAAGGATTGTACAGAGCTTACTGCTCAGGAGAAAGCACAGGTAGACAAAATTGGCCAGGTGCAGTCTGCCCAGCAGGTTGGGAGCTTTCATGATCTTCTGGTGCTCCAGCGCCCTGGCTGCCTACACAGCTCCAAGAATCCCTCCGGGATAGGTAGCCTACTGTGACTTTCTCCTGGCGACCCTCACCCAGCTCTCAAACTGGCAAACCCAGCCCGGGTGATAGGCCAGCCAGAGGGAAGATCTGTCTACAGCAACTACAAATGCAAAGCACAGAGACTTATACCTGTGTGCTCAGCCCACTGGTTGAGGCAGTGGAGACAGGCATAGCAGCCAGTGAGCAGGAAACAGCACTTTCCTTCCTCCCCCCAGGCACCAATACCACTCCCGTGAACCCCGACATTGATTCAGGGCTGAGCAGCTCCAGAGAGTAGAGTTTCAGGGCAATAGAGGGCGCCATACACAAATATAAAACACCAAAGGAACCTGGTTCAGAGTAAAATGATTAACACAACTCCTGACAAAGACTTAAATGATATGGACCTCATGACTCTCCCTGAAACGGAGTTCAAAATAAAATTCATTAACATGCTCATGTAGGTACAGAAAGATATCCAAGAACTCAGGAAAGAACTCTGGTGGGAGATCCAATCATTGAAGAGCACAATGGAGGGTATTAAAAGCAAATTGGATATGGTGGACGAGACGATAAATGAAATAGAAACTAGAGAAGAGGAATACAAGGAAGCTGAGGCACAGAGAGAAAAAAGAATCTCTAAGAATGAAAGAATATTGAGAGAACTGTGTGACAAATCCAAACAGAATAATATTCGAATTATAGGGGTACCAGAAGAAGAGAGAGAAAAAGGGATAGAAAATGTCTTTGAGGTGGTAATTGCTGAAAACTTCCCCAGTCTGGGGAAGGAGATAGTCTCTCAGGCTATGGAGATGCACAGATCTCCCAACACAAGGGACGCAAGGAAGACAACACCAAGACATATAGTAATTAAAATGGGAAAGATCAAGGATAAGGACAGACTACTAAAAGCAGCCAGAGAGAGAAATAAGATCACGTACAAAGAAAAGCCCATCAGGCTATCATCAGATGTCTCAACAGAAACCTTACAGGCCAGAAGGGAGTGGCATGATGTATTTAATGCAATGAAGCAGAAGGGCCTTGAACCAAGATGACTTTATCCGGCAAGATTAGCATTTAAATTTGAAGGAGGGATTAAACAATTCCCAGGTAAGCAAAAGCTGAGAGACTTTATCTCCCACAAACAATCTTCACAGTATATTTTGGAGCAACTGCTATAGATGGAAGTGTTCCTAAGGTTTAGAAGCTGTCACCAGAGGTAATAAAACCACAGTAAAGAAAGTAGAACAGCTGATTACTAAGCAAATGCAACATGAAATTAACTATCCATAAAGTCAATCAAAGGACAGACAAATAGTACAGAATATGACACCTAATATATAAAGAATGGAGGAGGAAAAAAAAGGGGGAAAAAAAAAGAACCTTTAGATTGTGTTTGTAATAGCATATTACGTGAGTTAAGGTAGACTTTTAGATAGTAAGGAAGTTAACCTTGAACCTTTGGTAACGAAAAATCTAAAGCCTGCAATGGCAATAAATACATACCTATCAAAATCACCCTAAATGTAAATGGACCAAATGCACCAATCAAAAGACATAGAGTCACTGAATGGATAAAAAACAAGACCCATCTATATGCTGCCTACAAGAGACTCACTTTAAACGGAAAGACATACACAGACTAAAAGTGAAGGGATAGAAAAAGACATTTCATGCAACTAACAGGGAGAAAAAAGCAGGAGTTGCTGTACTTGTTTCAGACAAAATAGAATTCCGAACACAGAAAGTAACAAGAGACAAAGAAGGACTTTACATAATGATAAAAGGGTCAATCCAGCAAGAAGATATAACCATTATAAATATCTGTGCACCCAACACAGGAGCTCCTACATATGTGAAACAAACACAAACAGAATGAAATGGGGAAATAAAATGCAATGCATTCATTCTAGGAGACATCAACACACCACTCACTCTGAAGGACAGATCAACCAGATAGAAAATAAGTAAGGAAACAGAGGCACTGAACAACACGTTAGAACAGATGGACCTAACAGACATCTGCAGAACTCTACACCCAAAAGCAGTAGGATACACACATTCTTCTCAAGTGCACATGGAACATTTTCAAGAATAGATCATATACTAGGCCACAAAAAGAGCCTTGGTAAATTCAAAAAGATTGAAATTTTACCAACCAGTTCCTCAGACCACAAAGGTATGAAACTAGAAATGAATTACGCAAAGAAAATGAAAAATCCCACAAACACATGGAGGCTTCACAACATGCTCCTAAATAGCCAATGGATCAATGACCAAATAAAAACAGGGATCAAGAAATGTATGGGGACAAATGACAGCAATAATTCAACACTGCAAAATCTGTGGGATGGAGTGAAGGTCATGCCAAGAGGAAAGTATATTGCAATACAGGCCTACCTCAGGAAAGAAGAACAATCCCATATGAGCAGTCGAAATTCACAATTAACGAAACTATAAAAAAAAGAACAAATGAGACCCAAAGACAGTAGAAGGAGGGACATAATAATGATTAGAATAGAAATAAATAAAATCGAGAAGAATAAAACAATAGAAAGGATCAATGAAAACAAGAGCTGATTATTCGAGAAAATAAAAAAATAGATAAACCCATAGCCAGAATTATCAAGAAAAAAAGAGAGTCTACTCACATAAACAGAATCAGAAATGAGAAAGGAAAAATCACTACAGACAGCAGAGAAATACAAAGAACTATTAGAGAATACTATGAAAAATTATATGATAACAAACTGGATAACCTAGAAGAAATTCTAGAAAAATACAACCATCCAAGGCTGACCCAGAAAGAAACAGAAAATCTCAACAGACCAATTATCAGCAACAAAATTGAACTGGTAATCAAAAACCTACCTAAGAACAGAACTCCTAGACCAGATGGCTTCACCTCTGAATTTTATGAAACATTTAGTGAAGACATAATACCCATCCTCCTTAAAGTGTTCCAAAGAGTAGAAGAAGAGGGAATACTTCCAAACTCATTCTATGAGGACAGCATCACTCTAATATCAAAACCTGGCAAAGACACCACAAAAAAAGAAAACTACTAACCAATGTCCCTGATGAACATAGATTCAAAAATATTCAACAAAATATTAAGAAACCAAATTCAAAATACATCAAAAGGATCATCCATCATGATCAAGTAGGATTTATTCCAGGGATACAAGGATGGTACAACATTTGAAAATCCATCAACATCATCCACCACATCAACAAAAAGAAAGACAAAAACCACATGACCATCTCCGTAAAGGCTGAAAAAGCATTTGACAAAATTCAACATCCATTCATGATAAAAACTCTCAAAAAAGGCTTTAGAGGGCAAGTACCTCAACATAATAAAGGCCATATATGACAAACCCACAGACAACATTATAGTTAAGAGAGAGATGCTGAAAGCTTTTCCTTTAAGATCAGCAACAAGACAAGGATGCCCACTCTCCCCACTTCTATTCAAAGCTGGAGGTCCTGGCCACAACAATCAGACAACCCAAGTAATAAAAGGCATCCAGATTGGCAAGGAATAAGTTATACTCTCCCTGTTTGCAGATAACATGATATTGTACATAAAAAAACCTTAAAAATCCACTCCAAAACTCCTAGATCTAACATCTGAATTCAGCAAAGTTGCAGGATACAAAAATTAATATACAGAAATCTTTGCCATTCCTATACACTAACAATGAACTAGCAGGTAGAGAAATCAGGAAAACAATTCCATTCACAATTGCATCAAAAAGAATGAAATACCTGGGAATAAA
Source organism: Smutsia gigantea (assembly GCA_032199065.1). Lineage (NCBI taxonomy): Eukaryota > Metazoa > Chordata > Mammalia > Pholidota > Manidae > Smutsia > Smutsia gigantea. Next base: position 272,415 of record JAVSCE010010391.1, read on the forward strand.
CCTAACCAAGGAAGTGAAAGACCTATACTCTGAAAACTGCAAGACACTCATGAGAGAAATTAAAGAAGATACCAATAAATGGAAACATCCCGTACTCATGGATAGGAAGAATTAATATTGTCAAAATGGCCATCCTGCCTAAAGCCATCTACAGATTCAATGCAACTCCTATCAAAATACCAACAGCATTCTTCAACGAACTAGAGAAAATTGTTCTAAAATTCATATGGAAGCACAAAAGACCCCGAAGAGCCAAAGCACTCCTGAGAAGGAAGAATAAAGCTGGGGGGAATTATACGCCCCACCTTCAAGCTCTACTACAAAGCCACAGTACTCAAGACAGTTTGGTACTGGCACAAGAACAGACCCATGGACCAATGGAACAGACTCGAGAGCCCTGATATAAACCCAACCATATATGGTTAATTAATATATGATAAAGGAGCCATGGATATACAATGGGGAAATGACAGCCTCTTCAACAACTGGTGTTGGCAAAACTGGGCAGCTCCATGCAAGAGAATGAAACTGGATTATTGTTTAACCCCATACACAAAAGTAAACTCAAAATGGATCAAGGACCTGAAGGTAAGGCATGAAACCATAAAACTCTTAGAAGAGAACATAGGCAAAAAAAATCTCCTGAATATAAGCATGAGTGACTTCTTCCTGAATCCATCTCCTCGAGCAAGGGAAACAAAAGCAAAAATGAACTCATGGGACTTCATCAAACTAAAAAGTTTCTGTACAGCAAAGGATACCATCAACAGAACAAAAAGGCATCCTACACTATGGGAGAATATATTTGTAAATGACATATCAGACAAGGTATTAACATCCAAAATATATAAAAGACTTACACGCCTCAACACACAAAAAGCAAATAACCCAATGAAAAAATGGGCAGAGGATATGAAGAGACAGTTCTCCAAAGAAGAAATTCAGATTGCCAACAGACACATGAAAGATGCTCCACATCACTAGTCATCAGGGAAATGCAAATTAAAAATACCATGAGATATCACCTCACACCAGTAAGGATGGCCACCATCCAAAAGACTAAGAAGTACTAAATCTGGTGAGGATGTGGAGAAAGAGGAACCCTCCTACACTGCTGGTGGGAATGTAAGCTAATTCAACCATTGTGGAAAGCAACATGGAGGTTCCTCAAAAAACTAAAAATACAAATATCATTTGACCCAGGAATCACACTCTTTGGAATTTACCCAAAGAATACAACTTCTCAGATTCAAAAAGGCATATGCACCCCTATGTTTATTGCACCACTTTTTACAATAGCCATAATATGGAAGCAACCTAAGTGTCCAACAGTAGATGAATGGATAAAGCAGAGGTGGTACGTATACACAATGGAATACTATTCAGCCATAAGAAGGAAACAAATCCTGCCATTTGCAACAACATGGCTGGAGGTGGAGGATATTATGCCCAGTGAAATAAGCCAGGCAGAGAAAGACAAGTGCCAAATGATTTCCCTCATTTGTGGAGTATAACAAGGAAGCAAAACTGAAGGAACAAAACAACAGCAGACTCAGAGACTCCAAGAAGGGACTAGTGGTTACCAAAGGGGAGGGGTGTGGGAGTTCGGGTGGGGAGGGAGGGAGAAGGGGATTCAGGGATATTATGTACAGTACACATGGTGTGGGGTTCACGGGGAAAACAGTGTAGCACCGAGAAGGAAAACAGTGAATCTGTGGCATCTTACTACACTGATGGACAGTGACTGAATTGGGGTATGGGTGGGGACTTGATAATATGGGTGAATGTTGTAACCCCATTGTTTTTCATGTGAAACCTTCATAAGAGTGTATATAAATAATACCTTAATAAAAAATGTAGGAAAAAAATGAATATAAGCAGTGAATCATATTTTTTCCCTTAGTTGTCACTATCACTATTCTTTCTACGATGAGCTTGTGTTTCTTTTGTAATTAAAAAAAAGTTATTTAAATGACTGAATTATTTTTCTCTTGTTCCTGGAATTAAAATAAAGATCTCTAGAATAAAGGCAACAATTTCTTTATATTTACAAATAATAATAATAAAGTGAAATAAAAATCCTAGAACAAATACAATATTTACAAAAGTTACAATATAACTGGAGGTCTTAAAATAGATGGGTCAATACCATGGAAGGAAGGTTTTGGAGTAACTTTGATTTTTGTGACAAACACCCGATATGTTATTAATTTCTTCTTTTCTTTCAAAACATTTCATTATTTGTAAGAATACATAAAATTGCCCTACTGTTGGTTTGCTTCTTAACAACTTCTTAACAAACCAGACAAATTTAATTTAGATCAAAAGCTACCCTGTTACATTTTTAAAAATTCAGTATGTGGTAGGTATTTTAATATTTTTATAATTCTAGTTTCATTATGGCATTAACTTTCTAAACAAACAATTCCTTTTGAGGTCTGAGGGGTTACTGATTTTGTATTGCCATTTACTCATCTTCATGTATGTATAGGAGATAATTTGGTGAAAACCTTAGGGCAAAATTAACAAATGGTCACATAACAATAAATATACAAAATATTACCTAAATTGTTTCTAATGAAATCTGCATGAACACAAAAAATTAAATATTGTGTTTAATTTATACAAGCTCTTAATCTACATGTATATTAACTTCTGAATCATGTCACCTAACAATAAATAAGACTTTTTTCCACTTCAAGTGAACAGGATGCAGTGGCAGAGTTTAAATTTTTGTCCTTTGCCAAGAATTCATAAATATCAATTCATTTAAATATTTCACTTAAAAATTTTTTTAATATATATATATCAGAATTAGGAAACCTCAAGAAACCGAGGTTTGCATTTAATTTAGGTGTTAGTGCAAGTAGGAAAAGATGTTAATGTGTAAGTTCAGATTCATGGAAAGTATGATTCTCAAAAATTTAAGAACTCAAATGTTAAAAGTCCCCATTAATATAGATCTTTTTCTTTATAAAAGATATATAGTGTTTCTGATATCGGACATCAAAAACTTAAAAAAGAAAATTGTAATTAAGCATATATATTTCATAATTTATAAATATGTATTAAATAAAATCTGACACTTATTTTTTCTTTATCTAGCAGACCACATTCTCTTTCAAATAGATATACATAATTAATCTAAGTGAGATACCTAGAATTTCAAAGTAAGACATTTTTTTAATATAATTTATTTTATTATCATTAATCTACAATTACATGTGCAATATTACAGTTATTAAACTACACCTTCATCAGGTCCCCCCCACCAACCCCATTACAGTCACTGTACATCAGCGTAATGAGATGCAATAGAATCACTACTTGTCTTCTCTGAGTTGTACTGCCCTCCCCGTGCCCCCACAACATTATATCTGCTAATCGTAATGCCCCTTTTTCCATCTTATCCCTCCCTTCCCGCCCATTTTCCCCAATCCCTTTCCCTTTGGTAACTATTAGTCCGTTCTTGGGTTCTGTGAGTCTGCTGCTGTTTTGTTCCTTCAGTATTTTTTTTTCTTTGTTCTTGTACTCCACATATGAGTGAAATCATTTGATACTTGTCTTTTTCGGCTTGGCTTATTTCACTGAGCATAATACCCTGTAGCTCCATCCATGTTGTTGCAAATGGTAGGATTTGTTTTCTTCTTATGGCTGAATAATATTCCATTGTGTATATGTACCACCTCTTCTTTATCCATTCATCTACTGATGGACACATAGGTTGCTTCCATTTCTTGGCTATTGTAAATAGTGCTGCAATAAACATAGGGGTGCATCTGTCGTTTTCAAATTGGGCTGCTGCATCCTTAGGGTAAATTCCCAGGAGTGGAATTCCTGGGCCAAATGGTATTTCTATTTTGAGTTTTTTGAGGAACCTCCGTACTGCTTTCCACAATGGTTGAACTAATTTGCAGTCCCACCAGCAGTGTAGGAGGGTTCCCTTTTCTCCACATCCTCGCCAACATTTGTTGTTGTTTGTGTTTTGGATGTTGGCCATCCTCACTGGTGTGAGGTGATATCTCATTGTGGTTTTAATCTGCATTTCTCTGATGATTAGCGATGTGGAGCATCTTTTCATGTGCCTGTTGGCCATCTGAATTTCTTCTTTGGAGAAGTGTCTATACATGTCCTCTGCCCATTTCTTAATTGGATTATTTGCTTTCTGTTTGTTAAGGTGCATGAGTTCTTTATATATTTTGGATGTCAACCCTTTATCAGATACATTTTTTATGAATATATTCTCCCATAATGTAGGATGTCTTTTTGTTCTACTGATAGTGTCCTTTGCTGTACAGAGGCTTTTCAGCTTGATATACTTCCACTTGCTCATTTTTGCTTTTGTTTCCCTTGCCCGGGGAGATATGTTGAAGAAGTTGCTCATGTTTATATCCAAGAGATGTTTGCCTATGTTTTTTTCTAAGAGTTTTATGGTTTCATGACTTACATTCAAGTCTTTGATCCACCTTGAGTTTACCTTTGTGTATGGGGCTAGACAGTAGTCCAGTTTCATTCTCTTACATGTAGCTGTCCAGTTTTTCCAACACCAGCTGCTGAAGAGGCTGTCATCTCCCCATTGTATATCCAAGGCACTTTTATCAAATATTAATTGACTGTATATGTTTGGGTTAATGTTTGGATTTTCTATTCTGTTCCACTGGTCTGTGGGTCTGTTTTTGTGCCAATACCAAATTGTCTTGATTACTGTGGCTTTGTAGTAGAGCTTGAAGTCAGGGAGTGTAATTCCCCCTGTTTTATTCCTCCTTCTCAGGATTGCTTTGGCTATTCGGGGTCTTTTGTGGTTCCATATGAATTTTAGAATTATTTGTTCCAGTTCATTGAAGAAAGCTGTTGGTAGTTTGATAGGGATTGCATTGAATCTGTAGATTGCTTTAGGTAGTATAGCCATTTTGACAATATTTATTCTTCCTAGCCAAGAGCATGGGATGCATTTCCATTTGTTAGTGTCCTCTTTAATTTCTCTTAGGAGTGTCTTGTAGTTTTCAGAGTACAGGTCTTTCACTTCCTTCGTTAGGTTTATTCCTAGGTATTTTATTCTTTTTGATGCAATTGTGAATGGAATTGTTTTTCTGATTTCTCTTTCTGTTAGTTCATCATTAGTGTATAGGAAAGCAACAGATTTCTGTGTGTTAATTTTGTATCCTGCAACTTTGCTGAATTCAGATATTAGTTCTAGTAGTTTTGGAATGGAGTCCTTAGGGTTTTTTATGTACAGTATCATGTCATCTGGAAATAGTGACAATTTGACTTCTTCGTTACCAATCTGGATGCCTTGTATGTCTTTGTTTTGTCTGATTGCTGCGGCTAGGACCTCCAGTACTATGTTTAATAACAGTGGAGAGAATGGGCATCCCTGTCTTGTTCCCGATCTTAGATGAAAAGCTTTCAGCATCTCGCCGTTAAGTATGATGTTAGCTGTGGGTTTGTCATATATAGCCTTTATGATGTTGAAGTACTTGCCATCTATACCCATTTTGTTGAGAGTTTTAATCAGGAATGGATGCTGAATTTTGTCAAATGCTTTTTCAGCATCTATGGAGATGATCATGTGGTTTTTGTTCTTCTTTTTGTCGATGTGGTGGATGATGTTGATGGATTTTCGAATGTTGTACCATCATTGCATCCCTGGGATGAATCCACTTGATCATGGTGTATGATCCTCTTGATGTATTTTTGAATTCGGTTTGCTAATATTTTGTTGAGTATTTTTGCATCTACGTTCATCAGGGATATTGGTCTGTATTTTTCTTTTTTGGTGAGATCTTTGCCAGGTTTTGGTATTAGAGTGATGCTGGCTTCATAGAATGAGTTTGGAAGTATTCCCTCCTCTTCTATTTTTTGGAAAACTTTAAGGAGAATCGGTGTTATTTCTTCTCTATATGTCTGGTAGAATTCAGAGGTAAATCCATCAGGCCCGGGGTTTTGTTCTTGGGTAGTTTTTTTGATTACCAATTCAATTTCGTTGCTGGTGATTGGTCTGTTTAGTTTTTCTGTTTCTTGCTTGGTCAGTCTTGGAAGGTTGTATTTTTCTAAGAAGTTGTCCATTTCTTCTATGTTTTCCAGCTTGTTAGCATATAGGTTCTCATAATATTCTCTTATGATTCTTTGTATTTCTGTGGGGTCCATCGTGATTTTTCCTTTCTCATTTCTGATTGTGTTTATGTGTGTAGATTCTCTTTTTCTCTTAATGGGTCTTCCTAGCTGTTTATCTATTTTGTTCATTTTTTCAAAGAACCAGCTCTTGGTTTTATTTATTTTTTTCTATTGTTTTATTCTTCTCAATTTTATTTATTTCTTCTCTAATCTTTATTATTTCCCTCCTTCTGGTGACTTTGGGCCTCATTTGTTTTTCTTTTTCCAATTTCAGTAATTGTGTCTTTAGACTATTCATTTGGGAATATTCTTCCTTCTTTAAATAGGCCTGGATTGCAATATACTTTCCTCTTAGAACTGCCTTTGCTGCGTCCCACTGAAGTTGTGGGTTTGTGTTGTTGTTGTCATTAGTCTCCATATATTCTTTGATTTCTGTTTTGATTTGGTCGTTAACCCATTGATTAATTAGGAGAGTGTTGTTATGTCTCCATGTATTTGTGAGCCTTTTTGATTTCTTTCTAAAGTTTATTTCTAGTTTTATACCTTGGTGATCTGAGAGGTAGTTGGTAGGATTTCAATATTTTTGAAATTACTGAGGTTCTTTTTGTGGCCTAGTATGTGGTCTATTCTGGAAAATGTTCCATGTGCACTTTAGAAGAATGTGGATCCTGTTGCTTTTGGGTGTAGAGTTCTGTAGATGTCTGTTAGGTCCATCTGTTCTAGTGTGTTGTTCAGTGCCTCTGTGTCTTTACTTATTTTCTGTCTGGTTGATCTGTCCTCTGGAGTCAGTGGTGTGTTGAAGTCTCCTAAGATGAATGCACTGCTGTGTATTTCCTCCTTTAATTCTGTTAGTATTTGTCTCACATATGCTGGCGCTCCTGTGTTGGGTGCATATATATTTATAATGGTTTTATCTTCTTGTTGGACTGACCCCTTTGTCATTATGTAATGTCCTTCTTTATCTTTTGTTACTTTCTTCATTTTGAAGTCTATTTTGTCTGATACAAGTACTGCAACACCGGCTTTTTTCTCTTTGTTGTTTGCATGAAATATCTTTTTCCATCCCTTCACTTTTAGTCTGTGTATATCTTTGGATTTGAGGTGAGTTTCTTGTAGGCAGCATATAGATGGGTCTTGCTTTTTTATCCATTCTGTTACTCTGTGTCTTTTGATTGGTGCATTCAGTCCATTTACATTTAGGGTGATTATTGATAGGTATGTACTTATTGCCATTGCTGGCTTTAGATTCGTGGTTACCAAGGTTTCAAGGGTTGCTTCTTTACTATCTAACAATCTAACTTAACTTTCTTGTTAAGTTATTGTAAACACAGTCTGATGTTTCTTTATTTCTCTCCCTTCTTATTCCTCCTCCTCCATTCTTTCTATAATAGGTGTTTTATTCTTTGCCTTTAGTTAGTATTTGGATGGTCCGCTTTCTTTGCTATGATTTTATTTTCTCTGGTGACATCTTTTTAGCCTTAGGTGTGCTTCCATCTAGAGTAGTCCATTTAAGATATCCTGTAGTGGTGGTTTATGAGAGTCAAACTCTCTTAACTTTCGTTTGTCTGGAAATTGTTTAATCCCTCCATCATATTTAAATGATAATCGTGCTTGATACAGTATTCTTGGTTCGAGGCCCTTCTGTTTCATAACGTTAAATATATCATGCCATTCTCTTCTGGCCTGTAAGGTTTCTGTTGAGAAGTCTGATGATAGTCTGATGGGTTTTCCTTTGTAGGTGATCTTTTTTCTCTCTCTAGCTGCCTTTAATACCCTGTCTTTATCTTTGATCTTTGCCATCTTAATTATTATGTGTCTTGGTATTGTCTTCCTTGGGTCCCTTGTGTTGGGAGATATATGAGCTTCGGTGGACTGCGAGACTACTTCCTTCCCCTGTGAGGGAAAGTTTTCAGCAATTATTTTTTCAAAGGCACTTTCTATCCCTTTTTCTCTCTCTTCTTCCTCTGGTACTCCTATAATGCGAATATTGTTCCATTTGGATTGGTCACACAGTTCTCTTAATATTCTTTCCTTTCTAGAAATCCTTTTATCTCTCTCTGCCTCAGCTGCTCTGTACTCCTGTTCTCTGTTTTCTATTCCATTAACAGTCTCTTGCATCTCATCCATTCTGCTGTTAAGCCTGTTGATCACTTGTCTGATTTCTGCATTGTCTTTCCTCAGTTCCCTCACTTCCTCCCTCAGCTCTTGCACATTTCTCTGTAGGTCCATCAGCATGGTTATGACTTTTATTCTGAATTCTTTTTCAGGAAGACTGGGCATTTCCATCCCTTCAGACTCCCTCTCTGGGGTTGTCTGGTTGATTTTGGTCTGAACCATATTCCTCTGTCTTTTCATGGCTATAGAATTGGTCACTGATAGTTGCCACGTATGTCAGCTGGGCTCTTTAAGACTTTAAGAAGAGAAAAAAAAAAGAAAAAAAAGAAGAAAGAAAGAAAAAAAGAAAAAAAGAAAGAAAAGAAAAAACAAAAACAAAACTAAAACAAAAAAAAACAAAAAAATGCCCACCAACGTAGATTCTGTGGGAATGCTGTAGGTGGCGCTATTGCCCCACTGTTCCACAGCTGTGGCTGCGCTGCTCCACAGGGCCCTTTATCGTTCTGGCAGGGGTGGGAACGAATAGGAGGCTGTTGATCTCAGTGAGAAGTGTAAGTATGGCTACGCTTCCTCAGTCACCAGCTAAGGCATCTGAAACTCCCCAGGACTCGCAGCCTGCTGGGCTGAGTTTGCTGTGGCGATCCAGCTCCTCCGCTGGGCTCCTGTCTCTTTAAGACCACTGAAGAAAGCGTGCGCTTTTTTTTTTTTCCTTCCCGGCAGCTGGCTGCAAGCACCCTGGCGCATTCCCTGCTCAGATCCTGCCCCTCTGTCTCTCCAATCTCCGCTGCACTGCGCAATGTGGGTCAGCCTTCCCCCCGGAGATCACCGGGTCTGGCTACTTCGCGTGGTGTACTTCCACTCCCTCCCGGCTCTGAATCCTCTCCTCCCGCCGGTGTGCTGTGGTGGGGGAGTGCTTGGGTCCCGCCAGGTCGCGGCTCCGTATCTTACCCACCTCTTGGGGTGCCGAGTCCTCTCGGGTGTAGCTGCACGCTGTGCGCTTTCCTGTGTATTCTCGTCTCTCTTTTAGGGATAGATGTATTTGCTGTGTTTTCGTAGATAAATATAGTGTTGGGAAGAGATTTCTGCCGCCCTGCTCACACCGCCATCTTCCCGGAAGTCCAAAGTAAGACTTTTTGAATGTGAAAAATACAGTTCTTAACTGGTGCAGAGCAAGATTTTCATTGTTATTGTTATCAGTTTGGGGTTGTCAAGATTTTGTTTTTGTTTTTCATGGGGGCACATTGAGGGGAAAGCACAGAGAATGTTTCCCTTCTCTGTTTAGAGCTGTCATTGAAGTTTCCTACCCCTATTCACTTAACAGGAATTTTCTGGGCCACTCCATTGTTTAAGGTCTCTGGTGAAATCACACACTCTTCAGTGTTTGACTGTTTATTTGGTTTGGCTGCCACTGTGGGAACAATTTAGATTACTTGAAGAATGTGCCAAAAAGAATGAGAATTACTGACAGCTGAATGAGATGAAAAATCCCATAAAAGTAAAAGAAAAGTGAAATGTATTTTTTTAATACATTTAGGATTTTGCTTCCTGATGTTTTTCTTTTTACATTTTTAATTGTTTCATGCTGAATTCTCATTTAGTCTTTAAGTAGTTGGATTCTCATCTTATGTAAATAAATTACAAAATGCAGAGAGAACAAAAGCCAGATTTCTAAGAAACATTTAAGCCATCTTATCCTCATTTTAATTGTAAAGAATTGAAAATTCTTATTCTAATACTAGCTTACCAAATCATTTTTTTCCATTTCTTTAAAAATCCTCACCATATATAAATTTCAATAGGTAAAGTTTATAATTTACAGCTGATTTATTCTTCAACATCCCTTATTTTTCCATTGATAACTGAGGATTTCACAATCACGGGTTTTTTAATTGTTTTATTATGATTTACTTTGGTGTTAAGAACAACCCAGAAGACCACTCTCATTTCTATAGAGGCTCTGCCCCTATGTCCCACACCCTCAAAGAGCCAGGAATAAAAGTGAAGCATGGTAAAAACAAATTTTCCAGACTTACTATCAAATTAGAATAACATAGGATGATGAAGGATCATTGGAAAAATAGATGGAAGGATAACTAGACTTAAGTTACAGCTAAACTAGTAAAATACTTCTTTTACTAAGTCTTATCTTCTGAGAATGTGTTTCCTTTGAAAATATTACAGGAATAAATATGCTAGTTGCGAATAATACTTAGGTTTAAGTTTTCTGAACCAACTTAATAAATCAGTGTCTCATATGTCCTTTTACTATTTCCCACATTTTGATCAGTAATAACTTCTCTGCATGCGGGAAGCATGTTGTGAAGTGCCTGAGGTTTCCTCTGACAAGCTGCATGCCTATGAATAGCCATATCCCCAGTGCTGCCAAGATATTGCTCAGTCTTCATGTCATCCTTTCGGAGGACCCAAGGCAAGATGGCCACGTCAAGAAGTCCAAACATCAACATAGTTTTGGATACTGTATCTTTTTGTCCCTGAGACACAGAGAAAGTCATTGATCCTTCCCAGTTTACAAATTCACAGAACTACTGCAAATCAATTGAAAAGGAAATTAATGTTTGACTGGCTGATTAACAGTTGTTGCCTCTGAATCAAATATAGTAAAATTCTTAAGGACATAACAAATTTTATGAAGAATTTATAAGGCATTGGTCTATATAAAAGTTAGGTGTGACAGTCTTTAATAAAACTGAATTGTTCACATTAAACTGCAGTGTCTATGCTGAGTTTTAGAGAGACTGCACTTTCCATATATATTTGTCCTGAGACTCCTATTTGAGTTTCCAAGTTATATTATGGCAACAAAGTTTGATGTCTCCCAGAAATGGAACAAAATATAAGGAAAAATTCCTAAACAAAGTGAACCCTTCTATCTGAACAAAAGAAGTGTTTAAAGAGTTCAGCATAAGTGTTCACACAATCAGAAAAAAAAAAGCTGCCACTATGTGGTGGATTGAGCTTGCATTGACAACATATGCATATGCACTTTTTATTGAATTGACAAGATTTTCTTCCATCCCAATATAGTAACTTAAAAATAATAAAACACTTGTGATTGCAAAAGATAAAAATAAAGAAGATAAAAAAAAAGACAAAGATCTAGGGGCTCAAAATTCTTCTTTATTCATAAGCCAGAAACCTGGAACTAATCCTTGACTTTCCTTCTCTGTCATATTCCCAGTTCATTAGTAATCCCTTTCAATTCCCTCTCCTAGATCTCTCTTGAATTCATGCCCACATTTTTCCCACTCTGGTCTAGATTACTATCATCTCTTACCCATTTACAACATCAAAAAAATTTTCTATGATTCCAAACTTTTCACTTAATGGTTTACTTCCCACACCAGGACAGACTAAAATTCTTAAAAAGCATCCATCCAGAATTTTCCAGCCACTTAGGATACAGAAAGCAGCAATGAATGTTAATCTCCCCCAATAACAGTGAGAAAAATTGGATAAACAAGAATATTATCATTTTTATTGAGTCCATCAGAGAACTGAAATCGTAAGGCAACTAAGTAATCTGAATTTCAAGGGGACAGAGTCCTCTAAGGAGACACGGGACAATGTGCAGAGTTAATATACAAGACGGCAGGAGGAAAATCTAACAATTTGCTGTAAAGGTCAAATGTGGGTTAGCTTGTCAATCTAGAATACCCTGGAGCCCCAGACATAAGATATGTATGTGCAGGGGAGAAGGATGTCGCAGGTTTGTTGACATCTTTTCCTCATCCAGGAGGTGCTCAGAAGAAAGATTAGAGGTGGGGAACAAAGACCAGAGAGAGACTGCCCTGGTGATAAGGTGTGGAAGAGATCAAGAGACCAGAATGACACCACTGGTGGCAAGACACACAGTTCTCAGGGAGAGACAGCAAGCCTCCTGCTCTCTTCTTCCTCCAACTAAACTGATTTTTCAACTATGCTCAGCTTCTTGGAATTGCTTGCATGTCCCATGCTCTTATTTTAAGACTTCTAAAGATGCCATTTCCTCTGACTAGCAGATACTTACCCACTTTCTTCTCCTGGATATTTGCTAATTTTTCAAATACATGTTTTATTTGGGTTGCACTTCCCAGTAGTAACTCTGCACTGCCTGATCCCATCATTCTGCAGTGGACAGAAATAATTTCACCTTTACCCTTTTAGATTCTTAGTGGAGACCTCCTTGTAATAAAAAGGCAGATTAACAAGAAAAAAAAATTTAACTATGTACATAATATAGAGCTCCACAAAGATAAAAGACTCAAGTGATCAAAGCAATAAGTGTTATCTTCTAGACAAAGAAACAATAAATTTGTGAAGAACTGACAAAGTAAAGTGGTTTGGGCTACGGACAGTAACATGAAGAAGTAGCAAAGTCTTTTTACGTAACTTGGCCCTACGTTCCCTGTCCCTGGTGGTAAGGATGACTTCTACCCTCCTGGGACAGGGATGCCTGGCATGTGGAAGATGTATCTCCTGCATTCAGGGGTACAAGGAGGGTCCCCAGCGTTACTTTTAATTACCTTCAATTTTCTCAAGTACCTTTAATTCAAAATAAATCAGTATGCTAACATGACATGCTTTGGGGTAACATATTCTGAATATCTGTATTTTCTGCCCAAAGATTTAATTGTGTGCCTTAGGCCCTTCATTTATCATATTACTTTATACATTTTGTAATGTTTACTCTTACTATTTTTTATAGACTCTAAGCTTTCTGAGGACAGCAACCACCCCCATCTTGCACAAATCTGTATGCCTCGTACCTAGCACAGGAAAATTGCTTGATACATACACTTGGGTGGATAAAAAGTCAATATAGTTTCTGCGAAAAAATTACATACATATCCTTCAATGCAACATACTTTGTGTTCTTGCTGAACCTCATGGCTAGTCATAATGATTTTATTTTCTACATAATTTCTGGGCTTTTGTGGATTCTTAATATAGACACTGCCTATTAAATGCATCCTGCAATAAAAGTGTTTTTTTAATAAACAGCCCAGCAATAATTCCTCTAAGTCTTTAATTGCCAACTTAAATTCATGTAAACATAAAGCCTCGTTATCGACATCAGTACCATGATTTCCCATTAAGACCATTCATTCATAATGGCAGCTTTTACTGAAGGATCCTAGCCAACAGCAGAAAATACATACTTCATTATATCTGTGACAGAAATAAAAATTGGGAGGAACGCAAGGCAGTTTGAATTGGGAAAAGAAATGAACTACTAACTTGAGGAACTAAAGTAGCAAAATTTCATTTACCATCAAAGTTTCATTATACTTAGTAAACTATATCTGTAAAAAACAAATTAAGTCTTTCCAAGAGGCTTTTCTCAAAAAGAACATGCATAGCCCACCCTCACTACTTTTTATAGGCATAACAGATTCTTGAGATTGGGGCTAAAAGGTCAGGTTTAAAAGTATTTTTATACTTTTAAAGTGAAATGTAACCCACTTTAAGAGAAAAGTGCAAAGTTATATATAAATTTGGTATATTCTGATATTAATCTGCTTATAATTTCTATAATAAAATACTAGTGAAAAAATTTTCAGTATCTTTTAAATCGACTAAAAATTGAGTCAATAAAATATAAATATTTTCTTCCTTAACTGTATGAGCTTAATGATTGCTGTTCATATTTATACTCTTCCTTTTCCTTTTGCTATTGCACAATTGGATGAAATGTAGAAAATATCTAATGACTCCACCTACCTTTTGCAGTAGCCATTTGATCATCTTCAGATGATGCTTTTATGTGGTTATAAGAACGACTATTTAGAGGCTCTGTGAGTTCCAGGATCAAAATAATCATTTAGGGCATATTTCTAAGTTAGAAGAATCCTTCTTTTTTACTCACATAACCTTTCCTTTCCTACTTTTCTAGTTTCTTACCAGAAGTCCTACTGCTTTCTGAAAATGAAGCTACCAACATCTAGAGTGAAACTTGTCTTCTGACATAGACCAATCTTACAACTTAGGAAGTCTCCATTTGCTAATAACATGCTACCTTTCATATTACTGATTGATTTTTTTTCATTATTTCACTTGGAATTAATTTGACTTAAACATCTGTAGCCAAGGTGATTTACGGCATAAGAGGAGCCAGTCAGTAGCACTGGTCTTCTCAATGTCTCTGCAGCCTCCCCACTACTCCTTGAATTCTTTCTTATAAGGAAAGCACACATGCTTTTCATGTTATTACTATTTCATTTCACATTTAGATTATAGTTTTGAGCTTGAAAGAATTCCAGCATTGACATTTACTGAGATTCAACTTACACTTTATCTTTTGGAAAATATTATTTCTTTTTTAAGATTGTTCCATTGCCTATCCCTTTGTGTTAATTACAAAAAGAGGATGATTTTTCAGGACAAAAGACTTTATAGCATCTTTTAAAGAGAAACATTTGTTTTTTTTTTTTTAAATTGAAACAGTACTGGTCACAGTAACTGCAAAAGACTGTTAACATTTCTGAAACTTACATAGACTTAGAGGAGCTCAGTATATTGAAATGGCCTATTCCTCAACTTATATTAAGGTAGTTGATAATAAATATAAAGTTAATACCCTAGAGCATTTGTTTCTTTAAATTAAAAAGGATTAACAATAATAAAATGATATTCCCAGTGTGGGTTAAACACTAATTTAAGAGAGAAACAACGATAGAATGAGACCGGTTTTATAAGAATATACCAAATTTTTAAAATAATAATGTGACGTTCTTATGCCAATGACTTCCTTTGTAATTTTGCTTTGTGTATCCTTTATTGTTCTCTAAAATTTGAATACAGTCTTTATTTTTTATTGAAGTATAGTTGATACACAATCTTATATTGGTTTCAAGTATACAACAGAGTGGTTCAATAGTTACATGCATTATTAAATCCTCGCCCCCTCTAGTGCAGTTACTGTCTGTCAACATAGGAAGATGTTACAGAATCACTGGCTATATTCTCCATGCTGTCCTACCATCCTCGTGACCAACTCATATTATGACTGAGAACTTTTTGTGCCTCTTTATCCCCCAGCCACCCACACCAAACCCTTCTCATGGTAACTGCCAGTCAGTACTCAAGGTCTACTGTCCTCTTGTTCATTTTGTTTTGTTTTGTTTTTAGATTCCACAAATAAGTCTTGTTTTTGATAGTTATGTGGAAAATGTCTCAAAGATTGCTGTTTTTTTAAAGTTGTTTTCCAAAATATTCCTAGTTAAAACAAAATGACAACCAAAAAAGAAATTGTAGGAATGACAGCTTGATGTTCTATGTGTGTCACTTCTCCATATCCTCAATGACAGAATGAATCAGTTTATTTACTAGTGCAAAACATTCCTTTCCATACTTCAAGGTCAAATTTTTGTAAACCAAAAATATGTTTCTTATGCTACATCCCTTTGAATTAGTAGCAATAAGATCTTCAAGAAAAGAATATATGTTTTTGCTTGCTTGCTGAGAAAATGATGAAGTAAAATGAAAATGTCAACGCAGACAGAATGCTAAAGCTAAATAGGGTAAAAGAAGTTGCAAAAGCATCTCTAATTTGTTGTCAACATAAATATACATGGTTGAGATTTAGGATATGGCAGCACCTTACACTTCCTATGACATTTATTTGCTTTAGAAACCAAGGCACATAAAAGCAAAATAAATTGTATTTTTAAAGATACATTCTTTGCACTATTGGCAGATATTGAAGAATGAAACATTTATGAGTTTATTAAATATCTTCTTGAAATAGAATCCATGATTATCCTTTTCTACCTTCTTGGTGCCTCTCAGATCTAAATTCCTATAGCTTTTAAATAACCAGATTATTAAAGGCAATATGAGAGTCCTCTGGAGGATGTGTTTATTCCTGGGTCCAGAGATTTATCTTAGCCAAATGATTTCCCTATAATTCATTCCATCTGTTTCATCATTTTATTCACTCTATTTTTTTTTTAAGATTTCATAATACACCTTGAAAAATCCTGTTACACCTTACTGAGATGGTTGCCCTCTTGCTTGCATCCTGTCTTCACCCTTCTACCTGGTTCACACTGGATGTGGGCCTTCAGTTGCACTGACTTCCCCCCTCACACGTTCTCTTTCTCTGATCTCCCCTCAACGCTGCCTTTTTCTCACACACTTCATTTCCTTCAGAGTCTTCAGAAAGAATGAAATTAACTTGGTGAATCTGTTCTGAAATTGGCCCATTTAATGGAGATGTCTTAACTTCCATGTGTTCCCTGTGGTTCATTTTTGGGAAACCGGTTGTTTACTTTTCTCTATTCCAGGGGCCACAGATTACATGAGTCTTCAATGGTAGTATAGGATCATGCTACCTTTTTGATATATTTTACAATATTTCCTCTTCATCTTGATGCATTCACTTATCTTCTTCATAGTGGAAATTATATTTTACTCTTTAAGGGGTTATGAATAACTTCAGGAAAACAGATAACAGGATTCTGGCAAGTACTGAATTCCTCCAAATTTCAATTTTCTAGGGTAAAACTACTATTTCATTATTTTTAAAAAGGAATAACATACAAAGTTCTCAAGTGGCATCAGTAATTGTAAAAGGGGGAAAAGAAAAAAACTTGCAAATGTTAAATATTTTAATATTGTTACAAACAAAGCATCATTCTTATTTTCTGAGTAGTTTTTCAATTACATTATTCAAGTTACTATTTTAAATACCTTGTCAAGAAAAGTACATTTATTAATTTTGAAAAAGTTTATTCAATTGTCTTATCATTTATTAAGTATCTACTACAGAAACTAGTTTCCTTCCTTCCAAGATCCATTTCTGAAGATACAATTTAGATCAAAAAGAAGAAATAAATATGAAAATTACATAGACACCAAGATATTACTTCTGGATACATTTCACGTGGAATCAAAAGCTACTGTAAAATCTTCATGTGCAGCACACAAAAAATTCCCTTCAACTTGAAAAGACCAAGGATGAATCTGAAGAGATGTAGGCTCTAATCAAGTGAAGTGAAGCAGGTAGCATGGAAAGAGGATTGCAACAGTTCTTCCTGCAATCATCCTTTTTTTATAAAAGTGTAAAAGTGATAAAAAATTATTATATAATATCACAAAGCACAAATAAACTACCTTGGTACCTGTGTATAATTTTTTAAAACTTTTAATACTCATTTAAATGAGCAAATAATTGTAGACTCATTGCTGTTTTCTCAATGTTGATATTCTTTAAGTATTTAATTTTTCCAGCTTTGTTGAGGTATGAGTGACAATAAAAAATATACATATACTTTGGTTGTACACCTTAAAAAGAGCTGACACTGATATCCTTCCTATGGCTATTATACGATAGTTCAGTGAAGAATTCTCACTCTAATTACAGAAAAATCTAACTTTCTTCCTCTGTTCTTCTCCTGATTTGGCTTAGGTTATATGATAGGAAAGCATATTTGAAGCCCACCTGTTAATTCCTTTTGAAGACTGTTCCAAAGAAGGAAACCTCAGTGTCTTCCTCTGCTTGTTGAGGCCAGGTGGTAGACCGGCATGGTCATGAGCTCAGACCCTGTGGCTCCTTTGTCTGGATTCAAATCCTGGATCTCCTGTTTCTTGGCCTCGTAAACTGTAGAAAACACATTGTCTCAGGTTTCCTCTTTCTCTGTTTGTTCATCTGTAAGATGAGGGTAATTATAATACTTACATCAAGACAGTTGTGAGGACTAAATAAATGTTTTTTTTAAAGCATAGAAAAGTTGTTTGAAATGAACAAAGTACTCTGTTAATATCAGCTATGGTTATCAATGTTACTGAGTGCTAAGAGCTAATGCATGAAAAAAGGCTCAAAATGAGTATCTCATGTAAGACATGACATACAACTGTAGGAGCTTGAATATTGTATTAATTGCAGTATTGCAGTATTAAAAAAAACAATAAACTTCATGGCTTGAAACAACACACACATAGAGTCTCATAGTCTCTGTGTGTCAGAATTCCAGGCACACCTTGTCTGGGTCCCGGATCATCTTCCCAAAAGGCCACAAAGTGTTAAACAGTCTCTACTCATTATTGGGGCTGAGCATATGGAAGTGGATGTTGACAGAATTCAGTTTCCTGTATTCTGTAGGCTGTAGAACTGAGGTCCCCGTCTGCTTGCTGGTGGTCTTTCACTGCGGCTCTCAGCACTGGATGCTGCCTCTTTGCTCTCACTGTCCCGCCGTAGTGTTGGTGGCCTCTGAGACCAGGTGTCTGAGTTTTGATCCTGGTCTAGTCATTACTAGCTGTGAGACCAAGGCATGACATAATATCTCCATGACTTAAGTTTTCCATAAAATGGAGATAATAATAGTACCTTCTTCCCAAAGCTGCTGTGAGGACTAAATGGATTATTACATGTAAAGCATAGAGTATAGAGTGATTATAAATGTTTGCTCTTATCATTTCAGTTAATTTTGATAATCATCCACGTATAGTCAATTAACTAGAAAAGCCCAATTCAAAAAAAGATATTACAACTCTGGAAAAATGCCAAGCAGCTAAATCTTTCTCCAGAAAACATATTTTTTTGAGTACATGGGATAAAACAGTTACTGGTTTTCCAGTGAGTTATAATGTAAGTAGCATTTATGGAAAATTACTCATAGTTGGCTACCTACTATCCACTGTTACCCATGTTCTCTGATTTTGTTGGAAGCACCAATGTATCAAGCTCCAGGAGATGTATAAAGATTGTTTTAAGATATTCACAGTCCTATTTCCAGCTGCTTGAGCACTCCTTGCTGCCATGGTACCCATGGGGCTCAGCTGCAGGCAATGAGATTAGAGCAGAAGTCTGTAGAGAGATTTCCAGGAAAGTCTTTGCTTTCCTGCCAAGTGATAACAACAGCTCTGGCACAGACTTTTCCCTTTCTGATGCCTGGAGCTGTAGCAGCCATCTTGAGGACAAGAAGCAAAATGCCAAACTATTATGATGATGGATTAGAAAGCCAGAAGGAACGATGACTCCTTAAGCTACTGTATCAATGTCAGCAACCACCCATCCTCCCTGTAGTTTTCTTACTATGAAATAAATAAATGCCAATTTGTAAGAGACATTTTAGGCAGAGGTTCCTGCTATTTTACGAAGACACAAACTAATACAATTTTTATATCCTACAAAAGATGACATTAAAAAAAACAAATAAACCTGCACCCATAAAGGACAAAATTAGTAAGCATTTAATATCACTGAGATGGACAGAAAGTGAACACTTCAAAAGTGCATGAATAAGAGAATTTTATGTGCATGAATAAGAGAATAGAGGTCCAAAGGAAGAGTTTGTCTCTCACTAAACTGACATGATTAAATCTACTATTTACTTTAACTTGGAATACATAAAGCCTTCATGTAAAGTTCAGAGTCTCTTACTTCATTAAATTCTCTGTGATAATGGCTATCTTGCATCTATAAGAATAAACCCACCTATCCACCCCCCAAAAAAAGATGGTGAAAAGAATAAAGTAAATATAAAGAAAATAAAACCTTCTGAGCACTCTGAACCTTTGTGTCATCAGATGACATCATCCCTTTAGCTGTCACAAACTATAAAACCCCACAATCCAGCTCCACTCCCAGCCTCACTCCCCTGCCCCTCATTGTCTGTCATTCAAATAGCTCCTTTTGCTTTAAGTACTGTTACTTGTTTAAAATTATCCTGTTATTGTTTATATATAATATTTATTTATTTATTTATGGCTTACTGGTTTGTCATCTCTCCTGACAACTGAAATAAAAGCTCCATCAGAGTACAGACTCTGAGATCCTTATGGAAACTTAATCTAAAGACCTAGATAAGTGCCCAAAATACTGGAGACAATAAAAAGGTGATGAATTAATTAAGAAATGAAAGAAAGGAATGATGATGATAAATACACATAGCTCTCAAATATCTAAGTGTTTTGGACATATCAGGCATGAATGAATGTTAAATAAACTGTGGTACATCCAGACAATGGAATATTATCAGAGCTAAAAACAAATGATCTATCAAGTCATGAAAAAACATGGAGGAACCTTAAATGAGTATTGCTAAGTGAAAGAAGCCAATTTGAAAAGGCTACATACTGTATGATTCCAACTATATGACATTCTGGAAAGACAAAACTATGGAGACAATAGAAGGGGTTAGAGGGATTGGGGAGAGATGAATAGGCAGAAACACAGAGGATTTTTAGAGCAGTGAAAATACTCTCTATGATATTATATGATGGGCATGTCATTACATATTTGTCCAAATCATAAAATGTCTACTACCAATAGTGAACCCTAATGTAAACCATGGACTTTGGATGATGAGGGTGTGTCAATATAGGCTCATCCTTGGTAATGAGTGGTGTTGATAATGAAGTAGGCTAGGCATGTGTCAGGGCAGGGACTATATGGGAAATCTCTGTACCTTCCTCTCAATTTTGTTGTAAACCCTAAACTTCTGAAAAAAATAAAGTCTTAAAACATAAAAATGAACAAGAAAGGGAAGGCAAAAGAGGGAATGAAGAAACCGAGATAGGAGAGTATTCAGTACACTGTTGCTGGTTTTGAAGATGGAGGCATCCATGGGCGAGGACTGTCTAAGAGCCATGAGGCGCTCCTGATCAAAGCCAGGAAGGAAACTAGGACTTCATTCCTACAGTTGAAAGCAATTTAATCTTCCTTATAAATTTACTGAGTTTAGAAGTGAATTGTTCCTTTGAGCCACCAGATAAAAGCCCACCCAAGCCAATACCTTGATTTAGGTTTCATGAGATCCTACACAATTCAGTCACACCATTTCGAATTTCTAACTTATAAAAATGTTAAATAAACAGGTATAGATTTCAGCCACCAAATTTGTGGTAATTTCTTATTTTGTAATGCAAAACAAACACACAGTTCTTGGCAATTTCAATACACACAATATATACACATACAATACACCCATAAATGACCCTTCCAATATAATGATCTAGCAGTTCCTTGACCTTCTCTCTTTCAATTATCTTGATTTCCACTTTGCCACTCACACTCATGGTCATATACTAGACATTGTCATTACTAATATTTTCATATAAATTATCTCGAACTGTGACCTCCTAGTTTAGCAGCTTATTCTAATACTTTGACTATGACAGTCCTTTGATTACACCTAGGCTAGCAGTTTAGTGATATCACCACTCTCCTTTCTCTATTTTTTTTCATGTATTTACTTTCCTTCTAAAACCTTAAGTTATTGAATGAAGCATTATAATCTCTCCATGAAATACATCTTCATCTCAGTCTCTCTTTTTTTGCTTCTTTGTACTCACTTAAATAAGAAGCCTGGGTTAAATACAACTCTCCACCAACGTAGCCACACCCATGCATCTGAGCATTGCTGGAGAAAAACACAATAATGCCACTTTGGTCCATGATCACTTGCTCAAGTGGGCCCTCCATATTACCTGTCATTCCACTCTATCTCTTTTTATTTTTTCTTTCCACTGTATTTCTTACTCTAGTCACTCTCACTCTCAAACTCTCCTAGACAAGGTCTTCTTTTTCTACTTTTTAAAACCCTAAACAACTTTTTAAAAATACAGTATCCTATCTAAGTATTTTCAGGATCACATCTAAAGTTTTTCATCAATTATAAAGAAGTTTATCTTATTAATAGGAAAGTAAAATATTTAATAATTTATAAAAAAATGAGAAATAATGCCATTGTTTAGGATATATATTTTGTATATGATTTTATAATAGATCTTAAACAGCTCATTGATAAGGCACAAAAGCACTGAAACTTACCACATAAAATTTTACCTGTAGTTTTCATCAAATATATTCCCCTTCCCCAAATCTGAGAGCCTCACGAAGTTCTCTTGTTAACATATAAATATTCATTGCTGCTAATCTGTCTTGTTCTTTTTGTTCTGAATTCAAAGGATACCACCATGGGTCAAAATATTCCCGTTTCTACTAATGTTAAATTTCATGCCTTTTTTCCTCAAACATTCAGCATAACTGTATTAAATATGGTAACTATATAGGAAGAACACATCTGCATGTTTTTTCTATACTCAGACACATAATACTTCACGTCTGATCACCAAATGTGTAGAGGTTCTCCCACACCAAGGAATTCTCTGTGACACCGGCTGCATATCGTACAATTTAATTCTGACACAGTCGCACAAGACTCCTCCCCTTTCAGATGCCGATTGAAAGTCACAGGTTGTTCTGTGTACTTTTGACCAACTAGCTATAAATCAGGGTCTCAACAACCCCTTCCTTGGATTCATTAATTTGCAAGAATGGCTCACAGAACTCATGGAACAATGTATGTTTTTTTCCATGAGTTCTGTGAGCCATTCTAGCAATTTATTGAATATGTTTACTGGTTTATTATCAAGGTGTATGATAAAGGATACAGATGAAAGAGATGCATAGAGTGATGTGTGGGGAAAAGGGCACAGAGCTACCACACCCTCGTCAGGTGCCACTTCCTCCCAGTCCTTCCATGTGTTCAGCAGCCCAGGAGCTTTACAAATCCTGTACCTCAGGAATCTTCATGGAGGGTTCCTCATGTAGGCAAGATCAATCATTAACTCTGTTTCCAGCCTTTCACCCCGTCCTGGAGGATTGGGAGCAGGGCTGAAAGCTCCAAGCTTCCAATCGTGGCTTGGTCTTTCCAGTGACTGACCCCATCCAGGGTCTGTTCAGGAGCTGCCTCAGGAGAACAAAGCATGTGCCCATCACCTAGGAATTCTAGTGATTTCAGGCCTCTATGTCGGGAACTGGGGTCAAAGACCCATTATTAGAAAAAAAAAAGATGCTCCTACTTCTCTTATCACTTAGGAAATGACAATAATTTTAGGAGCTCTGTGACAGGAACTAGGGACAGAGATATATACACATATACACACATTATATTTCACTGCAACATAATTTAACATTTGATAGAACTAGTCCCACTACCCTGCCCTTCTCCTTTTATATAATTATGCATGCTTAGTTTTGCACACGAGCTTTAGAATCCTACCATACTTTCATAGATACCACACTGAGTCGGAAGATTGATGAATTAAAAATAAAAGAGTAAGGTTTTTCTTTCCATGCGTTCTTTTCTTTTCCCTCAGTAAAGCTTTCTGTTACCGTCATACAGGCTTGGTTGATGCCTTGTTCAGTTTATTTCTAGGCATTTTACTTGTGTGGGTGCTGTTGTCAGCAGGCTTATTTCCCCTATTTTATACTCTAGCTAATAATAGGAAAACTGTTCTTTGTTCTTCTAGTTCCATAGCCCCTACCTCATGGAATTGTTTTCTTGTTTTAATTGTAAATCTTAGAGTGTCAAGGTATAGAATTATGTGATCTGCTATTAATAGTATTTTCTGCTGTTTCATATAGTTTAAAGCCTCTTGTTTTTTTTCTTCCAAGTTTGTTGACTAGTACTTCAAGAACAGTTAAATAAAGAAAACAGTATGACTCCTCCTAGCTAATTATTGATTATACTGGGAATGCCTGTCTTTCACAGCTAACTTGATTGGGCTTTGGTTGAGCACACAGTTTTATTATGCTAAAGATAATTTCCTATTTGATTAAGAGACCTATTATTACTCTTACACATGGATATAAAATTATATGAAGTGACTTCTCAATATCTATGGGAGGAACACATATTTTTTTCTACTTGACCTATCAATATGTTGAATTACATAAATGTCCTAATATAAATCCATCTACAAATTTACAGAATGAGGTTAACTGAAGTAAAAACTATGTATGGCTTGGCTATAATTTGCAGCAACTAATAGACCTTAATTTAATAGGTCATTTTTGACTCAATTATATTTATTTCTTCATCTTCTTTTTGTTTTCAATGGCTTTATATTTATATTAAGTACTTCATAATAATAAATTTTATTTTTTTAGTTTTTAACATCTTTTTTTCCTTACAGAGGGGAATATTTAGTTCCTTGTACATCTAATGATGAATTTATAATTTTTAAAAATTTATGTAATTTTCTAGATTAAACAAATACCGCAGGGTTCATTTCTGGTTAAGAACTATTTCCCATGTGAGTGTTTACTAAAAGCCCCTAATGAAATGCTCCTTAATAAGGTAGAAACATGACATATTCCCAAGTTTCAGGGAGCCTCTTCCTCATACAGAGCTTACTCGTGGACCCAAGAACAGAGGGTCTGCTGTAAAGGAAGGGAGGCCCTGCACAGGCTTCCTGACCTTCCTGACCTCCCTGACCTTCCTGACCTTCCTGACCTCCCTGACCTTCCTGACCTCCCTGACCTCCCTGACCTCCCTGACCTTCCTGAATCTCCCTGACCAAGTCTGACCTGCTGCAGCCACTGTTTTGAACCTACTTTGCCAGTAACCATAACCTACTCCAGGGTACCATATTTTAGGCACTAGCTAGCTATTTTTACAGCATATGGATTACATTTGACCCCTTCCAACACAAAAGGATTAATTCCTTAACCTCATTGGAATACACACTTACCAGGGTTTGGATTTGCTGTTCTTACTTATTATGCTTCTCTACACAACATCATCTCCCAGCCTAGCCGAACGCTATGGTACTGCTGCACCCAGTATTGCTTCTTTCTTTGACAGTCCCTTTACACAGAAATTGGTAGGTTCAATTTAATACATAGGCTGAAAAATATTAATGATGGAACAAACTGGAGCTAGAAGATAAATGGACATTACCCAGAGATTCTGAACTTGGAGATGTCCACAGAACTTGGAGATGTACACATTTACAGAATGAGTTTTACCTGAAGGAAAAACAGTGTATGGCTTGGCTATATTTTACAGTCAGTAACAGACCTTAATTTAATAGGTCATTTTCAATTCAATTATATGTATTTCTTCATTTTGCCACAGAAAATGTTCAAAATTTGAATTGGCTTCTGTAAGGAATGGTTTCAGCACATTTTAGACTGTATAAAGCAAAGTTGCATTATGTTAGATGGTAGCTTTTCTCTTTTTCAAAGTAAACGAAAGGGACAAACATACCTTGCATACTGTAAAGCTTATTTATGTATAAATGCAAGACAAATAGTTTAAATGCAAGAGCAATGTGCTGTTATTTGTTCACTCAGCATCCAAACAACCTACCTAATTTGTGAAACTCTATCACTGTGTATGGTTGATGGCAAGCAGGAAGTAAAGAAGGCAAATCATTTTTCTACACCCTCCAAGTTTCCTGATATGCAGACATGAACTAGGATCTGCTGCTCATGACTCTTACCTTGAAGAAGTGATGTGCAGCCAGATATTAATCATGAAGGCAACAGAGAAGTCAACAGTTCAGCAGTGAAAGCAGTTTCTTCCTGTAATGAAAATAGGTGCCAACAGATGTCCTGTAATGAAGGCATAAATGGTAGCATATTAACCACTTGTTTCTTGGCTGCAGAGTGTTCTGGCACATGCTCATTGTCTACACTGGGGCCCCCAGCATTCCCACATTCTTTGTTTTGAGGGGGGGTGAGAGGGTTATATACCCAACTTTATTTCCACAGTGGCAGGTCAATCACTAAAATCCCGTTCACTCAGAGCAAGTCTGCATGCAGCTCCCACATTTTTTAAGCTACCTTATATCCTTCCGATCAGTCCTATTACCTATGACCAAGAATCTGACTGCTAAAATAGGTATGAGATGCTGTGGATGTTACACTCATTGCAGCTCACAACTAAGAGAAAGAGACAGCGATATATAAATATGGAGAAGGGAATGAGAGAGGAGGAAGAATGACGTGCTTCTGCTTCTAAAGCCAAGGGAATAGTAGCTGCAATGCTAACACCCATCATGGTATTTAAGAAACAGTGACATTTCATCAGCACTTTTTAACAGCAAGGAAGAGCTATGCAGCATAAGAAATGCGAAAGTAAACGACACTGATGCATTTCTTAAAACCATGAAATAACAGAAATGAGACATAATCAGTTGTTAAATAACTAAATGGGTTAAACTCCTCTATTAAAATGTGATTACTCATTTACTGGATCAAATAGAAAGAGAGCATTAAAGATTAATGGATCCAAGGGAGCAAAAAATTTCAAAGTAAAGAGATAGTCTGACATATACACAGTGCTTTCACAGACTGCATTTCTGGGTTTATAACCACTAGAGATGAAATCTTTTTAAAATCTTAATAAGTATACATCTTTATTTTTCCTAAAAAACAAACCCAAGATCAAAATAAAACTGAAATTTCCAACCATACACAATGTAATTAAAAGCAGAATAGTTTATAGAAAAAACTATGTTATATAACTAAAGCTCCAAGGAAAATCTTTGACATGATTGCTGTAATTATTTAAAGTGTAAAAGGAGGGAAAGAAGGAAGGAAATAAGGGGGAAGGAAGGGAAGTAGGAAGGAAGGAAATGAATTATCTTCACTTAAAGAAATTAGGATAAGAAAAAAATTATAGTCTAAGAAAGAACAAAGACTGAACTAACATTTTTTAAGGAACAAAGAGTAAAAAAAAATTTAAAGGGAGAACATTACTAAAATCAAAGGTTGGGTCTTTGAAAGATGAATAAAATGGATAACTTCTAAAAAGACTGATTAAGGATAAAAAGGAAATGCAAATTATACATTAAAACTAAGAAAAGATAAAAATACTATGAGCAAATTTAATGTTTAACTTGGGGAAAATAAGTTTGAAATACTACAAGAAAGGCTTTTTTTCCTAATAAAATATAATGTACTGAAATGATGGTTTTTTGGGTTTTTTTAAGGTGAAAGAAAAAGCCCTAACAGATGTATGACCATACGTGCTATTGGAGAAGAAATTCCGGTGGAGCTATTCTTGTGCAGTGTGTCTGTGGTGGAGGAAGGCAGGGTGGCCAGAACCCTTCATCACTGACCATGACGTCAGTACTGAGGACTGTGGAGGCACGTCTGTAGACCCCACGGCTCATGAGAACATGTGTGTGGCCATGCTGGCATTCTGAGTAGTAAAGTATCATGTTCGATGAGCATGCTCAATCTCTCCAAGGTTATGAGAAAGCATGTGGGATGGAGAGAAAGGGCTGCAGTGCACAGGGTTGCTGGTGAGATACAATAAAAGGCTGGAGCACGGCAATATTTTCATATTTCATGGAGGTCAGGGATGGAGAGTCAGGGACAAATAGGAGAACTGTTTTGAATGTAGATTTGACTGGGTGGCAACTTAGAAGTTGTAATTAAGGGACAGGAAGGCTTCTAGAATTGGTCCTAGTTTTAGATCATGGGTAGCTTGGGGGGCATGCAAAGTAAGAGAAAAGAAAAAAAGAATAAGATTACAGAAGGTTGAGGGGAGGGCCTAAGAAATGAACAAAGGGACAAAAAGCACTTCTCTAGTGTTCAGCTTCTCAGAATCAGAGGCTGAGCCGCTGTGTCGTGTTGTGAGTACTTGACGTGGTGGACCAGCTCCCAACATAGACATAAACTGAATAGGGATTTATCTATGCGAAATATTCCAAAGTAAAATAGCTTAAAAATTCCAGTTTTTGCTATGAAAAGTAGCAGATTATATACCTTAGAATTAAGTTTATCTAAAAGCTAGAGAAAACCAAAAATGAGAAATATTGAAATTCATTTACTTCTTATATAACCAGAGCAGTTCTGTCCTGGTTTAGCAATTCCCAATTGCCCGGGACCACACCTTTCTCCAGCTTGTTCCATTAACCTTTACAGCTTCCACTTCATAGTCCAAACTACCTCTTCTACTCTGTATCCAGTCAATACGTCTACCTCTTGACTCCAAGAAACAGGGAACAGGAAGGCATGCCTCTCTCCCTTAAATGCACCTTTCAAAAGTTACCCAAACCAATTTCCCTTAAATATCATTACATTTCACAGACACTTGATTCTGCTTAACAAAAAGGGAGCCTGGGTAATTTAGTTTTAATTTTGGGCAGCCAGATGCCCACCTAAAACTGGAAGATGCTATTACCACAGAAGAAATGAATATTTGATTTTAGTGGACAATATATAGTTAATTGACAGTAAGAAAATTTTTGCATTCTAACGTGGATAAATGATGTTAGGCCTTGTGAGTGAGACAGAAGCTCTGCAGCAATGTTATCTTTGTGTGGAAACATTTAGATCTAGATTTCGTGAATTGTCCAATTCACATTATTCCTGTAACACCTATTATTGGTTTTTAACCTTCATGACTCCCTATTTTATAAAGACACTGACACAGAAGCTAAGTTTTTAGATTTCCCTGGCATCTTGTTAGTTTTTTAACCTATTAATAAGAGATGTATCAAAATCTACTATTGCCTGTTGTGCTGTATTGCAAATTTGAGCAAAGGAATTGAATGACAGTTACACAGGTTCTAAGTGCATAGGCAGGAAATCTGTAACCAAAGACATGACAAATGAAATAAAGAACTTTGAAGGCCATGGGCACAAAGCCAAGAAACGGAAAAGAAAAAATCAAATGGAAGAGGGAAAAACAAGCTTTCTCTGAAGGGGAGAAAAATATATTAGTAAAGTCAGAAAATATGAGAAAGACTTCTCAAACCCAAATGATATAATTAAAGGAAATTTTTAAAATAATTAATTTCACCAAACTTTTTCTAATCTCTTGTAGTATTAGTAGTATTATGTACTATACAAATATAAGTTTTGAAACAGCTCTAGAGATAATGAGGGTATGTCTAAAAATATCATGGCTAAATATTCTACCAATCACTTAGGTTAATTGATTTGTTTCATTGCCCAATTCAGTGAATGCAGTCCAGTCAGATCGATCACACACAAAAATCTGAATATTTCAATTGATACCTACCAAGAACCTAAAGATGAAATAAGGAGGAAAGATACTAAGATTCATTCCCTTAGTCTTGGTTCCCAAAATCTTTCTTGCTTGTAAGTATATTTTTATTCTAAGTGCATGAAATTTAAGAACTTTGCCCAATGAACCCTGGCTTCTTATGGAACTAAATAATGGAATGATGTATCATCATAATATATTTTGGAGATGGCAACATCAGTTTAACTGGATTTTCCTCATGTAAGAGTAAGTGAAATATAACACAGAAAGTATTTATTTCCAGAAAAACTTAATATATCTAAATATTTTTTTCAACATCTAGAAGTTGCAATTTAGGAAGAAGCCTCTTGCATAGATACAATAATTACAATTCCTCCCTTTGAAAAGAAAATTTTAAGTAAGACTAGAAACATTTCATTAAAATCAGAGATTTTCTGCAATAAAATTTCCAAGAAGAAAACATGTAATTTGGACACACATTTTAAAAAACAGCTGCAGAAAGAGGTTTCAACAATGAAATTTATTGACTAGAAAATATCCATATAAAAAGACCAAAATGAAATAAGAAGGTGACCAAGGGAAGGAAAATAAAGGTTGAGGTCAACAGACCTTGCCTTCTAACTTGTATAGCATAGCATCAATTCAGAATCTCCACATTTAACCTCATAAAATCCTATCATTCTCTGATACTGATGAAAACTGTTTTGACCTTTGAGAAGTCTTGTATTTTGTACATCGGCACTGGGAGAGATGTTTACAGAACTGTAGGTGCCAATACTTCCAACTCTATGAGCTAAGCAGCTTCTAAAGTAGTATTTTATAAATACCGTGGTATTTCCTAGCCACACAAAAAAAGTCAGAATTTTATATATATATATATGCTAAAAGATGAAAAGGGCAGAGAAACAGAATACATTTTATGCTAGAGAAGCTTACATAATAAAATTTGAACATGACCACATTTTAAAAACTGAGTTAAAGATGAACATAGGAAGTTTATTTCATGTTGACATAGGCCATAATATAAAATTTTTTAAAGCTGTAATCCCATTTTAGCATCGGCTTTTAATAAAAAGATCTATTTTTCAACAGCCACATGTAAGCATTTAATTTGCTGGAGGGCTTCAGGCCCTAAAAGTAGCTTCAATTCATGGGTCTTTAAAAATATCTTCTTTATTTTGTTCTGCATAAGTCTAAGAATTTATTACTAGTAATAAAACCAAGTCTACTCTAGAAAAAACATGTTTATAAGTGATGGATAATAAAAACTTACATTTAGGAGGTAATGAGGAATCACTGCTCAATAGTTTAAACAAGTAAGCCATAAAAGGTTTGTATTCACATTTTAATTAATTACTGGAAAAGATAGCTTATTAATATTTTCATATGCCACACAATTACTGCACGATTTTGAGGATGTTTCTGTTATAATTTGTGGATTAACATTTGTAATTTCAGCAATTCCCAAGGGACTCAGTGATCCATGGCCTATAGCAACTTAAAATTTTGCTGAAATGCCCATCTATATGTGTGAATTGTGAGCAGAAAAGGCACTAGAACAAGAAAAGTCCTGGGTAAAAGTCATAAATGAGGACCAATGGAATCTTTTTCATAATCACTCAATTTTGTCTTTTGGTTTAATCCTATTCAAATGTTCTAACCTTAAGGCACCAACATGGCAATGATTTTTTTGATATTATTTTATTTACTCAATTGATCTATACAGCCATATCATCTACACTCAAGTTTATTTATCCTTTTTTGATTCATGATATAAATAAGTAAATAGTTCCACATGTGTGACCAGCAAATTGTATATTTTACATTCTTAATATTTCAATATCAAGCCATGCCTAATTTAATCAATGCTATAGACGGAATAGCCCAAATGGTGTTTCCCTTAAAAGTGAGGGCTGAAAAATAAATTCATGTGTACTTGCATATTTTACATAAACTACACATGTGAATAAAGTGATAGAACATTTCTCTCTTGTGTTAATTAAATGATAAAACACTAAATTAAGCTATAAAAATGGTTATTGAGGCCAAGCATGAGATTTTTCCAACTTACAAGGCTAAGAAGAATCTGAATTCAATAAAATGCAGTGACGCTGGAGTAAGACTGCCTAGGTTTGAATCCTGGCTCTTCTGCTTAGCTTTGTAGCCTAAGGAAAATTGGTTAAACTCTCTGTTCCTATTGCATATAGACAGTAATAGTAATGACCTCAATATGTTTCTTTTGTGAGGATTAAGTCAAATAATGCCTAGCAGCGTGCTTGGCACATAATAAGGGCTCAGTAAATTTTAGCTTCACTGATGCTGTCTGTCTGGGGGTCTAGTTTGTGAGGGGTTGGTTAGGTTGTCAGCCAACTTCATTTCCCAGACTCAACATGTCAGCATAGTATTGTTTGTTTGTTTCTTTGTTTGTTTCTCAGTTACTGCAAAATCTTATTCAATCAACTGACAGGCATTTATTTTCCCCTCTCTATAGATGAGGCAAATAAGAAAATTATGTTTTAGAGACAATGATAGCCAGAATCACAGGAAAGAAACAGAGATAGATGGGAGAAAGAGAGACTGAAAGAGATAGACAATAATAAGCAATAGATCATTAGACAAATAGGTCTATCAGTAAGTAGGTAGGTGGATAAGATAGATTAGATGATAGGTAGATAGATGATAGATAGATAGATATAGATAGATAGATGATAGATAGATATAGATAGATAGATAGATATAGATAGATAAGTAGATAGATGATAGATAGATAGATGACAAATAGTGAGATAGTGTACTTTAACATTCAAGTTAGCAGGTGGGAACAGGACCTGAGAATATAAAATAGATTAATTTAATGAAAATAATTTGATATATTTAAATTTTTCCCCCAAATATTAAAAGCTTAATGTGGAAACTTGTCCTGCATAGGTAGGAGAGCAAAAGATAGAGTTTACAAGTTATTTCAGTTTATAATTTGCACAATACAATATATTAGTTGCCTAATTATATTGGCTCTGCACATAGAAATGTAAATAGATATGATTCTATAAACGTCCTTCAGATATGGAAAATGAAATCCAGTGTGGAAGATCCTCTCCACATCCCTCTCTCCCTTCCTTTATTTATTGATTACTTCCGTGTACAACTTTATTTTAGTAGTCGCCTACCAACATCTGAGAAACAGTTCAAACTTATTTACTCAGGAATGTGCCACTGTTTCAACTATTCCCAGAACTCTGGACTTTTTGAAAAGATTACAGTGTTATATTTAACTTCAAAAATATAACTAAAAATAAGTGTTCCATAGGAAACACAATTCTAATAATATAAAATGTAGCCTTGAATGACTTACAGTAAATTTGTGTGCAAGATAAAAACAAAACAATCTTAACTCCTTCAGAACCTGATGCTGTTTTAAAATATTTGGGGACGTAGTAACTTTCCTAACCCTAACATCCCCGACTAATAATTTCCTTGTAAAACGAGGACAGCCTGGATGATAAAATGAAATCTGTTGCATCAAAGCCTATTCCAAGAATACTTTGTTTACAGTTCTGTCAGAGCACTTACTACCTTTTAACATGTATCTGTGTGTCTTTCAGTCTCCCTCATCATCAAGTTGTACTAAAAGACATTGACCACACCTTATTCATGTGTGTGACTCCTGCGCATGGCCATCCATTTCCTACATAATAGGTCTCAACATATTTTTAATAAATGGATTGAAGAGGATGATTATTAAGGCGTATGAGTAGATTTCAGCTGTCTTTGATCATAAGATACTAACAATTACCAAACAATTATAGTATTTGGTTGAGAAAGATCCAGATGATAGGATGTTTTGACTAACAAGACAAAATATTTAATACTGGAAGTCATCCATACAACATAGTTATGCAAAATGATCAGCTAACTTTCAAGTAATGAAGATGAGGGACAAACATGCAGCTTGGACCCATAGCTTCAGTGCACATGAACTGTCAGCCCCATAGAACACAGTCTGCTAGCATGCCTTCCAGAGCAGAGAAAAATATTTTGATATTCATTCACATAAGTACTTGACACTTTTTCAACTGAGTACTAGCTAGAGTGTCAAACACAGTGTCCAAAATTCTTCCAAAGTGGATTTTATAGTCAATAACATGAAGCAGGAGTCATGAAAGTCTTCAAAGTAATTGAGTTGAAGGGGCTGAAACTGCACACAGGAAGCAATGGGGACACAATAAGAATCATCAGTTTTACCTGGGTGTGAACAAGGGGTTATTGAAACATAATTTAAATTATTGTGGCAACTTTTAGAGTACAAACTCCAGAAGATTTTGAATGTATGGAGCACCTGTTCCATCTGAGTGACTAAATTTCAAGCCTAAATGACCAAAGTGAAAATGAGCTTTGCACATCAAGATAACTAAGTATCACTACAATGTGAAAGCAAAACAGGGAACCAAAATCCCAAGTCTGTAGACCAAAATCTGAGTATCATTTCATTCTTCCTGGACCTATAGACATACTTCCTATTTTCTAACTAAACCATCAGTTATAAATATGAAATCTATGGGCTAGAATTGAGATATATAGTGATAAATTTTCAAGAATAGTTTATTTTGCCAAATATCCATCAGTAGTGTGCTGGACTCACTTGACCTAAAATTTCAGGAATTTTGTGAGCATTTGCTAAGTTAAATCAATAAACAAAGATATAAACACTCAAAACTTACGTCCATATAATTTTGCTACATTTTTCTTTTACATATGCTCGTGAGCTTATTTCTTTTTCTACTCCTTGGTGTGTAGGATAGAAATACTACATAAAAGTGTGCTACTTTACATCTTGCCCCCACTCCATGTTCATTGACAACTATGTTGCTATGAAATTGGCCATTGTGTGAGTCTTAACACCATGTCAAAACTGTCACCATGAAACTGTCAAGAGCTATAAATCAAACCTGATTTATTGTTTTGTCGATGTTCTAGACTTAATAAAGTGATGGGGAAAATATTAATAATGTATATTAAACTTAAAAGTAGGTATGCATATATTTATACTGTGAATAGACAGAAATTCAAGGAAATACCTTTGCAATATCCTAAAACTATTATCTGATTCAGCAAAGAAATTGCTCACATTGAAGAACTAATGAAATTCCAAAACATATTTTTATTATTCCATTTTTGTCTTAATTGTCGATGTAAGTGAAAATATCAACAAGTTTCTATGTTAGAGTTACATCCATCATTTAAAACATAATCTAGCTACATAGACTAGAGTTCAGCAAAAAGCAAAAACACTCTGAAAGAATAAAACTGGTTATGTGGAATTTACAACAAAGCATTTTGTAAGTTTATTATTTGTAAATTGTGACATACATATCCATATGTCTCTAAATTTGTAACTAAATTTATACTTACATATATACCTTCTATCTACATTGTTTTGAAAATCTATGAAAGAATAAATTTAAGTCGAAAAAATACATATACATAGGTTTGTACAGAATCAGTTGAAATGGATAAAATTATTTATAATGAAATTAGTTCAATAAACCTTACCCAAGTTCTCGGTTTCAGTCTCTAGTGTGTCCCCCTTTTATTTGTTCACTATGTATTTCAGTTTTGTAGCATTTATGACAATTGCTACTGATTTGTATAATTTTTAGTTTAATGTATGTTTTCCTATACCCATGTATACAAGCCATTTGGAGGCCTCTGTACATCTCATTCCTTACTGAATACACAGTGTCTATCTCAGTACCTGAAATTGGCTGGAATGGGAGTATTTATAACATGCTTCATGGAAAATTCCCATAAATATTTACCTTATGGACAAATGAGTAAGTGAATAAAAAAGTTAATACCCCCCAAAGACTTCCGCTTATTGTCATTTGGACTGTGGGCACCAATGAGAGCATTTGAGTTACAGTTTGAATTTGTCAATAATGTGCTGCAGAAGAATAAATAAGTCACTTTTTTAGCTGATAATTCACAGCCCATATACAGTCAGAACTCCATGGGACAGTTTACTCTCCTCTTCCTCTCTCCAGCCCTTCATAAAGCACTACATGAATTGGGTGAATGCTTAAGAGAGACTGAGAGGAGAGAAAGAAACACTTGGAACATGAGAAATGTGAATTACTATACAATTTCACTTGTAAGTCACCAGTGCTTTAAAAAAAATCAAGTGCTTTTCTTCATTCTCCCTTACTAAACTTTCCCTTCTGCATATATATAAAACAATAGCTTCACTATGAGGAAAAAATGGGGTTGGGTGATTTTTTTTAGATTTTTTTTCAAGTTTTAAAACAATGAAAATGTTGCTGAGACTGTTCTCTGAGAACCTCATATTATAGACCTGAAGAGGTTCTGGCTTAAGACAATGATCTCAGAAACCAATCAGATTTCTTTTTCCTTTATGAAAGCATTCAATCAATCAATGATGGACAGTACTGAACCTAAAATTCCCTTTTTAGATGAAGAAAAAAATTCCAAACCACTCATGTTCTTATGAGTGGTATGATATTTAAGACATATTTGAAACATTTTCACAAATGCATTTAAACTAGGAGCAAAAGAAAAATGCATAATAAAAATATATGTTTGAGGAGTAGGTTGTGAAATACTGAAATGATCATATATCTCCTTAAGGTAAATCTAGCAGACATACATAATTTAGTTTGTTTTTTGAAAAATCTCAAATATATAACAATTCATTCTCAGGGCATTAACTTTATACTTTGATTCCTTTTGATTTAAAAAATAACAGTATATAGAAGAGAGCTTTAGATGGATAAAAACCAAATATGTCAAATTTAAGTAATATGCTTTTGATATCAGATTTTGAAAGGAACACCTGAGCATTTTATTAGGAGAAATTTTTGTGTTATTGTAGACTGTCCTCTACTGAAAAACAAAAATAGATCATGTGTTTTTTTAAGTAACATTTTTTAATAAACATTGCCAACCACAGTCAAAGATATCAAGAGAAAATCACTACATCATGATTTCTTTCAGAAATCAAGATGTATTAAAATAGAATCCTTAAATAATTGTAAAGTGTAAATCATTTAACAAATTTGTTAGACTATGTTTGTCCATTCCCAGAACCAACACTGCAGGATGACAACACCCTAATTTCTGAATTGGTAAAACTAAAAATAATGAGCAAATTCATAACCTCTTTTGATAGCCATCAGAGAGGAAGATTTCTGAACAGAGGACAACCTTCTATAAATATATTTAACTTGATAAAAAGGAGAAAAGGGAGAGTTTAGCAGTGAGCAGCTTTGAAGGGAAGGTAGTTTCCTTCTGCATAGTCACCATACATCAAGCAGGTCCAACTCACTAACTAAAAACAAACAAGAAAAAGTATAATTGCTTTGTCTTTGTAATTATATGTCTGTGAGTTCTAACAGCAATTTTTTTCTTTCCAAATGTTCCCCATCAAAAATGTAAACTCTCTCTGGAATCACTATTACCCTAATATTTTTTTCCCTCAAAACCAAATGTGGACTCCAAAGCTTTGTAAACACAGCACCCCCAGGACCCACAACAAAATGGTAACTGTTGCCACCTATATTCATGGCTTAAAACATTTTCAGTTAGCAAAATAGCATTAATAATCAACATTTTAGCCCAGATAAGTGATATGGGATGAAGCAAGAATTTATTGGGGGGCAGAACAGTATCTAATATGACCTTCTACAAAGTCAATGATTTGACCTAGTGCCCTAGTCTGATTGGAACACTAAGTGACCATTACCACTGGATGTAGTGAGTACAAAAATTCTACTTCCTAATTATACAAAAAAGGACATGTTGCCAGGATTAAAACATGCATACAATTTGGGCCAGGGCTCAAGAATAAGCAGTTAGAGATGGGAAGACAGATGGCCCATCAGGAAAGTCATTTTAGTGCATTAGTATGTTCCAGCCCATGGCCTAAGAAGGATTTCCTTTAGCTTTGTCTAACTTTGAAACCTTCAATTGTAGCTCCACATTTAGAAATAGCTATTGAATCTAAGGGTATTAGATTAATGAGGTTATAACCAGTCAACACATGGTCTTTGTGAAATAAAAAGATGTTTATAACTGAGAAAGTAATGGATTGTGGTTGAGCTGGTCAGACCATCCAATTCATCTCATTAGGAAGCACACACTGGAATTTAATCAGGAAGTCTAATTGAAAAGAGAAAATTATGTATTTCTCCTTTAAGCTAACATTACCTGCAATACTATCTTTTAGTGATTCTTGGCATTTTAAGGTGGATGGTTTATGTTCTGAAAGTGAATCAATAGTCTTTCTCAGTTTTGCTGGATTAGGTTTATTTCATACACACACACACACACACACACACACACACACGTGCACGCACAAGTAAAATGCTGTTCAATGAGCTGCGGTAAATAGAGCAACAGATGGTTTCACCACCTGTGGTGATGCATAGGCGCTTAGGAGGAGATGCTAGCTCTCTGATAAGCTGACCTGGCTAAAATGAAAAATAGCATTAGTAAAACACAGAAGCTAATGTGGTCAACAGCCCACTACGGCAGTACTTTTCACACATCCTTTGACTACTTGGTTCAGTTAAACTCATGATCCATAAATCATAGAGCAATAAAATCCATTTTCTTAGTCTTGTGTTAAAGTAATACTAATCGTGCTTGAAAAACCAGTGCTTTTGTAAAGACACTCTTAGTTAGAAGACTAAATAACTACAGATATTTTTCCATTTTGACGAGCAATTGATGGAAACAGTATTTTTAATGTTCTCTTAAAATTCTCCAAAATAATTAATAAAAAGGGGTTTGGTCATCACTGCCACTACTTTGATAAAATGCCAAATAAAAATGTCCACAAAAGTCAACTCATTTACAGGGTTCCTGAGAATATGGTGATCCACAGATGAATATGGGAAAATAGTAATGTGTATCAGTATTAGCATGTTAATATTTTCCTGTCCAACTTAATGTGAAGCTAATTGTCCTTTAAAATAAACTATTAATATATACTAAAAGGAACTTGAATGCATTTTAGTGAGCCACTATAGAGTTTTATTTTTCCTAATTCATCTCCTTCCATACATATTTAAATACCTGGGTGGATCATGAAAATAAATTGGTAACACATAATTGTTTATCACAGAGTATTAGGACTTCATTTTTTTAAATTCAATTTTCTCAAATAGCTGTATCTTATCTTAAAAAGCTATCACTAGAATGTGATCAAAGATTATGAATTTAGCATAATGTTAGGAGATATTCCTATGTACACATAAGACCTAGTACAAAATTTCGAAAATTCATTTGGGAGAAAATTGCTTTGGGGGCTTTAAATGAAAATGCGAGAAGAAAAACAAAATGTATTAATTTCTTTCCAGTTTAATGCAACTCCTCCAAAAAGTTAAAAATTAATAATTAAATGAGTATTTATTATTATTCTACAACTGCTATTTGATGTGGCTATTTATATGCAAAGGATTATTTCCAATGGCATTTCAGGTAGGAGACACAACTGGAAACAAGATGCTGAACACCTGGCCTCGGAGGCTGGAGGGCAGAGGCCCGTGTGTGTCGGTCACAGATCCCCTGAGCTTCTTAAGTCGCGGTTCATAGACGTGAAGGCAGCTCCTCTTCAGCACTTTTGCAGGAGAGCTGCAGTGCAGACAGCACTGCTACTGACTCCAAACTTGCTTTCAGAAGAGAAAGCAGTCGTGATAAAAATGTAATTTGATATTATTGAGCACCAACTATTTGCTAGATGTTATTCAAATTTTTGACTCAGTTATTTCCCATGCAACCCTATGAGGCAAGTGCTAATATGATAGTTATTCTACAAATAAAAGAAGAGTCAGTGAGTAGATCACTTACCTCAGGACTAGTAAATCAGACAATAAAGTGAAGGAGGCAAGATTCAGTGAGAGGGTCCCAGCAGCTGTCTAGGCTATGCATATTAATAAACCCACGTGTATCTGAGTTCGATGAACTAGCAGCATAGGCCACAAATGCTATTAGCCTGGAATGAGAATTATCTTGTGAAAGGGCTATTCCTAAAGAAGTAGGGACCCACTTGTGACCAGCTGAAGCTAGAAGCAAAGCCTTGGCATTAGGGGATAAGTAACAATCCTGATCTCATCAAGAAATTTGTTATTCAAATCTGTCTCCTGGTCTAACCCCAATATTGAACGCTTTAGAGACAGGTTATAGCTGCAATAAAACTGACATAAGAGTTGTTCCACTAGAAACTGTAAGGCTGTGAGACATGGCAGGTAAGGACAGCTCAACTAAAATATGCAATGCAGAAATAATACAAGGCAGGGAATTCAGTCACTACTTTGGAAATAGGGCTTCTCTAAGAACTTTAGGTCACCCTGAATTTTCCAAACTCTAAATGGCTAATGAGGTTTTTTTGCTTATTATATCCTGAGAAAATTCTGGAGATGTTGCTAAGGTTATCCACCTAAATCCCCAACTCATTACACTCATCCAAAAGAAACATGGGTATGAAATTTTGAAAAATAAAAAATTCAAAAAACCCATAAGACAGTGCTCTATATACTTACCAAGTGATGAAGCAATCCAATTCCTGAGTATTTACCCTGGGTAATGAAAACTTAAACTCACACAAAAATATGTACATGAATGCTCATAGCAACTCTATTAGTAAATACCAAAAACTGGAATAATCCAAATGTCCTTCATGTGCATGAATGGGTGTATATACATTGGTATATACATTCAGTGGAATATTCAACAATTTAAAAAGAATGGATTAGAGATACACACAATTTCAGTAAATCTCAAAGGCACTAAAAGAAACCAGTTAAAAAGTTAACACTATGCAATTCTATTTATCTGATATTCTCCAAAAACAATACTATTGTGATAGAGAACAAAGATTGTCAAGGGTTATGGAGGGAAAGCAGTGATTATAAAGGAAAGCATGAGAGAATTTTTTGCATTAACAGAACCATTTTGTATCCTGATTGTAGAGGTGTTTACACAAATCTAAACATGTTAAAATTCATAGAACTCTATATCAGAAGAAAAACTCTCAATTTTACTAAATGATAACCTTTAAAAGTGATCAACAAAAATAATTATCAATGTAAGCTGTGGTGTCAATAAAATAATTTACTTTTAGATAAGCATTTTTAAAAAAACTGTAAGAGGAGAGAAATAATTGTGAACTGCACATCTCAGCATCAGTTATGAGCCATTAATAAGAGAAAAGAAAATAGATGTAATTACTAAAGCCCTTCTAAGAGCAAATACCTTCTGTTTATTTCTGCTCAGCAAATAATTCATTGAGCTCTTACTGCATACTTGAGCCTTGAGTGGGTACTCACTTAAATACACTTAGTTCAGCGAAGATCTCACTGAATAAATCGATTCAGTTAGGTTACTGGGACAACACATAGTGCAGCAGATTCAATAGTTAGAACTTGTCTAAAAGATTTTGTATTCTTTGGCCCGAATCCCTGTTATGAGACATAAGACTTATGGCATTTTCACTCTTCTCTTGGAAGGTAGCTCTTTTATTTGGCTTCTCTGCCCTGTGAAACTGAACGACTTCAGCGTCAAGGACGGTGCGCTCTGCAGATCTTCAGGCTTCGCCCTGCTCTGTGCATCTCACATGGAAAGTGTTCAATAGACAACAGAGGAATTTAAAATGGGTTGGGAAGAGAACTTTATTATACGATTCCTTTCTTCCATTGAAAACAGGTATTCTGTTTTATTTCTTAATTCACCTCCCCACATTTTATAAGGCTATCTGCATAATTCATTTTTAGAAAAGTTATAAATTTCAAAATCAAGATTCACTTACTGAATGCCATGGAAAACTGTCTTTGGTGAATTTTATAGTTTATCAAAACTGCTTTGCAAACTTTCACATAATCTGGCTAAGTATAGAGCAGAATGGGGCTCCATTTGAAGATTTTCAGAGAGGACCTCCAAGTCGTCGTATGTATGGGTAGGCATGTGTTTGTATTTTTATTATCTAACTCTAAACTTAGTTCCCAAGCAGTCTCCAGTCTTCTGGAGTGCGACGTTCCTTCAATGCGAGGGTGGTCACATCACAAGACTCGTTTCACCTTTACTTATTTTGTTTTTGATCATGCATCAAGAATTACAGTAAAGATAATCAAGTCATATATGAGTGTACATTTGATTTCTATACTTGATTTATATGTTAATCCCACATTCAACCTCAGTGTCCCTGGTAGAAAATTTAAGTCATTCTCCAATTCACACGAAAGGACTTATTACTGAGAGATAATACTATAGTTCAATACTCCTAAGTGTCTTGCCACTGGGTTTCAGTCCAGGGCAAGTTCACTGTGCATTCAGTGAGCCTGAGGAATGACAATGGAACGTTCTTGGGGTAAAAGGCCTTATTACCCACTTGTTCTCCTGGCGATAGAACTACGTCTGCATCCAGCAGTCTGCAGGTCCTTAATCCACCTCCATCTCTGCCTCCACCCAGAGCACGGAGTAGAGCTCTTTATATAGTGACTCAATCAATAATAGCTCATTGCCTAGGGTGTGGAAGCAGTAGCCTAGCAGCAGGCCAGTTACATCATCAAGTAGTTTAGGTTCAGGTGAGGATCCTGGCAATAGGAACTTCAATTTCCCCCACACTGAATCTCTTCATAATCACTCTTAAATGATCCATTTGGATTGACAAATCATTTCCTCCAGTATCATGTTTTTTTCCCTATCTGGTGCCATTTTTTTAAAGTGCTAGTTTCAGTCACATAGGTGGAGTTATAGCCTCCTCACTTACTTTACCAAGTTTGCAAAGAAGGGAGTGAATGAAAGCAGCAAGAGCCTAGAGTTCTTTATGTCTTGGGTAGAGGGGTAGGCCTTCCAGCTATTATGCTGGCTGCACTTTCAGAGGAGACCAGGGGAAAAAAAAAAAAGGTAATAGAGTCCAAAATCCTTCATGATCTCAGTTGCCAAGTTGCCAAGTACGTCCCGTTTTATATTAAGGTTAATGGTAGCAGCTTTTATGCAGTTCTCTT
Source organism: Smutsia gigantea (assembly GCA_032199065.1). Taxonomy (NCBI): domain Eukaryota; kingdom Metazoa; phylum Chordata; class Mammalia; order Pholidota; family Manidae; genus Smutsia; species Smutsia gigantea. Next base: position 314,419 of record JAVSCE010010391.1, read on the forward strand.
GGTCTCAACTGAGGAAGCAACTTGGCCACAGTTTCTATTTAATTATCTGTAGAGACTAAAAATGTGCACTAATGTGATTTTTTAACCAAAACAGGTCTCCAGTGTTAATGAATCACTCTTCAGATGAGGACATACTTGTTTTCTCACCATCCTCATCCCCTAAGAATTGAAGATGGCATCCTTTAAGCTAGAAAAGCTTGGATTCCTGTGGTTCCATTGACTCATATTCTTCATCTGGCATTAACATGAAGAAAACCACCAGCTGACCCCATGATATCCCTTGCACGGACACTTCAGTGGAGTGTAAATAAGGTAATTTATCCACAATAAAGTGGACTGATGAATTACAGAAGAAGATGATGGGTGGGCTAACAGGCCAGACAGGCAGTGCTTATAAATGGCTTTGAACCACAGTCCCTGAAAAACATTCTTTCATCTGTAGCTTTACCTTGCTTCAAAGTTTTAATTCATTACTATTTACCTCTAACAAAATAAAATGAATGCACCACACCACAAATGATTTGATAGGCAGAACCGCCCAGACCACAGAAGGTTTAGAAACACACATCATCCAGCCCCTGCCATCCCCCGACCCTCTCCCAGAGTCTCAGGGACCTCTGTCATGATAGCGATTGACTAATGCCCAAGATTTACTTTCTGTGGAGGACAAGTGTTTGTGAGGCAGCTCACCACTGGAACTGCTTTATCTGACTGCTTTAGGAGAGAGAGGGCTTTCAGTTTTTCCATTATTGGAAAATTGGAGCTGTTTGCAAACAAAGCCTCTGCTTTCAGAACTGTTTTGTCTCAGCTGTAGGTACTAAGCTACATACTTCATAAGTTCACAGTAGCCAAGTAACTGCAAAGATTTTTTTTATTCTTGCCTAAAAGCAGCAAGGTGATAAGCACCCCTTATTAGTTACTTCATCATTGTTTGAGATTCAGTTCACACAGCTTTATCCTATTTCTAATTGTATTAGCCATGTCTTTTTTTTTTTTCTGTATTCTGATGCTTTGACCTCCTGGGCCTTGCTGATCCTAGAGAGACAGCCTGTCCCAGGAGTAGCCAATTCCTTGAGATAGTAAACAATTTGCTTGTGAGCATAGCTTCTATATTCAAACCAGTCAATCTAAAGCCCATACTCTTAACTACCTCTATCACTGCGTCTCACTCCAGGCCACTATCCACCTGCTCTACTCATCCCAGGGCCAGGCAGCTAGCAACCAGCACCTGTCCCCAGAGTCAGCTGAAATTATTCAGAGGAATCCATCCTAAACCTGCCTACATTGCCTTGCTGGTTCCTCCCTGAAGAAACTGCAATAAAGGCTCTTGTCCACTTCCCTCGCTCCCTCTGCCTCATGCTCAGCCCTGGCGCCTCCCCATATGCCTCCCCCTCCACCCTGCCCTCACCCCGCGGGCTGCACAGTGCCTCCTGTCACTAGCAGAGTATAATAAACTTCTTCCTTTCCATCAGTCACTTCTGTGTCTGAGTATAATACTTGATAAAAACAAAGCCCAAGTATCCTTAAAAGACTACTTTAACTTTGTACTTTTATTCTTCCTTTTCTTATTCTCAAAAGATGATTGTCAATCAGAATTTGTTCTGTGTGATCATCATTAAGTCAGCCATTCAGATCAATCAAGTTAACATACCAAGACGCCTGCTTTGGTGAGATTCTTTGGTGAAAAAGCCACCGTGTTCATAATTGTATTTCTGTGTTAAATATGTCTCTGCTCTTCTGTTAACTTTTTACTACTTAACAACTAATGCTTCAGTTTCCTAATCTGTAAAATCTAATACAACACATATGATTGAACTATATACTAGATGTCAGGAAATGGGTTGTAGTTACAAAAATGAATATGATGTATCTTTGCCCTTCAAAGAACTGGAAGACTTGAAAAGGAAGGAACTCACTTCTGAGTAATCAGTGTTTTTTGGAGAAGGTAATTTAAGTGAATCTACATTGGCTGGATAAGAGCAGTTATTCAAGAGAGCTACAAAGATACCATCACTTGAACCATCATAGGATTTACTTAGAATAGTAAAGTTTCAAGGGTGCCTGGGAAAATGGTAGGTTTTGATTGAATTTAGACTTTACCCTGTAGCAGTAAAAGGTCAAAGCATGACAGTGTTATAATTCAATTTCTATTTAAAATAATAATGTTAGCAACTTGAAGCATTAATTGGAGGAGAAATAGGCCAAAAATGGTGAAATTTCTTGGGTAGAGGGTAGTGACATAGCTTGGTAGGCTAACATTATTGTCCAACTAGGAGATAATGAATGTACAGCCCAGACAGGGGCAGGGAGGAGAAAATATAAGTTTCAAATGATAACTGGAAGGTTGAATTTTTTTAAAAGATTATTTAATGTCAAAAATAATAAGAAAGTCTAGAAAGTTTTTCAATGGCTCTACATGGAAAATAGTGAAAATATTGGACAAAGAATAAAGTTAAGGCACAACTCTACAGGTTTCACATTTCGTGCTGAAAAAATTATACTAACTAAAAGACAAAAAGAAATTTCAAATATATTGAAATCACTGGTATAGGTCTAAAAGTTTTTGGAAATTAATATACAAAGGAATAATTTCAGAGAACACAAGGTTTATATTGTATTTTCCATTTTATACAAAAAATATAATAGCTCTTCAAATATTTCTTATAAAGAATAAAACACATTCATTAGTCATTTTGAAATGTTTTTAGATCAGATCCAAATTTTAAAGCCTAACTTTTAGATTATTCTGTCTATTTTTATCTACTTACATTTCAATAATAAATTTTATTGAGTCATACTCAATCCACATTATTTACTAACACCTCCCACTACCCAACTACACTTTTAGAAAGTAAGATTCAAGGACAGGTTTTACTCTCACATAAATAATTAAAATTGTTTTGAACCCCTAAATGTTATTATCATCAAAAAATTCTATCCCCCTGGCTTTAATATATATGAATACTTATTCCGTACAAAAATTTAGAGTAAATTACAGATGTAAATGTGAATAAATTTCATATCCTATCTGCAAAACAAAACAAGTCGCCTAAAACATGTTATGTATGTTTTACCCCTAGAAGCTCTGAAAAATCAAAGCTATAACCTCAGTATCACAGATGATACCCTAACTATTATAGTACATCATTAAATGCTGGAAACAGGAAATTTGTCTTAATATCATTATATAGATAACCACCATCAATTGCTTGTAATATAGACAGAGCATATTTTCAGAGAATGATCTTACAAGAATAATAAATTATTCAGGAAACAAAATCCCTGTAAGAAAAAATGACCTATAAAATGAATGCCAGTGTCTGTCTGGCAAGAGCCATTGGATCAGTGTCACAGAACAATTACAGACAGCACACCTCTGAGCTCTGCAAGCCAAAAAGATGCCAAATGTATCTCAATAATAGCAATACACACACGTACAGACACACACTCACATATATAATATCAAGAAAATACATAGATATCTACTAATGCATTAAAGGTATAAAATTTGGAATAAGTTCATCTATTAATACACACTGGAAAGAAAAATGGATACATAGTTCTATTAGAAAATGAATACGTGGTTATCAAATGTATCAGTCTATCAATGCCTAGAATTTGAGGAATTTTTGTTTCTTTGCTTATTTTCTTGATCATTTGATTAGTTATGCATTTGTTTATGATTTCAACTTAAGAGGTCATGGGCTCTAAAGAAAAAGATTATCAAATAAAGTAAAAATCAGGTGTTAAATCAGTCTTTTATATTACTGTCCAACTGTATATTACATGCATAAAACTGAACTTTTTTAATTATTAAAGAAAAATGACTTATCAAGAAAGCTCTAAATATGGAATTTCCATTTAAGACTCCCCACCTTAATAAACAAATTTACAAAATAGCTAATAAAACAATTATAAATTATTGTGTATAGGATGATCTCAATATTAAATGTGCCTGGATGTGTGTACGTGTGCCCAAATATCATACAAACTTTTAAAATAGTATTTCCAAATAATGACTAAAACTTATATTTATAAAATTATACAGATTGCAGTTCATGTCAGTCCAGTGATAATCAAAAGTCAAGCATCATTTGAAGTACAATATTTCCTAGTTGTTGTTTGTACATTTGATTTTTGAAAACATCCCATTGAGCAAGTAATTTTTACTATTTCTTCTGTGTACTTATGTTAAAAATGTGATATGTTTTGCTTTTGCTTGTACTGAAGCTTAGATATAACTTTCTCCATCTTTGTTGTTTGTATTTATTATTTTATAAATCATTAATATTTTTATAAAGTCAAAACAATGTAAGAACTTCTACTCACAAGTCTCATTTTTCCTCTATCCATTTTCCCCATCCAACTTTCTTCTGTAAATAACCAATTTGTTTGTAGTTTATTCTTTTGATGTTTCATTATTGCTTTTTTCAAATATAAGCAGATAATGATGTATGCTTTATTTCCCTTTTTCACACAAATGTTATATACTCTGTGTAATCTTTTGCACTTATATCTTCTTCATATACAATGTATGCTAGGATCATTGAAAACTACAGTTCCTCCTTTTTTTTACAGATGCACAGTACTTCATCAGTTGCATGTAGCACAGTTTACTTAAGCAGTCTCCTATGTGTGGATAGAAATATTTGTCTACAAATTGTCAAAAGTTCAAACCTCTTTACATGACAATTTAGAAAAGTTTCACACTGTATTCTGGCAGAAATTTTTTTTTCTAGTAGATTGTTTTTAATGCATATTTTATACTATAGACATACCACATTTTTATTGTGTTTCATTTGCTGTAAATATGCCTTTAAGATGATGAAAAGATAAAGTACAGACTAGGAGAAAATATTTGCCTAACACATATCCAACAAAGGGTTGGCATACAGAATATGTCAAAAAACTCTCAAAATGCAACAGTAAGAAAATAAACAACCCACTTAAAGATGAGCAAAGAGACTTAAACTAATAATTCACTAAAGGGGATATACAGAAGGGGGAAAAAAGCACAGGAAGAGACATTAGGGAAATGCCTTCTAGAATGGCTAAAATAAAAAGTACTTTTTTACTTTTTATAAATGGGTAAGAACACTGTGATACATCCCCAAAAGAATACTACTCAGCAATAAAAATGAATGAACTATGGATAAAAGCAACAATTTGGATGAATTTCTATTATGCTAAGTGGAAGAAGATAGCTTCAAAAGGTTTCATACAGTAGGATTACGTTTCTATAACACTCTTGAAAAGATATAACTATGGTGCTGAATGCAGATTAGTGGTGGTCGGAGATGAAGAGTGGAAGGAGGGAGGGATGACAAAGGCATAGTACAAGACAGTTCTCTGGGATAATGTCTCTGTTCTGTATCTAACGGGGGTGGCAGTTACGTGAATCTATTCACGTTAAATTCATACAACGGCATATTTAAAAAGTCAGTTTTACTAAATGTTAATATAAAAGTTAAGTCAAAAAAACAGAACACAATGATAAAGGAAACACAATTCCTGTACTTGCCATGAGCAAAAACTAAAAGCTCTCTGCTTTACCCTTTTTTCAAAGGGAAAAGGCCTGAATGAGAGCAGAAGAAGGCTGTCCAGTATATTTTTATGCTTATGTATTTGTGTGTAATGCATTATTTTTCAGAAAAAAATATAACATTACCTCAAACTAAGCATTTGCAAATTTTGGGTACTATTTCCACAAATCTCATCTTTGTGTTATTAATTAAAATATCTACAAAAATAATCCCAGAAGGAAAAGGTATTTTCATGTGCAAGCAAGGGAAGATACACCCTGCTTATCATTTATATAACATTCTCAGTGACAGCACTGGAGTTCCTTTCCTGTGGGCTTTTAGAATTATGGTGTTGTCGCAGGTACTTTATATGCAAATAATTTTCAAAGATCAATCTTCTGTCTCACAGATTATAAACTGTCATATTTCACTCAGTCTGAATCTGGAACCTGGAACATGTTAAAGTATTCCCTGTCATGTCTTTTATCGTCACAAATGGCAAACTATTCAAAGCTCACAGGAATGGAACTAACAGCATGTTTATAGAGTTTCATCAAAACCATTAGAGAAAATACAGATTAGTTAATTCATCAGTTTCATTTGTCTGTGTAATTGACTCTACTTTTGAAACTACAACTGTAAGATTTTGAAAGACTAAATACAATGGTTTGGGGAAGGGGAGATATAAGATTGGGTTGTTTTATATGACTGTAAATGGTTATGTTGGCAGATTGGACATCATAATTTTATTCCTAAGACTTTGGTTTCCCTAAAAAGCTGAGCTACCTCATTTAGTTACTATCAGTATGTGAAAATAGGAGAAATCTTAATATTCTATTTTCCATGCCATTTATTTTTTAATCTATCTGCCTAGCAAATAAAAGGATAGCTTGCTTTTAAAAAAAGAAAATTCTTCCTGGTTCTACAGTAGCTTATTTATAGAACTCCAACAAATGCAGCTTATTTTCTTCATCAAAATTTTATTTAGCTGTTGAGGGATGGAGTTTTTCCTTCGTATTTGGTGTGTATGGAGATTTCTATAATTTTAAAATAATAAAGTACAATAGATAAAATATAAAATATAACAGTATAAAGAGCAATCAGATTGGTTTTTAAAGATCTAAACAAGAAAACCAATCTACATCAGACACTAAAATGTTCTTTAGGACAAAGCATGCTCCCAGAAAGAAATTACACCTGTACATTTGCTTCATTCTAAATACCACTGAATATTCTAGGAAAGGGAACCTTAAACTTTACCTAATCCAATCAAAATATAAGTTTTATAGGACAAAAGTTACATCTATTTTGTTCAACAATTATAACTGTCTAGTAATTATATTGCACAAATGAATTAATCACCTCCTATTGCAAATGAAGAAAACCTAGCCCCAATAAAACACACAGAACTGAACCACCAGGTTGTAGTAGACTGGGTTTATAACAATGGTCACAGCAACATTTCCTATCCCATGTGCTCATTTGCAGGGAGACCTCGCCAGTCCGCCATCAAGGGGGACTCTAGCTCCTTGGATCTGGACTGACCCTGTGGCTTGTTCTGGCTAATAGAAGGCAGAAAACATGGTGCTGAGCATGTTCAGAGTCTGGGCCTGAGAAGCTCTGCAGTTTGCCTCTGCTGCTCAGAATATTTGCTTCTGGGACGTGCCCAGGCAGGGACGCCCAAGCAGGCCCTGTGGAGAGAGGCACCTGGAGAGTGCGGGAGGCTCAGCCTGCAGACCATCCTTGCCAAGGCGCCAGACAAGTGAGGCCACAGCAGACGGTCAGCCCACCTTCACCTCAGTGCAACTGCTTGAGAGCACATGGAGAAAAGAACCACCACCCAAGTTCTGCCTGAATGTGAGCGAACACAATGGTAGCTGTTTTAAGTACTATGTTTTGAAATAGTTTGTTACACAGCAACAGAAAATGAAAATGTGGGTAATATATCTAGCTTTGGTGGAACTGCCCTAGGAACCAATTCTCCCCTCTCAAAATCCAAAGTGTAGCATTCTAACATTTGCCTCTTGTTGTACAAAATGTATATCTCTATTCTTACTTTAAAAATAATGGATAGAACACAATATAGGCAGTTAGTTTACTCCTAGAGTTAGTCTCAACTTTCTCTGACTTATTAAGACAAGACACAAATCATATTCTCAGAACACTAACAAGATGCGATGCTTGAATAATTAGCACCTGTATACACATAACAAAGAAGAGTCTAAAACTAGAATCAAATGTGGGCACCAGGAATTTCAAGTACTTGTAAAATAAATACATTTATATTTTCCTGTACATACCATGAAAATAGGAAAAAGTGCCTGAAGCATTGCCTCTGGATAAAGAAAGAGGGCTGCCAACTCCCATAAATTTAAAATAAGTAGAAACCCAAACAACTATAATGAACAAATTTTCTACAGATCAGCATTCTTTGTGTAACAGAACACCATCAGTCTGTAAGTTCTGGGAATTCAACCTCATCAAATGGCTTATGAGTAAATACATCTCTAGTGTTTTGAAGTTGTAAAATTTGAATAGCAAATAAGTTATAAAAGTTGAACATGAAATATGAAAAATGAAATTAAAGGTAAATTTTTATATATTCATTCCAAAGAACACAAGGGATTAAAATTTTTCACTCAATTTATGAGTATTTATTAACCAGAATATTATACTCTATACTCAGTGCTTAAAGCTGTAAAGCAAGGGAGGGAGGGAGGGATGGTGCCAGGGAAGGAGGAGAAAGAGGGGAAAAGGGAGAGAGGTGAGAAAGGGGGAAAGCAGGAAGCACCACATTATTTGCTGAGGAGTTTACAGTAGAAATAGATAAACATAATAAGGAACACACGTGCGCATACTAATCGATTCCCACAACTACAGCCTTAAGCACACAATCTGTGAACAGTTTTTACTTCCCCCTTGCACTCCTCTTAATTCTATAAAGACTCTAATTTTATACCTCACATTCAGTCTTCAAGCCACAGAAATTAAAACCACGACAGTAATGCCCCACAGGTGAATGCAGATGCATCATTTCATTCCTTACATTACATGAGCCTTTGAAACAGGTGACACATTTTGGCTCGTTGTCTCAATTTCCTCTGCGAGCTCCTTTTCCATTTTTTTAACCACTTTTAGTCCAAATTAGGGTTCACCTCACCTCTCATGGGTAGAAGAGTTTTTTTAAGCCTGAAATTTGTTATCTAGGGAGAACTGCGAGGTTAGACATTATATAACTAATGGTAGTCAAGTTCCGTATGAATTTCTTTGCACTGGTATATGAAGTTTTGAAAAGGAAAAGTTCTCAGTAGGGAGCTTTAAGTCAGTCAATCCAAAAATTAGTTGTTCTTAATCTTGTTCTGAACTCCATCTGTTTCTAGGTCCCAGTGAAAGACCTATAGAAGGGCAAATTTGGATTCTCCTGGAATCTCTGCCTCATGTTCCCCCTTTATAGGTCTTAAGTGTCTCTGATTTGTCAAATATGTCTTGATAACAGATTTGAATTTCAAAGATTGAGACAGATTTTTGTTGATGGACATAGGACAAGAACTGGGAGACCTTAGTCATCTGTGCCCTCAACAGTGTGTGCCTAGCCTGCTGTGCTCTTCATTCATGACCATCTTTCTGGCTGATTTGACCTATTCCTATTAAGACGACCTACAGATCTACATCCTTAGCCCGGATCTTTCTTCTAAGACCAAGACAGTATACCCAACAGCCTGTTTTACATGACTACTTCCTGGACCCTTAGCAACCTTTAATTCAGCATATATAAGCAGAATGTATTACATCCACCACCCAGTTTCTTAACCTATCCATCTTGTCTTGAGTAATGCACCACCAAGTATTATCTTTTGGTTCCTCTCTTCCCTATTGCTATTTCCAATCAGTCACAAAATCTTGTCTATTTTATCTGAAAAAATACTTTTATAACAAGTATCCTCTCTCTTCCCATTAACAATTGTAAGAACTTTCTTACATGAACTTCTAAAATAGATCTTTAACTTTATGCCCTTTTATTTCTTCTATCCTCAATCCATTTTCCACCATTCCACAGGGTAACATTTTGAATATGCAAACGTGTCCCTCATCTTATTGATTAAATACTTCAAGAATGCAAAATAACCCCCCAAACTCCAGTTCAAGTCATAAAGTCCATTCTCTACCTTATTAATCTCACATTGTGCTTTCCCCATTCCTAACTTCATAATTCAGCCATACTGCAGTATCTGAAGTTCCCTGATATCTCTTCTCTACTCATTAGTAAATGTGATTTCTTCTGTCTAGAAATATATGCCTGTTATTAGCCTGTACACATCCCATTCTTCACAAATCTGTAAACATCCCTCCTTTCTATAAAGTGTTTGCTGAATGCCACACATTTCAACTCCCATATCCAGCCACAATAGATTAATTGCTATTTTCCTCCATTGTGCCCTTTCTGGATGACATAAAATTTCAAACATTTTTTTAAATATCTAGCTTCCCCTTTAGACTCTAAATCGCTGAAGAACATGAACCATGTTCACTTTTGATCTTCAGTACCTGACAACTGCCTTTGCATGTTCCCAGCACATGATAATTACTTGAAAAATGAATGAACAAAAATGAAAATAAATAATCATCAGTATGATCTTATAGCAGCTCCTTAGTTTAATTATCTTGATCTGTAAGAATGGAAGATAATGCACATAAATCCATGAATGCTTGACTTTATGAACTATGAAATCAGGGAAGAGAAAAGACAATGCATAAAATGCGAAGTTTGGGGCACAGACAGTATCAGTGCTATGAGCTGGAAGACTCATGTAAAGAGAGATATTTAAGCTTAGCCTTGATGGATATATTAAAAATGGGGAGGAGAGGAGACTGGAGGGAGGGCATTTCATGTGAAAACAAAACGAGGGAAATGGTTGAAGTCAAAGCCAGTGTAATGTTTGTTACAGGCAATACAAAGATATTCTGTCTGGACCAGTAGCTGGGGATATTTGAGGAGTTGTTAGACATAACTTGGAGGACACAAGTGTGGCTATTAGAAAATTTTAAATCACTCTTTAGAGGGCACCAATTATCATCATCAGGATAGTTAAAAATAATTTGCTACAAAATTGGAGTGATTAAAAGAAATAAACAAATCTTGCATTTCTAATTATGAACACACTTTTTTTCAATGACATGTCAAGGCTGAAATAGTTTATCACAATTAAATAATGAGTCTCTTATTGACATTTCATTCTAACACACAGGAAGGCTCTCCCTGCCTTGGAACCTTTCACACTCCACCCCTTCTGGCTCTGAGCACATCCATTCAGTGCTCCAGTAAAAGCAACTTTTTTAACTCTTCCTTGAATTTGACTTTTGTTTTCATGCCTACTACTTGGGTTATGTTCTATGCCTCTTCTAAAATGTTCTTATATCTCTACTTTGCAAATCCTTATTCATCCAAGGCAAAGTGCAAATGCCCTCGGGTTCATGAAGTTTCCCCTTGACAGCACGGGCCAGAATGAGGAGCTCTTCAGGGCTCAAAGGCACCTTTACACTGCTGCTATAATACTCATCACGTAGTATCATTACTGCTATTACATAGCTTTTTCTCAAGACTCCTGAAACACCACTGAACTTTATTTATCTTGACCTTCAGAACCTTGCAGAGTTTCTGGTAAAGAGAATTAGCTCACTTAGGTTGAAATAACTAATACATATTGGTAAGATAATAATATGCTGAGAATTTTTGTTAATTGCCAACAATCTAAAGTTAATGTTTTTATTTTTGTTTTCATATATAATACACTATTTAAAAAGAATAGCCAACAGAAAATAGGAAGGCTTTTGCCTATCAAATAAACAATTTAAAAAATTCTCATTATAGACTAGGTGGAAGTAAAAAGAATGCTTTCATATGGTGCCGGTAGGCATACACATTTCTGAAAACAGCTTGGCAATTTTTACCAAAAACTTTCTTAAAAGGTAATTCAGTTTAACCAGTAATATACTGCTTCTAGCAACATACCCTAAAGAAAACATCAAAGTCACTAAGAAAATGTATGTCTAAATGATTAAATGTTACATAAATATCAAATTTTGTGCTCTCAAATATTATACAAAAAATAGGAAAAAAAGATTATCTTTGAGATTTCTTTGAAGGTATGAAGATTGACCTATATTCAAATCCTACTTCTTCCCCATACTAGCTAAGTGTGTTTGGCCAAATTACTTATACTTTCCAAACCATAATTTTCACATCCATAAATTGTGAATAGTTGCAACTATTCCATTGAACTGATGTGAGAAATAAATGAGATTTTTAAAAATATAAAAAATTCAGAATAATGACTAGCAAAGAATAAGTGACCAACAATGTAATCTATTCTATCAGTGACAATAATGGAGATGGAAGTGGCTCATGAAAAAAAAAATGACTTGTTTTAGCAGGAATACCTAGGATCCCAAGATGTGACATTTCAAATTTTATACTGTTCAACTACTTGAAAGGGGTTTTTATAGTGTACTAAAGATTAAGAGACATAGAGAATAACTTCAATATTTTCTTTACAAGCATTTTTGTTGAAAAATACAGAATCCTATTTTTAGTTATCATTTTTCTGGACATAGTAGCGCTGGATGTCCCGGTTTTCATTGTTAGAATGGATCTTTCAGAGTTCATTTTTAGATATTTAAAAATACTTTTTTTGACAAGATAATTCTGCCACCTTGCTAACTAATCATCTCAGAACCTACACTGTTATTTACATTGTAACATTAATGGCCCGTTTCTTTTTTAAAACTTAGGCAATCATTGTGACAGTAACAAGTCAGGATTTTATAATTATTTGAGCCAATGGTCTCCTTTGTTCTTCCTTGAAAGAGATGTCACTCAAATCCATGTCTGATTGGTACTTCCCAAAGAAGAAGGAGGAAAATTTGCACTTGTCATGTAATCATTTATAATGATGTTAGAAAAGATTGAAAGATTTATAAATTTCTTTAGGGATGTTTGTTATGGAAATGTGCTGGATGGGATGTTTAAAAAAAACTTTAAAATCATATCTGTTAGAGAATCCTTTTAAGACCCCAATTAATTGTAAGTAGAGTGGTAGGAGTCATGTGATAACTGCAAATAATTTTAAAGTGATTGCTACATAGCAATCTTTTTTATGCCAAAACATTTATTATGAAAGTATTTAGAATGAGATTACCCATCTGGTTAAAACTGCAGCATTAACAAATAAAGATTAAGTCGATATATAATTATCTTTTGGAAAGGGATGAAAAAGTACAGGAACAACGAATACTTATTGAAAATTATATAAGTACAAAGAGAAACTTAAGCAATGATGAGTCATTTTCATTGTTGGGCAGACTTTATCTTTTGTCCTACATATGTGAGGGTATGTCATGTGTGCACAGGTAGGGGGCTTATGTGTGACATTCCTTTGGAATAGTTACACATACAGTCCTTGAAAGCACACACTTCTTATGGTACCTTTAATAAACACCTTTTGTATGTGTAATATTATCTTAATCTCTAGCCCTGTAAGCTGTTTTATGACTCATTAGCACTTGCTTTTACACTAAATACATTCCTGTCAGTTATTTTGTATAATGTCAGAGTGTACTAGACATGCTGTACTCAAGCACAGAGGAGAAACATAGTCTTTGTGTGACTCAAATATGGGAGTCTTGGAAGCATACAGTGTTAACCGTGATTCCTCATTAGATGAAACACCAACCACCTTTTAAAAGAAAGCTGTTTAAGTTGGTACAGAAAGGTCTTCCTCCCAAAGTTCTTGTGACCTGGGAGGGTCTCTTGTGGACTAGACTTAGAGGGTTTAGCTATGTGATTGTAAAATAAGGTGGTATTTTTTTATTTTAAAAAAATTGAAAAGAATAAAACTGAAAGAAACTTTACACACGGCTGTTCTGTCAGACCGCTTTGGGAACCACAGTTAAGAGGTAGGTACATGGAACTGAAACCTTTTCCTTAGTCTTTAATGAGTCTTGATTTTATAGCTCTTTGTGTTCACAGCAATTTATCTCTGTGCTTGTGGGATTTTGCCCTGATTTAATCCTGGGGAAATTAGTGACTAGAGCAATTGTTGCCCATTTTTTTCTTTTTATTATTTTAATAATGTGCATTTTGTACTCCCCTTTCATATTTATGTTTTTCTTGGTTGTTTTGGGGGGAAGTGCTCCAAAATGGTGTCAGGAACCCAAAGCCATCCTTCTATTTTTTTTTTTCTTTTTTCCTAGAAGAATTGATTCCCATTAACTGATTCCCATCTCCCTTCTTTTTTCTTCTTTTTCTCCTCCTCCTGAGTTTTCGAATAATTACTGTTTGACTTTCTATAGGAAATTAAAGCCGCTAAAATTCTGTTGGTATTTTCTTAGAAGAGCATTTGTTTAAAATCAAACTTAGGAAGAACTTAACTTATCAAAGGACATTTTTTTTCAATTCTTCTCTGCTCTTCGTAACATTTTTTAAATGTATGACAAAGTCCTATACATGTATCAGTGTGCTCGTCCATGGAATTTCATTATTCGTTACTGGCATTGAAAATGGTCTATTTTCTCCCTTCTTTTATTTATAAAAGCTATTGATTAATTTATATTAACATTATGTTTCATTATCTCACTGAATTTTCTTGCTGTCAGTAGTTTCCCTGCTTGAGTTTCAAGAGTTTTCAGATATTTAATCTATGAATAGTGATCTTTTTATTGCCCTTTCAATTTTTATACATCGTATTTCTCTATTTGCAATGGTCAATACCTCTAGAACAATGTTAAATAATGGCAATTTGGCTTTTCTTGTGATTTTCCTCATTTTAGTGAGAAAGATGCATTATTTTTCTATGAAACATAATATTGAGTTTGGATGTTTATAGATGGTCTATTACTACTTTATTGATTGTTTTAAGATAAAGAATGGCTGTTAAATTTATTAAATGTCTTTTCAACCTCTATGAAAATAATAATATGAATATACATGTGTGTATCTCCATGTATATATTCATATAAGTTTATTTCATTTATTCTCCCAAAGAAACTACTCTTTAATGTGCATGGGCTCTTTATTCTTACATATATATATTCATATTTACATTTTATTACATATTTTCTTCTAGTTTGTTTTTATTAATTCTTTATATCTACATGCCTTTAGCTCACCTGTTTTGATCTTAGTGTGTATTTTCATCTTATGTTTAAATTTTTGTTTCATAGTGTAATGTATTTTACTAAGGGCGAAAAACTGAGGATCTCTATAACTTATTTCCCTAAATAAAACATATTTTGTGTTTGTCTTAAATACAGTATGTTCTTTCTTTGTCTTTTCCATGCTACATTCTACTCCAGAATGTTTTAAGATTTTAAAAATATTTTATGTTGCTTGATATTGTTTTTTGTTTGCTTGTTTACAATCACACAGCTAAATCACATTTAGAAAACAATATGAGACACTATGTAAGTAAGAGCTGAGTTATGTGGTAAGGTTATCATTTAACACTTGTGTGAACAACTGGAAGACTAATGACTTTTACGGGAAAAAAAATGATGACTGTCTTTCAAATTATCAGTTTCAACCATGCCAGTTATTCAAACCAAGAACTCAAAGTCTAGGCTGGCTATACCACCCATCTCTTGGAACAATCAAGCTGTAGTTCTAGTATATTTTTACTGCCCATTTTATTGTTATTTTGTATAATGCTTATTATTTTTGAGAATATTTAATATAGTTGCCATAGTATGAAGAGGTCACTGGAAATGTCTTATGGGCTTAGCCCCTAAGAGTCAATGGGCCAACAAAACCACAGTAAGACAGTGAAACAGCTACCACTTCATATCCTTCAGGATGGCTGTTACTAAATAAATAAAAAGTGTTGGCAAGGATTTGGAAAAATTGGAAGCTTGTGCATTGGTGGTAGGATTGTAAAATCCTGCAGCCATAGTGGAAGATACTATGGTGATTCTTCAAATTTAAACACAGAATTACCATAAGTTCCAGCAGTTCTACTTTTGGATATACATCCAAAATGAATTAAAGCAGGGACTCAAACAGATATCTGTACACCAATGTTCATAGCAGCATTGTTGACAATAGCCAAATGTGAAAACAACCCAAGTTTCCATGGACAGAGGATAAGGATAATATGATATATACATACAATGGAATATTATGCAGCTTAAAAAGGAAATTCTGACACATGCTACAATATGGATGAACTTGAGGACAGTATGTAAGTGAATTAAGTGGGTCACAAGAAGACAAATACGGTATGGTTCCCCTTACGTGAAATACCTTGAGTCATCAAATTCATAGAGACAGAAAGTAGAATGTGGAGTCCAGCTCTGTGGAAAAGGGAGAATGTGGAGTTGTTGTTTAATGAGTGGAGAGTATCACCTCTGCAAGATGAAAAGAGTTCTGGGGATTGGTTGTACAGCAGCATGAATGTGCTTAATATTGCAAAAATGTACACCTAAATATGGCTAATATAGTAAATTTGACTTATGTATACTTCAACACAATAAAAAAATAAGAGTCAACCAACCAAACCCTTAGTAACAATATCAAGTGACAACTTCTCTAATCAGTGCATGGAGAAATAGGGCCACTTACCTGGTCCCCATTCTATAACCACCTGGGTCCTATTGTTCTTCTGCCTCCCACACATCTGCCTGTTAAACCACTACTCCCTGCCTCTATCACCCCAAAACAGATCACTTTGAATTTAGGGTAAGAGAGAGTCCTGTCATCTCCAGCTGACCAATGGGGCGGTGGGGGGGGATTCCTCATCTAACCCTTTATATCCCTGTTTCCCAGAGGCTTGGCAATTCGTGTTAATTTGTCCTTGTGAATGGGTGGCCTTGGTGAATAGATGACCCTGAAGTTACAACACATTTTTCTTCTCTGGATTAGGTTTCTAGGGTGTCAACACCTGTCTATAGCTTGACTGGAATTTTCAAGTACCTACTTAATAATTGTGAATTTTGCTTCTCATTTACTCATGGTGTTTGATGAATTTGTAAAGTCTCTGAGCTCATTTTACTCCCAGTTTGCTTTACGGTCTGCCTGAGAGGGCACTACATTTTATTTAACAGCCTCCCAGGAACCAAATCAAGAACATCTCGATTTTGAGAAGATGGGAATCAAAGAGAGGGATATCAATTGGGTGGCAGAGAAAAGGAGAGAAGAGTTTGTATCAGGTTTTAACATGAAATAACACTGGGGATGTAAGGTCTGGTGAGATTCCTTTTTGTACTGTAACAACCACTACAATTTTGAACAAGAGGTTCACTTCATCCATAAGTCACTAGTACATAAAAGACGTGAATTAATTCAAATTAAGGAAAATAGGAAAACTTCTTACATCATAAGTCAAATCTGTCATTTATTTTTAACAGTAAACTTTAATCTGAGCAATTTTCTTTTAAAGTTCACTCAAAGTAGCAGCAGTTGGGAACAGAATGGTTAATATCTGAGCCTTGACATTAAGTCCGTCCTTGCCGACTCCTGAGAGGAGCCGCCTGGAGGCCAGGGCGAGCCGCGAGCCATCGGGTTAGGGGCGGCGGGTGGCGGGGGGCAGGCGGCCCTTCTTGTCCGTCGGGGGGAAGGGACGCTGAGACTCAGCAGGGGGAGGACAGGCAAGGCCGGAAGGTCTGGAATTCGGACCACATGGAAATAATGGGCCGGATGGGCAGCTGTGTCACAGCCAGAAACCAGAGCGTGCACAGGAAACTGAAACTATGAAACGATAGCAACTAATTACTTTTAAAAATTCACTAAGGTTCGCGGAGGCAGAGACACTAGTGCTCGACCTGCAGCTGGGAGAACAAGCCAGTCTCTATGAGCAGTATTTTATTGATCTCCTGGGTATTTATATTTCAGAAACATGAAGTGATGTACATCCTCCAGGTACAGAAAAAGAATACAAGTTTTTCTCCTAGTATATTTCTCTGTGATCAGAAGTCTAAGCCCAAAGGCAGCAAAGCAGCGGACAACACTACTTCCTCCTCTAACCTCAGTTCTTCGCACCTTCTGACCGGAGCTTCAGCCGCTGGTTAGGCCTGGGAGGCTCGCTGAACTGCCCAGTGCGGAGGCCGGCCCGCTGTGGCAGCCATATGGTCTCCTTCTTTGCCACTGTGCATTAGGCACTCTTCCCCAAACAAATGCGTCAGAGCAGCCAGCGTCCCCGGGCATGCCTATACTCACACAGGGGTCCACGAGCATGTAAGGCACAGCCACCCCTCCCCACATAGAAGCTGATGGCCAACCTGGGGTTTCCTCCACAGATGCTTATCTCCCAAGACGCATTTCTTCAGCCTCCTGGCTGGCTCACGGATTGTTGGCTTGCAGCTTCCGGAGGAGGCCCCCAGGGGAAATCTGAAACTGGCTCCCATTTTGGCAAGGAGAGACCAAAGAAAGAGGCAGGCCACTCCAGACTGACCTTTGCAAATGACCTTCACATGAATGAACTCATCTTACAGAAATTCCCTAAGAGATCTGAGGTTCAAAATAGCAGGGATCTCCCACCTTTTTCTGCTTCCCAGAAGTGCTGCTGATTGGAATTATGCCACAGGAAAGTAATCCGTGAGTGGCATAAGTATATTTTCATTCATTCTGCTGAATCCCTAACTTGGTATAACTTTCTCTGTGGGAAGTTTACCTCAAGAATGGAAAGAAAAGAAAAAAATGTGAACAAACCAGCTTTCATGATTTACTGTCATAGAGTAATTTCTGAGATATTGTTCTCCTTAAGGTACAAGTGAAATACTTTTGCAACAGTTGAGGACTAATGGGAAGTAGCTGAGGTTGGGGCTCAGCTGTTAAAAAAGCATTTACTAAGGTTCAACTGAGACCTCGGTTACCAACAACATGCAGGAACTAAGAGCACAGTCCAGCACTGACTGAGAACACTGAGCGTATTGGATCTACGAGGAAAAGCCTCTTGGAGGCAGTCCCCTCGGTTGTCTCTCTAACCCTAAAACGAACTTCCTTCTATTACTGAGACATCACTTGAGTCATGATCAGATGGCATCCCTGGAGCAGTAACAAGTCCACACAGTGATAATTTTCATTTGCCACAGCCACCTGGAAACATGGTCTATTAGTCTTTTTCTTTTTCTAATACTGACAATAAAATCAAATAAAGTAAAATAAAATGATAAAATATAATTTAAAAAAGCATAACCTCTGAGAGGCAATTTTTCCATATGGGAAATAAATGATAAGAATTTCCTATATATGCTTTTGAAAAACTAACTATAACAAGAAGCTAATACTGTGCATAACATCATGACTCTGAAATCACACCGCCTGGGTCCGAATCTTAGCTCTGTCCTTTACTAGTGGTGCTGTTACCTCATACCATTGACTCATATTCTCTGGTCTGCAGTTTATAAAATAGTGTTGACAATAATGGTATTTACATTATAAGATTATTGTGAGGATAAGTAGAGTAAATACATGCGAAACACTTAAAATAGTATCTGGTAGATAAAAAGAACTATGTGTTTCCTATTAGAAGAAATTTTGAAAAGAAAGATAATAAGGACCTCAAAAGGAAAGGGAGGAAGGGAGAAAGAAAGGAAGAAAGGGAGGAAGGGAGGAAACAGGATTTTCTTGAGTGTTCCAGTGATTAATTTCACATATCATAATACTAAGTACATATTAAACCAAAAAAAAAGTATAACTAAAACAGGAGGGTGGAAGAGTAATATGTAGTTTATTTATAAATTAATAATATCCTCATGTAACAGAACACAAATAGTTATTAACCCAAATTGTTAAACATTAAATATGTGAAGGTAATACTTAAAAGAAATAACTAAATTAAGCAATAGTCTGGAGAGTGGAAAGTAATGGTAAGAAGAAGGTATTACTTCTTATTTTAATCAGATGCCTGTACCAATTTCACATGCACACACAAATTTTTACTGTACTTGAGAAAAAGAGTCTTTAAATGTGTAATCACACTAAATTTTGGTCTGCTATACCATAGTGCATAACTTGTATACATTTTTAAAGCCTACGAACAGAGATACCTGGTTCAAAATATCATAAAACATTATGCCCTAAATTGTTTTAAAAGCAACTACCTGGAAAACACCATCTTAGTGTGGAGCACTTTGGACTTGGGCACCAGGCACATCACGGTCAGTTTCCACTTGTGGACTAGGGGCCAGTGTTTCCTAGCTGCTTCTGAGAGCTTCTGCCACAATGAAAATCTTCTCTATTTCTTGTTACTGTTGACATTTTCTCTATCTCTTGTAAGAAACATGTGAATAATATTCCTTTGCTCCCACACAGCAGAGAGAAAAGGTCACTTCAAAGCCACATTGTTGTGCTCATGTTGCCAACCCTTCATATCTTTCAGTTTCTCGGCATTACCTTTAAATTAACACTTGCTTCTCAGATGATTAAATTATTCTCAATGCTCTGCTTAAAAATCAAAGAGAACTAGCAGTGTGCCCTTGAGCAAGTCTGAATTCTCTGAACAACAATTTGCTCCAAGTGAGATGAAAGGGGTCTGAATAAGATTCCGAAAGACCCTTCCGAATCTCAGCTCTATGAATTCTCAAGCATTACCCGAAAGGAGTATCTTTTCTTTGCCATGAACATCACACTTCCTCATCAGGTATCATAGATAACAACGGTGCCCGTGTACTCACACTTAAGATATTCTCACTCTTAACTTCGTTCTCCTTCACCTTATTAAGAACATAAACAATCACATTTTAAAGTGAATTCCTTCTGCGTCCTTCCAACTAATCTAATTAAGTACTCTAAGATAGTCAACACATTTGTAGACATGTGTTGATTCCTCTAAATGGAACTTCTAGATCCACTCGGAGGAAGACTGAGGAAAGTTTTCCATTTGTGGTGGAAAAGGATAAAGTAAAGAGGGAGAGGAAAAGTGAAAGTAAAAATAATTCAAATGCAAGAAGTTGAAAATAAAAATTGTTCTTATACTAGTATCAAAAGTCTCTGCTTATTCATAATTTTTTAACTGCTAGGCTATATCAGTATTGGTTTATTCAAATTATTTAGCAGCATTCAGGAAATGCTCTTTCTGAGGCAAATTCTGTGCTTCCACATGTTTCATTCTTCACTATATTTCTCTAAGTATAATCTTAAATTTTAATTATGTTCTTGCAAGAATTTGGGAGACTTCAATTTTTAATATTTTGCATCTGATTTTATTAATATTTTTAAGCAACATGAAGCAAGACATTATAAACTACAACTAACGTTTTAATGAAAATAGTCACTCAAGTGATTTGAGGAAACAATACAAGAAATAATAAAACCTTCAAACAAATCAGAGCAGTGGGTCTGAGACTATTACTAATTTTTTGGTAAATGTTTAAAATCATAACTTCATTAAAATTAAAAAGAGATTTTATTCACGTAAATAACTCTGTAAGCAAATAATTACTCTCAAACAAATTTACGTAATTACCTTTCAACTGCTTCTAATAATACTTTTCCCTATAATAATAGGCCACAAAACATCCAAATTTTTTACAAAGGATACATGCAGTCAAAACTAATGACACTAAAGTAATTTTGCAAATTTGAAAGATCCAACTGCCTAGTTATTTCTTGTGTGTGTATGTATCCGCAAAATATCAATTTTTGCATGTTTTGTTGGTTCTTACATTTGCATGCCAAGTATTCTCAGTAGGAGACAAAATAAAAGTGATTTTGGTTTGATGTAGATGTTTAAATTTGAATCCTGACTCAGTATCTTATTAGCTGAAATATTATAAGAAAAAAAGAAATAGAAATACTGATGGATTTAAATGTTCAGAAATCTATTTCTGCTTTTCTGAAAACAAAACCTCATCCACATGGACACAGGAAGTTATATGTGCACAAAGTGACACAATCATACCCTGAGGCCACAGTTTATTGGTGCAGGAACAGTGAGAAAGGCAAGCTGAACCTATCAGGGCCCTTTTCTGGGACTGTGTGATGTTAGTTGTCTATCATTCATTGTCTTGCAAATAAGGTTCAGCCCCAGGCAAGTTCGCTATAGATTCACTGTGACCAAAGAAATTTACAGCAAAGCGTTCTTGGGGTGAAAGGTTATACCCAACTTTATTTCCAGGTGGCAGGTCAGTCACTAAAATACTGTTCACTCAGAGCGAGTCCGTGTTATCACTGCTGCTTCAGATGCAGCAAGCCGGTCTCTGCCTCTGGGCCTCTCTGCATAGCCGTCCCACACAGCCGTCCTCTGGGCCTCTCTGCACAGCCGTCCCGCACAGCCATCCTCTGGGCCTCTGTCCTCAGTGCTGTCACCACTCCACCCTCTGCTCTGCTCTCCTGCAGCCTTGCAGCCCTGCCACTCCGTCGCGCCCAGAGCACTGGGCAGAACTCTTTATATTAACACAATACTGGCTTATTGCCTAAAGGTGTGGAAGCAGTAGCATAGCAACAGGTCAGTTACATCAACAGGTTGTTTAAGTTCAGTGAGGATCCTGGCCATAGGAACCCCACTTTACCCACACTCCATCCCTCCAGGATTCTCGCCTTACAATCTACACTCTTTCCATCTTCTGCAATGGTCCCTGTGCGAGAAAGCTGGAGCACTGTAACCAGATTCCACAACAGCAGTAGAGGATAAAAACAACTCAGAGATAATAAAAATGAAGATACAGGTAACAAAAATTATAATAATCCTCAAGCCAGAGGATTTAGCTAGGTTCAAAGCCCCATGCAGATCAAGTCCAAAGCATGTCCATTCTAGCCATCATGTGGTCTCCAGTTTCCCCCTGGTCCTTCAGGGCAGATACCTTGACCTTCTCCTCAGTCAAACAGTGTTCCCCAATCACCTTCCTGTGTGGGCTCGAGTGAGGGTGGCTCGCTCTCCAGCAGAAAGTCTTGCAAACACACAGGCTGGACTCGTGGCTCTGTCTCTGACCTCTGCCTCTTTGGTCTTAATGGCTAGAACTGCTGCTCTGGTTTCAGCTGTTGCCATAGCTCTAGTAAGATCCTATTTGACTTCCCATCTAATTTCCTTCCATCGGCTCCTGCCCGTATTAAATCAACCCACATCTGGGTCCTTGTAACCTTCATGGGGCCCTGTAAATTCTTCTTGTGAGCAACAGGTCTTACTTCTTTCCAAATTCTTGTGGCTTCAGCCTCTCGTAAGTCTGCTACTGTACGAGTCACCTCGCTTATGGGATGCCCTAAGTGAGGAGAAAGAATGGCCATTAGAGACCCAAAGAGGGATGTAGGAGCCGTTTGAAATACAATATTTCTCATCCCAGTAGTGAAAATCTCCTCATCTGGGACATAATTCTCTGGACTATAGATGGCATTTCTCATGCCTAGCTCTCGTAGCACCTGTTGGAGTTCAGCATATGTCTGCCATCTAACAGGAGAGGATGGTAGATCACCCGGATTGGGCCACACAGCACAAAGTGCAGCCATGAGCCAATCAAGGAGGGAGTGACTCCCTGGGGTCTGATGTGCATTTTGTAATCGCTGCCTCAAGGCAGGCTGCACTGTCGGGGAAGACAGCTTTCCCATCTCTGACCCCGACAGAACAATTCCATCCACCCCTAAGTCCCACAGATGCAGGAGCCAAGCTGATATTGACTCTGAGGGCTTCTGCCTAAACCGGGAGCCCAAATCCACCAGCTCAGCCTGAGTATAGGGGTGGACCATAGAGCGCTCCACGACCTGGGGAGGGGGCTGCTCCCCTCCTTGGGGAACCTTCAGCTGCTGGGTCTTTATTTTCTTTACAACCACGGGGCGTGCTTTTAATACAGGAGGCGCCAGTGCCTCTGACACCATCCCTTCATCTTTCTCCAGCTCCTCCATTTCTGGGGCTGATGGCACCTTTCTCTCCCCTCCCCCGAGTGCCTCCTCTGCTACAACCTTTACCTTTTCTGCTGTACCTCACAGCAATGCTACCTCAGTCTTCAGAAGGTCTCTTAACTTCAGCTCAATGCTTCCCAGCTGATGTTCTCATACTGCCTCCACCTGTGCTTCCCTCAGGAGTTCGTCTTCTTTTTCCTTGATGGCCTCTTCCTCCTTCAGAACACCTGGCAGCGCTGCCGTCTCATTTCCAATGGCTCCTTGCTTCCAGCGCTCCCATGCTGCCTCCTCTCGCATCAAAGCCATCTCCCTCCTCAGGGAATCCACAGAAGTTTGCAGCTCATGTTCTTGTGCCACCATTTCTTCAGTCTCTTCTGTAGACCATTTTAATACTGTGAGAAGCAGCCAGCCCACAGTCCCTGCTGCCTCACGGCACTCTGCTTCTCAAAAGATCTACTTACTATACGAAGGGCCATCTCTACAGCTTCAGGTGTCACCTCCACTTGCCTCCAGTCCTGGGGTGGGGCCCAGTCCTCTAGAAGGCAAGCCACCTCAGACCACATACCTATTGGGGGACAATCCACTGTCTCCCCATTCACAGGGGCAGTCCGCTGAAGCACCCCCCCCCATAAGGGCAGCTTGTCTTTTTCCTTGGTCAACAATGAAACCTGCCAACTTTCACCAGTTGTCTTGCAAATGAGTTTCAGCCCCAGGCAAGTTCGCTATAGATTCACTGTGACCAAAGAAATTAACAGCAAAGGGTTCTTGGGGTGAAAGGTTATACCCAACTTTATTTCCAGGTGTCAGGTCAGTCACTAAAATCCCGTTCACTCAGAGCAAGTCTGTGTTATCACTGCTGCTTCGGATGCAGCAAGCCGGTCTCTGCCTCTGGGCCTCTGTCTGCACAGCCGTCCTCTGGGCCTCTGTCCTTGGCACTGCCACCACTCCACCCTCTGCTCTGCTCTCCTGCAGCCTTGCAGCCCTGCCACCCATTGTGCCCAGAGCACTGGGCGGAACTCTTTATATTAACACAATACTGGCTTATTGCCTAAGGGTGTGGAAGCAGTAGCATAGCAACAGGCCAGTTACATCATCAGGTGGTTTAAGTTCAGTGAGGATCCTGGACATAGGAACCCCACTTTACCCACATTCATCAAACTTCCTCTTATACAATAAGCAGCCTCTTTCTGCTAATCAAGCCAGGCATATAACTCCTATTTTATTTGTGTCCTCTGAAAGAATCCAGTCACAAAATGTGTTAGAGAGAAATGTGCATTTTTGAAGACTTGTTGTGAGAAATATAGTAAGGAACACTTACTTCGCACTACACATGGCAAACAAATTAAAAACTAGTCGAGACTGTCAGACCCTTCCTGTCGTGTGGTTTGGCTCCCTTCTTTGTGCTCTGTCTCCTGCCTCATCCTTTAAATTCCTCCCTGTTCTAATATATAAAATAATTTGGCTTTGCTCTACTTCTATTCCCAAACTGCTGATCCAAGTTCAATTCCAGGTCTACCAAAACAAAAATATAAACACCTGTCTGGCCATCCTCTGTTAAGAAAATATTAGTGCCATTATTACATGGGCATAGCCACTAGGATCTGCCTTCCCCTACTGTATCAACATGCAGTACATTTCCCAAAAGAAATTTTAGTGCATGAAGTATCCATGTATTTACATAATTTAGTATATATGGAAGGTTTTGATGCTAAAAGGCATGACTTAATCACCAGAGGGAGGGGCTAATGTTTTTCTTGCCTTTGTCTAAATAGGGGAGATCAGTGGGGAGAGTAAAGAGCAGAGAATGGAAAAGGGTCCCAAGGACTGGTGGCCTTCTCCTTTATCATGACACCAGCCTGCTTTAATTCAGAGAGGAAAAAGGAATCCCACATAGTAGCTGGTCAATAACGCTGTCAGGCTGATCTTAGTGTCATTTCCTTCCTACACATATGAATCTGAACTTTTGCTCTATAAAGCTTCCTCCACCCATATTTCTCACTGAAGTTTCTCTTGTTTTCTCAGCACTCCCTCATCATTGCTCTTAAAATAAGAATAAGATTGTACTTTTTTCATGATTTTTTAAATAATCAAAAATGAAAGAAAAAAGAGAGATAGGAATAGCAAAGGGGAAGAAGCAAGTCTTTGCAAACTGTTACCAAAGTCTAACTGTTAATCTACCCATCACTGAACTCCCTCTTAGGTGGTGGTTCCACTGCCTTGATCCTTTCTAAGGAGTGCCAGCAGTTTACTCACCATTGCTTTTAATTTTTTATTGGAAATGTCAACACAGTGGACATGAACTTTATTATTTATTATCATTATTATAAAAATAGTTTGATCATGCAGATGCCCTAAGAGGATCCACAGACCACACTTTGATCAATGTTGAATTATAGGTTCTCTTATGCTTCAACCCTAAATACACATTTGTGGGACAGAACTGTGATAGTTTTGCAGATAATGATTCATAACATACACAGTCAAGTTTACAAAATTCATTTTCTTCCAAGAAAATACAGATTGTAAAGTAATTGAAATATGCCTGTTGTCTAAAATTTTCATATTACAAAGTTGTATATAATTCCATTAGATGTTATGGAAAATAATGAAGATATTAATTTATGTCATATTTAAGTATCTTAAGTAAGGAAAAATCACTTATAATAACTGCCAGGGATATCACAAATAATTTATCAAATTTCAAAGAAAACAGAGCATTTTATCACATTTCAGGATCTGTCACCTACTCATTCAATGAAAGCCTGTTTGGTAAACAGCTATTCGGGAGGCTCTATTAATTTTTGCAACTAAAAAGAATTGTTTTAGTGATGCAACACTATGTATATATAAACTACATGATAGGTGGGTCTTACTTTAATTATATTTATGCCAGTATTAAAGGTAATAGCATAGAAATAAAATCAAGTTATTCAAGATCATTTTCAGCACCTATTAAATATTTTCAGATATGATGTTGAATATTAATGAGACACCTTCAAAAGGCCCACAATTATTAATAACCCCATACTACTTTACCAATAGTGAAACTTTTCCTTGAGAATGCACAAATGTTTCTACTTCTTTACTTCATATGAGTTTCATTGAATTAATGAATATTTAATGTACCAGAATACACTAAGTTGAATAAAATTGTCTGTATAACTAAAAGTATAAAACTTTGGCAAGATATTTGTACCTGACTCTAGAAACTCTATCTTCATTGAATGCAATAATCCAGATGGTATGCTTATCTTATTTTTAAGAAAATATAAGAGTTAATATGGCTTCTTTCAGTTCATAGTATCAATATGGCTACTCTAACTCAGAGTTGATTCCTTCTGTGATCTCCTTAATAAAGTCTTATACTTAGGAACATTGGATACATTGCCAAAAGGCTTTCTTAGGACCTAGATCACTTGCATTCTAAAGATGTGATATCGACCTTAACCTGTAATAAATCTTAACTTTCTCATTTATAAAATGTTGACAGTCTCACATTTGAAGTTACTTTTGTAGGAGATCCTGTATTAAAAAAAAAATCTTTAAAGCAAAAATGTAGACCTATGGCTATGATTAACATAGTCATAACAGTTATTCTTTTAATTATAGCATAGCATTGAGCCATAAATTAGGTTCTATTTTGAAATTAATACACTTCAAAGAAATTAGAATATCCTGTGGGTGATCGACTAGAACAAGAATGGGCAAACTATAGCCCTTGGCCAAATCTGGCCTGCACCCTGTTTTTAGAAATAAACTTTTATTGGAACAGGCATGCCCATTTGTTTGTATATTGTCTATGGCTGCTTCCAGGCTATAAAGGCAGAGTAGTTGCAGCGAAATCATGGCCCACAAAGCCTATGATATTAAGATTGCTACCATATCAAAATATTTTTCTAAATAAGTAAGTTGAAGTTATTCATTTCACTAACAGTTTTACATTAAAACCACAGTAGCCAGGTTAAATGGAACCATGGATAAAACTCAAGAAACTGGAATCTTAAAACACTTGGTAGACAACATAACATAGTGTTTCTCAAAATTTGTCCAGCCTACCAGTATCAGAATCAATTAGAATACTTGCAAAAAAACAAATTCAAAATTGTATGTTAGGACATTTTCTAAGCAGAAACCAAATGGCGTCTACAGTGTCTAGAACCTTGATACCCAACATACAGCCCGTGACCCAGCAACATTGATATCACCTTTAACTTGTGATCTAAATGCAGCATCTCAAGTTCCATACCAAACCTGCCAAATCAGAACCTGCACTTTTTGACTCTCAGCATGCACATTAAATTTTGAAAAGCTGTGTTTAGAACATAAAAAATTTAGACTAAAGATCTCCCTGGAGTTGTCAGGCAAAAGTAAAAGCATATGAAAAGTCTTAGTGAAAATATTTCCCATGGCAATTACAAAGATTAGAGGTCATGTGATATAAGAGGGGAATCCTGACTGGCAAATTTTGTTTTATTCTTATTCTTAATTAAGATCTCTGTTTACAGAGACATATGTGGAATATGAATTACAACCAGAACACTGTTCCTGGGATTGGCAAGAAACCGAGGCAAAGGGCAATGGTGGCTACCACTAGGCTCATGAAGGAGAATCAGGGCAAGCTTGCATTTATGCAGGGCCCATGCACAGAGGAGCTGCAATTACCTACATGCACAAAAGGTAAAGACAGATTATTATGAAAAGCAACTTTAGTATCATTCAACAAAATAAAGAGGGAAACACCTTACCTCACACCCAGCTCTACCTGGCAACTACCATTTCTTTTCTCAAAACCGTTTTACTATTTATTGTGTGCTTTGTCTTTTCCTTATACAAATCTGTAACATCCACAAAATCAGGTCAGGGATATATCCAGTGGAAACTTCAGCAATTTAGCCAGGAAACAGGTCGCACTAGATTGTGGCCAGGAGTGGTCAGGTACCACACTACACACATAAACACATGTATGCACACGCAAATGATACCTGAAGTTTGAAAGACTGGCAACTACTATTCTTTAAAATTGTATCTAGCTTTTTATATTTCTAAAAAAGTTTTATTATTGAAAAGTTTTTCAATGCTCAAGGAATTCTGAAACTTTTCACTTTCTATCTCTATCAATTTTGGGATAATGGTTTTATTTACCATTTCAATGTACCTATCTTACCTAAATTTTACCTAAATCAGGACACACAGTAGTATAGTATTGTTATGAGGTCTTATTTTTAAAGACACTATTGTGACCCAGAATTACCCAAACACTTCAAATCCTTACTCTAGAATTGTTCATTTACCTTGACTTTCACATCTGTATTAACTTTTTTAAATTCCAACATTATTAAGTGGTTAACATTTCATAGTTACATCTAGTCACACAACTAAAATAATTACAGTAAGCCTATTACTGTTTGTACAAATTTCGCTTTTAGAATAAAAATAAAGTCTGGCGAGCTAAACTTATTTGCAATTAGTTTCATAAATTAATTATATAAAAAGTTAGATAAAATCAGTTTTGTTCCTAAATTAACAAGTTTTCCTGATTGTTTTAGCTATTGATTTTCAATTTAATTATAGTTAAACTAGATCTTCAGTAAATTAAATCTCGGACCAATTAGTACGTCCAGTTCTGACAATGTAGATAAATACTACTTTCTTGCCAAAAGCATTGAAAAGAGAAATGATTTAAAGCCATGTATTTTCATATTACTTTTGCTTCTAATTAAAGTCATTTAATTAATCCTCTAATAAAGCCATTCATTAATGTAATATAGTTTATGGTTATTTTGTTTCCTTAACAAATTTTATTTATATCTCAGAACTAAGATTTAACTCAAGTAAACTAGGTTGTAACTTTGACCAGTAAATGTTCTCTTTTTCCATGTCAAACTACTGTAGTTGTATAAACTACATATATATGGTAGAGAAAATTTTCCCAACCAAAATCTTATGCAGAATCCCAATAAAACGAGGTGAGTAAGGCAGTGCTGCACTTTTGAAAGTGCGTGTTTTGGTGTGAGAGGTCTGCTACAGATCACTGTAATGTTCCCTCCCAGGGCTTGAGGTTGCTCCTAAAGAATCTTCTAGAATAAAGTGGCCACACTGGAGCTGATGGTCATTAAGATATTATGTGTTTGGTTTTGTGTGTCTCCCTGAACTCAGCAGCATGATTCCTTGGCTACAGAAAGGAAAATAAATCTTCCTCTTGGAATAGAGAGCATGTTTATATTTAGATTTCATTATTTCTGTATCATGAAAAAAAGTGACATGAATTCCAACTTCCACTTATGGAGTGGATATGACATGAGGAAGTAAATAAGAAATTAGGTAGTACATTTAACCTAATTTTTTATTGAAGAGAGTAACTAGAGGGTAGGAGAGGAGAAGAGTAGATAAGAACAAGGCAAAAATAAAACCTAGCCTAGCTGTGTATGACAGTGTCCTGCTTGGGTCTGTGTCAAGGGAAGACTGTGGCTACTCAGCGGACTGTCCTGAGCAAGACTGAGCAGAGCTGGGCATGTGAACAAAGGCCTGTTTATTAGGGTGCACTGATTAAAATAAGAAATGCATGAGGTGAATTGGTATATGAGGCTGTAATGTAGTTTTCTGGAACTTTTAAATTCTTAGTGTAGTTAGCCATCCCTCTTACTCACACTGAACCCGTCCTCCCTGCCCAATGTGAAGGGAAGCTCCCTCAGAAATACAAAGACAAATGAAAAGTGTTAATTTCAATATTCAAGAGCCAGGTCCTGAAATACAGAGCAGTATAGAAGGAATAACTTCCTAACCAGATCCTCTCACCCCCATAAAATGAAGCAATAAAATGATCTCAATTGGAGCAGGGTGGAAAACTATTTACATATAAAGCAACAGTTAACATGTAATTATGGGATAGTCTGGTAGACCCAGAACACAGGGGATTTGTATCTTTATTCTTTAGGTGTGTGTATTTGGCCAGGGGTGGAGTAGGGGCGGCATCCAACCAGGAGAAGCTCTATGTGAGGTGTTCAGGTGATACTCTCATAGATCCAGGGGATCTGGCTGCGCAATGAGAAGAATAAACGTACTTCTGAAGCAATCTTTCTGATTAGCAGAAGGAAAGCCATTGTCACAGCTGGAGCAAGAGGACTCTGCAGCGGAGCATGCGGCTTAGATGCCTCCATCCAGCCTTTGACTGTATTGGCAAGGAACTATTTCAGTCCAGTGCCAGTTCAGAGATGGGAGCAGCTTAGGACCAACCAGACGAAATGCGTTACAGCACAGCAGGAAATGATAAGTATAGACAAACTGACAGAGGACCAGATATTGTCCTCCCAATGCTGTGACATCAGGCGAGACTCTACTGAACCCAGAGGCCACTGAGGAAAAGGAGGGAAGAAGAAATCTTGAAATGGTCTTAAATCAAAGATACTAAGGCTAAGGAAAATCACTTAAATGATTACATAGCAAGATCAAGTCTTCTGCATAAGGGTAAATGGAAGCTCAAAAGAGAAAGTAATCCCAGTTATAAGAAAAACCAGAAAAGTTACATTTTGCATACCCAAGTTTATGGCAGTAAAATTCTTAGTTTATCAGTTATACATGGCTTAGCCCAATGATACCCTTCTATACCCCTCAGCTGGGGAGACATCCTAGGGCTCCTGTTGTGAGAACTTTTTGACGCAGAAAATAATGGCATTAACAGAATGAGCTCTGGGTGAGCCTATTTTGTTCATCCATGAGTTGCTGGTACCCACATTGTTTTTTTGTCCAGTGGAGACATCTGAGGTTTGGGAGAGGTCTCAACCTGTGTCTTGGAAGTCAGGAAGCACTTTTCCCTAGATCCCACCCACCTGCACAGACACAGGTATTTAGGTTGCCAAGGCTTTGCTGCTTAACCCTAGAGATGGGGACATTGTCAGACCAGGAAGCTCACTGCCTAGTCACATGTGAAATTGGGGAAGAAATCTGCATGGGTCATTTCACAAATCCTCCTAGTCTGCCTTTAAAATTTATTTTGTTATTCTTTATTTTTGAGAAACAAAAATCCTCCTGCCCCATTATTCTTCATATTTTATCCCAGGGATCTCTGAATTATCTGATCTTTGAATTATTCCTGTCTCATCAATATGTATCCAACTCACGATCCTCACCATATTAATCTGGCATGAAAGAAGGGCATCTGAGGCTCTGTAATACAGAAGAAATGCAAAGAATAACCTCACACCAAAGACAGAATATTCCAGAATATTATTGGGCCTCAGGAGTTATGAGAAGATGAGAAATAGAAATGGGTCAGAGAAATCAGAAGCCAAAGATCTTGACAACAACCCCTCGGTTTTAGGGTACAAGATAAGTTGCGGTAACAGAGGGACCTCAAAATAAAACAGGAGAAGATTGCTCGTGTACATAACTATTTAAATGTGCATCACCCAAAGCTACTGTGATTGCCTTCAGTTCTGACCACCTGGTTTCCATCCACGGATTGCAAATGACTGTTCCATGTGTCATCACTTCTCAGCTCATGGGAGGGAAGAAAAAGGTAACAGAGAGCAGGCAGCTTCTTTTAGAGAACACAACCCAGAAGTTTCACAAATCATTATCACTCACATCTCATTGTCCAAAATGTAGATATACAGTCACACATAGCTGCAAAGGAGGCTAAAAATTTATTTTAATTTGTTATCATATGTCTCTCTCAAACACACATTTATACACACTATAAATCAAACTTCCAGCATTTGTGAACGTTTTAGTAAGTTGGCCAACTTGTTTCAGTTTTTGAGGGACATTTCCCTCACAAAACCATCCTGGGAGTCACTAATCCTGAGAACCCCTCTGTCCCAGGGAAACTGGGGCATTTGGCCATCCTATCAATGTTAGTAATAATCTCTTAATAAGCAATATATAATACTAGAAATTTCCTCCATCCCTGAATGCCCTATACATTTTATAACTCCTTAGTATTTATTTTAAATTTATTTCAGGGTGCTTAGAGTCTAACAATTCTTTCAACTTAGAAATAAAAATCACCCATGCAAT
This sequence comes from Smutsia gigantea, assembly GCA_032199065.1. NCBI lineage: Eukaryota > Metazoa > Chordata > Mammalia > Pholidota > Manidae > Smutsia > Smutsia gigantea. Next base: position 346,777 of record JAVSCE010010391.1, read on the forward strand.
TCATTAAAAGACTGAAGGAAGAAAGAAATACCAACAGTTTCCAAGAGGATATACTGAACAGACTTCAGGGAATGCTACTAAGAAATTCATTAAATTTAAATGTTTCCTAAGCAAATTTTCTATTTAATTAATTATTTCTCTCAATTGAAACCATAAAAGATAATAATAAATATTGATTTAGGGGTGAAGATGCTCATGTTACCACTTTAGTTAGTAGACTCACGGAAACCTACATACACATTGTTGATGAGTGCCTTAATTTTGAGTTATCTACTATGCAATTATCTCTTGTGAAAAACTCAATTGAAATAGCATGGGAGAACCCGCAGGAACGATGATCCACATTCATTTATTTGGAAGTCAGACCTCCAGAAAACCGTGTAGCTGAGAAATATCACTTGAGCTACCTAAATAAATGCCTTCACAGAATTGCAATTTCAAATTATACTTTTGGATTTATCAAGAGTCCATAAAAGAAATGCTTGCCAAGAAGAGTGTCCATTCTTTTCAGCCTCCACTGACTCTTCTGCCTGCTTTTCAAATGGCTCCCTAGAGTTCTGTCATCCACTTTCATCTGTTTTTACTTCATACTGCCTCCCTGATGTTCTCATTTACTGTCATGGTTTTAACCTCCCCTGCCCAGGCACATATTGCTGACTTCCAAATCATTATCTTACTTAGACTTTTCTAAGAGCTAAGTTCATATATCTCCTTGTCCAACTGAATGATAAAAAATTTATTCCTGAACACCCAACATATCTCAAAACTTAATGTTTCCACACTGTTCTTTCTCCATTATTTCCACTTCTGGTTGACATAAGCTCATTCTTCACTCATTTTTTGGTACAATGTCAATAAGATTCTAATTCTCACTCTGACTCCTGCTATGTCTGGAATTCTTCCACCTCATCTGCTACTGGCTGAGTTCAGGCCCCTTTTGTCTATGGATTTGACCAGTAGTTTTACTAACATACATGGAAGAGTTACTTGGAGAACTTGTTAAATAGGTAGATTCCTGAGGATTCCTACTGACGGCTGGACTTCGGAGACAGCTGGGCTGAGCTGCCAGGTGCCAGGGTCGCTGACCAAGACAAGCCAAAATGAAAATAACAGTCAAGCTTGAACCACTCACTGCAATAACATCTGCAAGAAGCTAAAGAGGAGAAGGTACTGACTCCCCAACCCTACCCTGCCTCTGCCCTATGCTTCTCCATGGACGGGCACCAGCTGAGGGACAGGTGGATCAACACAGACATGGTTTCCTGCAGTTTTATGAACCAGGGGGCAGGAGGTCAGGAAGAAAGGACTAGGAGTGGAAAAGTACTGAGTATTGAATGAGAATGGAGAAAGGTATCTTTTAAGACCTCTTCTTCCACAGGTAAGAGATTTTGGCAGAGGCACCTGAGAAAGAACTCTACCAAAGACCCTCAATAAAGAGGCCTCCAAATGGAGGCAGCCAGGCTAGGAATGCAGCTATGTGTAAGAGCACGGGCAGCCAGGTAACACCCTGGCTGAGCACCAGGGCTCGTAGGGGAGGGCAGCTTCCCCAGGAGGCCTGCCAGGTAAAGCGTTTCTAAGTGTTTATGACCAGGCCTGAATAAAAACACTAAGGTCTCTGGCCAGGCGCTGGACATCTCACTGCCTTCTTTGCAGCAAACAATTTTGATGCAGGAATTATGGTTCATATTTAGAGCAATACTGACCTAGATTTTGGGGTAGATTTTTAACTGGCTTTCCTGATTTCAATTTCAGCTTTTATCCAAACTGTCATTCACACATTGGCAGGTGAGATAATTTTAAAAATTCAATACCAAACATGACTCTTGTTAACATAAAACTTGCCACAAGAAAATGTCAATTGCATTAAAGAGTGAAGTCTAAGGTATATAGAAGGCATTTGTTTGAGTTGTTGCCTGCAGAATATTCTAATCTTCTCTCCTTTCCTAGATTACAGGTTTTGAGGGCAAGATCTTGTATGTATTTTTTCTTCATCTCAACTCTTAACCTAGTGTGGAAATGTATATCAAAAAAGGTTTGTTAAATCCAATTGAATTCAATTCTTCTATGAAGTTTCTATTTAAAATGCAGTTCACTACAAGCAAATTTAGTTACCTAAAACCTAATACGATATACTCCTCTTTAAGTTCAGACCTACCAATAGCTTTGATTTGATCTTTTACTAGCCAAGGACAGATATAACCAATAGTGATTTTCTTTTCACTCTGGCTGTCAGAAAATCAGGAATTAATTTTCTGCTGAATTTCACTAAAACTTATCCATATTTTAATTTTTTTAACTTACTGTATTTGTATCTTTTAATATAAGGTGTCAGAAATTGATATGGAAGTATACATTTCCTAAGTAATATATAATGTAAATACATACACTGCTCACCAACTGTTTGATTCAGTCTTTTAATAAAAGCAAATTAATGATATTTCTGTACTTATTTAATATTATCTAAACCTCCAAGGAGTTTTTAAATTATATTTTCATGGGAATAATGTATCAAGAGTGTAGGATTTTGAATTATATATAACAGATACTATATAAGCTTTACAACCATAGCAGACACATCTCAATGGTATATGATCCTTGGTATAAACTCTAAGTTAGGGTGCTTAAAGTTTTCCTGATTTAATAATTCAAAATGCATCTGAATATGAAATGGTGAGGTATAAAGACAATATTAAAGTTCTGTACTTACTAGGATATAGCATAATATATTAAATATTTATATACCTCTGTGCTATCATCGGGACATTAAAATCAAAAATTTTTTTTAAATCTGTCTCTGCTAGTGATATTTGTGTGTCTTCACAGAAAGCTGGGTATGCATGCATGTATGTGTGTGTGTGTGAGTGTGTGCATATAAAAATAACATTTCATTTCTTTAAATATTTCTCTTCCTACTTTTATCAAGCCCAGTTCTTATTCAGATAGTCTTATTAGTATTTTTCATGCCACAACTTTCTATAACGCAGGCTGATAAGTAAACTGCTTTATGTGTTCATAACCTTATTTATAAACAATTTTATATAAATAGGTTTTGTAAGGTTCAGCAATAAGGAGGGAGATAGACTCTGTCTCATACCCCACATCGAAGCCAGCAGAAAATCCTACAGGCTCACTTCAGACTAAATTCAGAAGCTGATCTTGGCTTACCATCTGCCTCTCCTCTTACTACCCTAGCCCATTCCATCCTGTATTTTGCCTGGATTATTATAATAGCCTACTAAGTTCTCCCCTTTGTTTGCCCTGAACCCCTTTTAGTCTTAATCCCCAACACAGGTGCCAGAGTGAGCCATTTAAAAAAGGAGTTAGAACACGTCAGTCTTCTCAAAACCTCCCAGGAGCTTCTCACATCACTCAGAATGAGAATAAAGGTCCTGTGGCGGACTGCAGGGTCCTTCTCAACACATCTGTGACCATCCTCCCACTTCATCAGCCTCCACTCCTGAGGCCCTGGCCCCGGCTCACTCCAGTCAAGCACAACAGCCTCTCAGATGTTCTTTGGAACATGAACACTCCAGGTATCTCCCATCATAGGGTCTGTATAGTCACTGCTTTTGCTGCCTGGAATACTCTTCTCACAATTATCTGTGTAGCTCAACTCACTTCCTTAGAGTCTTTGCTTAAACATCACCACAGTGAGGCATTATTAGGCCATTTTATTTAAAATTACACACCTCTCCTTCCTACAACCTCCCCCTTTCCCTACTTTATTTTTTTTCTCCATAGTGCTTATCATATATATATGATGTGCATAAGACTTTACATAGCTATAGTATTATATATACATAGAGCAACTTTTAAAGTTATGTTATTGGCAGTCTCTTCCTACTAGAGTATAAATTGTATAAGTGCAAGACTTACAAATATTTTATTCATCGTCATATCCTAGTGCCTAGACTAGACTCTGACATATAGTAGACAGTCAATAAATGTTTGTTGTATAAACAAATAAAACAATCAAAAAGTACATCATAAGGTTAGCAAAGATCCTATGGAGACTTGGGAAAAATAGATGTCATTTTGCTCTGCTTCTCTCCTTTATCAGGAAAACTCTGGAGTAGGCAATATAGACAGATTATAATGCTTTCATGCATTATAGATGATTGTTAAGGATTTTTCATGTAAATTCTACAAACAGCTTTCTGGGATTACACTCAGAGATCATTAGCTACAATTTTTTTCCCAACATCTGAAATCACTGTAGGAGGGAGTAAAGATTATTCTTACCGTAGAAAATTTTAAATTAATTTATAAAGAGTTGAATTTATGAAGGTGCAGTTTTAACTCATATCTGAATGTTTGAATTTACTTACAGACTCTTATAGGTTTCTACTTGTAAAACTCAGCTCCTGTCAGAAGTTCGCCATGATTTATACCAGAGATTTTCAAACTGTTCCCTTACATGCACAATCCTCACCCTCATGCCATCAGGGCAGTATCACATAGAAAGGTTTCTATGTGAGATTTCTTCCAAATTAAACACACACACACACACACACACACACACACACACACACACACAGTGTAAACAACACTGATTAATAATTGTAGCTTAAGATGAATTTACTGGAAAAGTACATCATTCCAAAGTTGTATTCTATTATGTCTCCTACTCTGAGACCAAGAATAATCTATACACTTTGCCTATGTACTAACTAAGGGCATATCCATGCCTCTGGAAGCAGCTAACCAAATATGAAACTTAATTTTTAGTATAGGGTATAAGATTTTAATATATGAACTTGACCTTGCATTTCAAAAATATTAAGTAACAGTAAACATGATGCTGTTGTTTATAATATCCTAGCATCATTATGCAGCCTGAATTTGTGATTGACATTTTAAAATATCAACCTATTCTTAAGAATATATATATAAGAACATATTTTTGAGAACATATATAAGAATACAATTAAATGACATAATTTCTAAATATAATGCAGTTATGTTCCAAAAAAACTATCATATTTCAAGCCACATTTCCAAAAGAATCTCTGGCTATCATTGAATGATAAACTGTGTTTTCATGTAAAGATTATGATTAGCATATTTTAATTCATATTCTACAACTGAGTCTACATTTACATACAATTAAGCTGCCACAAGACTAAAGAAATTCAAATAAAACGGGATTATGACACAAACACATATACAGTGTAACATATCTGACCTTATTAGAAAAAAAAGTCTGAAATAAATTTTTAACTGATTTTATATTTTTTAAGCATACATTTTATGAAATACATACATTGATTAATTTGTTAATAAACATTCCACTTTTTAAAACAAGAAAATGAAGGAAAATATTCAGTTCAGAAATAAGGATAGAAAATTTTCTTTCATCAAAGAAACTAGATATTTTTTTAAGTAGGATAATAATATGTGGCTCAAGATAGTCATAAACTGAATACTAATTTCTTAAATGCTGAAAGCCAATTGAGAATATTCATTAAAATCTATGAAATGTCTGAAGACAAGTAGGAAATGATGAATACAGAATTAGGCACTTTTAAGCAAACTGACCAATGTGAGACAAATTCTAATTGCTCAGATTCTCATGTTTGAATTTCTCAATCCATTTCTCAGCTCAAGTCTTTCTGTAGTACAAATCTGTTTATTCTTCAAAAGTTTGAAAAGAGTGCAAAATGTGCACTGCTTCTGCTTTTGCCTCCCTGGCTCATCGAGTGGCAAGGAAAATACTCAAAGGGAGAATGGAATGACAGTGATGGCACAGATGGCTTCCTGGATACTGGATAGGCGGGGTCTGGCTCGGGGGGCATTTTATTGTATCATTAGTCTCATGAATTTAGACCATCCACCATCAGAACTGGATGCAATCTTTGAATAATAGATCTGCTTGGCAACCTGAGGAAATTATGGGTTCTTATCTGAGGATAAAACTGTGCATGCACATCCATTTAGAACACTTTAGGTTACTTAAAGACCTTAGGACCAATCATGGACCACAGACTATGTCCTCACAGCAACCGATGCTCCCAAAATGGACAACAAATTTCATTCATTCATGACAGTAATATATTTCACAACTATATTAAGCCACATACTATATGACTCCAAGAGGATGAAAACAGAGAAAAACAAATACAAATATTTCACATAAAGAAAAATCTTGTAGTCTATTAAACAATTCAACAGTAACAGTATAATAACAGAGAACAAAAATAGAATGAATGTCTGGAGGAATTGTTTATTCAGAAAACTATGGGAACAAAGATGTAAGATCACTTTCAGTCTACCCCTAATATGATTTTCCTGAAGGGGTCTGAGGAGACTTCACAGACAAAGTAGCTTCTAGACTGAATCTTGAAAGAGAAAACAATTTAGCCAGGTAAGTGACAGAGGGCCACTATAAAGAGAAGAAACCATAAGTGACAAGGTGTAAAAGCAATGACAAGTAATTCTACTAACTGGCTGCCTACAGGGAAGGATAGACTGGAGCCTTAATGGGTGGGTAGGAACCAGGTCTGGAAGGACTGGTGGGCCACAGAGAAGAGGTTTGTGTGCACCCATTAGCTAATGGCAAGCCTTTAAAGGATTAAAATTGCTGAGTGAGACTTGGTATATGGAAAAAGCATCCTGCCAGAGGTGTGAAAAACAGCACTGGGGTGAGGGGCAGAGTTTGTGGGCAGAAAGAGAGTGGATTAACACCAGTGGCAGTAGTTACCAATCTGTAATAATACAGATAATAAAAATCTTTACAGGTCTGGGAAAGATTTACCAAAAAAGAATCAGCAGGCCTTGGTGAGGACCAACAAAATTAAGTAATTTCCTCAATGCCTCATACTTAATTAGTAGCAGAGATGTATCTAGAATTAAGTTTCTTGATTTCAACCCATTTTTCTCTCTAGTACTTTATCCATTTCTCATTCTTTGATTAATTCAAATAGAGACTCAAATTACAGATTTAAAATTACCTATTAATGTTGATGGCTTTCCCTCAAAACCTTCCATTTTTCTTTTAAACTAGTAAATTTGGACTAAACACATTGTTATTGGTTTCCTTTTAACAAAGGTTTTATTGTAATTAACTCAATCATTATTCTTCCCCTTACAGATAAATGCAGTTTGCTAATGTCAAGATTAAATTCTGCCTTTGGTTACCAGCGTTTGCTGCCTGGCAGGAATCTGTGTATATAAATATGTGTGTGAATGTGGATGTGTGTGTTAGAATTTGGTCAGTTAAATTATTTAAAGAAAACAAATTTCCCAGGGAATACAATCTACTTAAGTCAGTGCCTTTTTTTGAAGATAGGTTATTGCTCCTACATTTTATCATCAGGCAAAAAACATTGCTATGGTTTATCTACAGATATCTATAGACACCACTGAGTGCTATCTGCATGTGACATGACCTCTTAGCTCTGGTAACAGAAGGACATTCTGATGTCAGAAGGCTGAGAAAAGGGTATTTTATTGCTATGATTTAAGAGGTCAAAGAACTGGAAGAATCTACAGTCCATCGCTTATTCATATCTACTGTCTTCTTAAGAACACAAAATTATATTCTGTTCCATTTTTTGAATCAGAATAATTTTCTCATTTTGTATGATAAATTGACACGTCTATTTTCAGTAAGTGAAAACAAGTGAATCACTAAATTAAATTATTCCGTTGAATGAGGAATAAGGATATTTTCCAATTTAAGTAGAATGCTATTTTGAAATTTTATATCATAAAGGAATTACAGGCCAATATAAACTCAGAACACTAATAAGGAAAGCTGTACTCTCAAGGTGTTATATGATATATTTTTTCTTATTTACTAAAATGATTATTGCAGTTCATTAAACATAAAAGTCTTCAGCAGCTTCTAGTCTGTGCTCAATGCTGTGCTAGACACTGGAACTAAAGAGCCGATCAGCCTCATGCCAGTCTTCACAGAGCTGACGGTTTTGGGAAGTGGAGTCAAGGAAGCAGAAAGCTGCAGTGCAGCTTGATAAGTGACATGATAGGGTCACTGTGTAATATAACTTTTCCATTATTGAAATGATGGTATGTATATAAAATTGGAAAGACAGAGCCTAGGCAACAATGAGCAATGATTTCTGTTCTCTGTTAAAGCCATGAGTAGGATTTAATTATACCACTATGTTGTTTGTTAACTCTGGTCTTTTTAAACTCAATGTTTGACTCTTAGAAATCCTCACATTTTGTAGAGAGTAAATCAATCTTTACCAAAGAATGAAGGGCCCAGTGATCAGGGATGGTGAACTGTACAGTTCCAGGCACACTGTGTCAATGATCGTCTCCTGGGGCACAGCTACGACCCTTTCTGTGCAGCTGGCTGAATGCAGAGCCTCACTAGGCATCTCAGTAGCCTCAACGGTTATCTTCCTGATAGTTGTGAATTGAGAATCATTAAATAGCTAGCCTTCAATACCTCAAAAATATTCTTTATGAGCTTATCAAATTACTGAAGTGACAATGGAGATACATTCTTTTTCATGAACTATCTGTACCTCCAGAAGTCCTCATTAAAATATACATACCAATTGTGTGAGGAATATCTGCTTATTGTCCATTCTTTGTTATTAGTCATTCATCACCTGGAGATGTAAGAAAGGACACAAAACGTAACATGACATGTAGGGAAAGCAGAGCTTGAAGACGTGGGTGTCAGATCCATCGGAGAACACTCAGCCTGGGCACCAAGGCACGACTGCTGACAGCTGATCTGGAAAGGATTTCACTCTGTGCTCCTCAGTGCTATATGATGCCATGTTTTGTTGTGGCTTTAAGGAACTGGATTAGGATTTAGAAAAGCCTACGTCCAGTCTTGTGCTCTTACAAACTAGCCAACTGGTCTAGAGGGTGAATAGGCCCCATATTCTTACAATAACGGAGGGAATATCACCAACCAATTGTTTAGGCCCCTTGCAACCCTAGGTATTGAATAACATGAGCATTAAGAAACAGGAAAGTAAAGAGCTGGTGAAATGGAGAAATTAAATTGGGAATAGCTGCAAAAATGAAGTTAATTCAAGTCTGGCCTAGGGCCAGCCTCTCATTAAAGACCATTACTTCATTATTTTTAATAATTCTACCAGATTGTGCTGGATTTTTCTTCCTTCATTGCATTTTTCTTAACACTAGATGATCTTTTAAAATACTAGGTAACAATAAATATTTAATTATGAGAACTAAGTGTGGCCAACTCATTTTTATTCTAATGACAGAAAGTTTTGCTCCTATTTATATTCAATTGGATTTTGTATTCATACTAGTAACTATAGATTTGTTGTTATTATTGTTGTACTTATCCTAAATATTTTTTAAGCTAATGCTCTTACATCGCTTCAAGCTCAGACCAGAGGGGAAAAACTGGATCATGCCTGTTAAAAGAAAAAGAAAAAGGAGAGCATTATGGAAGTTTTAAGATTATCACCAACTCCCAGAACTAGTTTGTCTTCATTCTGTAAAACTTCCTTTTACATTCAATTTAATGCATTTAGGAGTAAATTATTCAGGAAGTTGATAAAGATTCATTACTTAACTACAGGAGAGTCTAAAAGAGCAGTTAGCAGCAGCTGTGTAGATTTGTGGCTCCTTTCCTCCACATATAGGGCAGGAGGGATTTCCAGTAATTTGGGTAATATAACATTATCTGTGTAGATTGGAGGTATTACAGCAAGATATTATGCTTTTTAAGAGTGCTTTAAAATGAAACAACTACAGAAGGGATAAGGAGACAGTCTCAATCCAAGAGTAAAGTTTTCTTTGGAAGACCTCAAAATTCAAGTAAGAATAAGAGTTTAGAAACATCTTCCACGAGGAGGAGGACTGTGTAGGGGATTGGCAGGACCCAATGACACATTTTTCAAATGAAATATACCACCGTCACCTCCACAAGTGGTAAATGTGGAAGCAACCAGATGTTGTGCATACCAAATTGACAGTCAGTGTTGATTCTGATTCAAAATTAGCTATGCTGTTGGGCAAGGTGGTGAATGCGTGGGAAATGTCTACATAAAGGAGTGGGATGATTTTCATGTTGCCAAAGAACAGGCAATAATTGTAAGAGATGAACATCTAGCTTAATAGTTAAATTTCATCCACCCTATAAGAAAGTATACATTTAAAATAACTAAACATAAGGTGAGTTTTGCAGTCTACAATGAATTACAATTTAATATATGGTTACTACAATGCATACCTAAATTTGGACAATGATTACTATAAACAATTTACAACAAATCAGCAAGGATAGGTTTTTTGGAGTATTTTAGAAATGGGGTTCTATGGAGTTGTAATGCTTTTGTGCGAATATTGACAGCTACTAGGTATTTACCAAGTGCTAAGTCTCACAGCTCTGTGAGGTAGGTACTATTACTATTTCATCTAACAATAAGGACACTAAGGGAGATGTTCAAGAAACTGATCAAATATGCACCTAATCAGTGGCAGAGTTGAGTTCGCACCATAGCTTATCCAATAAGGGCTTTGATTTATTTGGCGAGCATTCAATACATACCTCTAAAACTGAAGGCATTACAACTGGTATCACAGAGCGACAGGATAAATAATACATAGCTCTTACTCTCAGATTGTTCATAATAAGAGCACAGAAGAATGATACCTTAAAATTGTGTTTTACTGTGGCAAATGCTGTCGTTAGTCTGCCCCGCAGCAACTCAGCCCCACCGTGCGTTCACCTTCAGCTACTGCGGACAGTCGTAGATGTTTGCTTTTGTGACAGTTGCCTAAGACACAGAAACTCAGGTATTACTGCTACAGGACACCAGATAATAATGTCACAAGAAGAAGAAAATATGTCTTCCTGGTTCCTAAGCCAGATCTCTTGAACTTCTGATGTTCTCACTTCATGCTGGTTTTATCCTTCTAAAGCCTCATTTAATTCAATGGGCACCACAATGTGGCTGAAATAAAAGTCTTCCATCCAATAACCTAAAATTCAGGAAGAATCTCCTGGAAAGAAACTAAGTATAGCTGTGCGGATTTAACCCTACTTAAATATGTTTTACAGTGTGGAGGAGAGTTAGAAGTAATAGAATCCCCACAAGTTCATAAATTAGATCCGTGGTTGCTGACAGAAGACATGAGGGTCCTGGATCAGGACAAAGGACTTTATTAATCACTCACAAAAACACCTCACACACACACACACACACACACACACACACACACACACACACACACACACACACACAACAGGCATATCAGGGTATTTCTTCTGTTTCCCCTTACCCTGAAGTCCTTGAGGCAATGTGATGGGCTCAGCTGGATGGCTACAAAAGCAGGGGGTTGCACTGCAGCTAAGGAACTTGGAGCTTAAAAACAACCTGCCACTTGGCTAGCAAGCAGTACACAGCCTGTTCCTTGTCCAGAGAGAACCCAGTGCTGTGCAGGACTATGTGATGCATTCCTGTGAGGTATTATCTCACTTTTCAGAATGGCCAGTTGCAGAAGTAATCCACGTAAGTGTCCTGTGTGGAAGAATGGTCTGGATCTGAGGGTTTTGGCACATTTAACAAGACATAGAGGACCTTCTTATGCAGACTGCCTCCTGGCAAGATTCAGGGCACATTATTTTTAAAATTGGGGTTTGTGCGTGAGCCTACATGCCTTAGACAGGTACATGCAAATTTTTAAACAAAAATCTTAGAGACTTTTAAAGAATTTCTCTGTGATTTGGGAATTACCTGAATCTCTTTTCTCACTGAAAAAAAAATTTTTTAAATGTTTTATGAAATCACAAATGGTTGGGGATGTTTTTATTTGACCCTAAATTGAAAGTACCATAATCCATGCAACTGTCTTTCAAGAAGCCTCATTTCCTGAAGGCAATCTCATGGGCTGAGGACATTTTTGTGTTAGGTAGTGGAAGACAAGGTTATGAGTTCTGAGTGGCCATTGTGCTCACACTCTGAAAAGGCAGGCTGCTTCTCTTATTGCCGGCTCTCTCTGCTTCTCCATGACCTGAAGAAAGTCAATTAACTTCTAAGCACCTGTACAATGAGGATAGCACTACTTGGTTATGCACCTCTGAATGGTGTTGTAAGGAAAAACAAGATAATGCTTATAATGCATTTGCAGAAAGTTCAGAAGAAATGTAGAGTGAGAGTACAATACATTCTTAAATGTGAAAAATGGTCTAATTCAAATTTTTTTGACAGGGCCAGGCTAATAGCAAAAGGCATTTTTAACACTTTGCTAAACATAATTTGCTCCTGAACATATGTCATAAATATACTCTCTGACCAGAAGGAGCTCCTCAAGCCATTTTCAGCTTCACCAAATCCATAAAATGATACCACTTAGCCATGCAGGTGCACAAAATTTATATTAGTAGATGAGGAAGGGCTTTCTTATCTGCCCCATCAGTGTGGAAGAGCATTAAAGGCAAAGCAGTTTAATCAAGATGCTTAAAACTGCCCAGTATTCCACTTCTCCTTCAACAATAATGGTTCTCAAGGAGCTGCTGCATACCAGGGACAAGACCAGGGGCTGTGCTAACATACCAGATGAGGAACAGAAGCCTTCTTAGCACAAACCTCCAGAACTTCTAAGTGCAAGTAAGCATTAGCAGCCTGTATTTTAGTATTTATTCTGCAGTGATCTGTGTAACTAAGAGGAGTCAAATCCTCTGTGTTATAATCCAGAGCCTATCTGTTAGCTGATTAAAGACACATGATAATGAAATCTCAGAAAATGTCCTTTCCAAGGAAGAACACCAACCAGCATAGAAAATAGACACCTGTGCAAAAATGTCCAGAGAATTTCTATGTGTAGGACATAGAAAGAGACCATAATGAGGGATGCCTAGCATCTAATCCCCCTAAGCAAAACTTCTGTCATCATAGAAATCTTTGGAAGTTAGAAAGTCCAGTGTCACTCAAAAAGCGGTGCACAGACGGGAAGTGTCACCACCACTTGAGAACTTCAAAAATGCAAATTCTGGAACCTCAGCCCAAATCAAGAACTACTGCGCCACAGAAATCTCAATTTCTCCTGGCGACCCTTATGTTCCCCCAAATTTGATAAGCTTTGGTCTAAACTGTCTTCCTTAATTCCAATCAAATAAAAATTTTTTAAATTTAGTTTATTTAAAATTATTTAAATAATTATTCGAATTACTTTAAAATTTAAACTGTCAGTCTGACTGTAAATTCACATCACTGGAATGTATCAGATAAGAAAAACAGTAACAAATGGAAAATGGCTAATCGATCAGATTTCATGATTTGCAAGCTGCCTGTTCCATTTCTGTCAGATACGGCTCCCCTGAAGCTAGCATACAACCTCTTAACAAAAGTCACTTGCAATGGAAGAAACGGCACAGTACATTTTCTTGGATGGCAATTCAGTTGCATTTAGACCAGTCTTTCCTTTTCAGAAAGAGTTAGAGATGCCAAGTTGGAATTCAAGAAGACAATTTAATCAGATGGTTATCATGCCAAACAGCAATCCTGATCCTGGCTTGTTTGTAATGCTTGCTGCCTATCAACAGTAGCGTATGTTTTTCACTAATATTATTTTTTCACTAAGGTTGTGGAAAAGACCTTAAAGCTCATTAGTGTAATTCCTTTTAATTGGGTCAGCCGCTCTGTCTCCTTGGGCAAATAAGGAACCCATCGTGAGCTGCTCAGAGCACGGGCTCCAGAACTCAGCATTTGGGTTTCAATGCAGCTCCTCTTTTACTAGCTGGGCATCGTGCCCAAGTCCCTTCACTTCTCTAAGGCTCAGACCCCTTATCTGTAGATGGTGAAGATACTAGTATTTAACTTACAGGGTTGGTATGAAAAATAAATTAATATTTATAAGAATTTAGAACAGTGTTTGGCACATCAAAGAACAATACAGATATACAATTAAAAATAATCTGGACATTCTAGGTCATGCAACACAATGGTGTCTCTACTTCATTTTAGTTACTTTACTTATTATTACCTGAACTTATTAGTATGATTTATGCTTCTGTTTTACCAAAGGCAGTGTGGTAGTAGTAGATTACCTCATTAATGTGCAGCAACATTTTTTATATAAATGAAGATACCTGCTTTAGCTCTTGTATTTCAACCCCCAAGATAATTTTTTTTAATATTTAAAGAAATATGCTATACAATAAAATATCTTAACGTTTACTTACTTCAAAAATACGTCCATAATTCATGTTACTGCCTTGAAACTATAAACATGATACTAATTGGAAAGTGAAGGTGACACATTTATCCCTTTGTCTGAAATTTTTACTAGTTATTTAATGAAACAAACTTCTAATAAGGATAAAATGAAAATTAAGGGATGCAAACTGGACTGTCAGGGATTGGAAATCTCCAGGCATCAATAGATTCATCAAATGATAATTACAAGGCAGTACGCTGCTCTCATTTGCAGTTCTTTGCTCACTACTGCCCAGCTGAGCTGTGTCTGTACAAACCCAAAGACCTCGCTGCGGAACGTCACCCTGTGGACTGCACCTGTTGCTTGACTTCAGACATTTGGTTAAGGGAGTCAGAGGACGCGTACACGTGTCACTGTGGCTGCAAGGGCCGCTTACCAAATGAAGATCCCTCACTTTCTGAATATTACTCACAAAAATATGTGATAATTCCTAAGAGAGGAACCAAATAGGATAACCCTCGTGGAAATGGCAAAAAAAAAAAACCCACACATATTTATTTTACTTTACAGAATGGCAATCAGTCTGTAAAAGTATTGTGTAAATCTAATGTAATAAATGGAATCATTCCCCATGACTTTCATTATGATGACAGAAATGATATTCCATATAGGAAAACTCTTTATAACAGCACAGAAGCACACAAAAGTATATTAGGTCACAGGTTGGAAATTAATGAATGCAAATGGAGTCAGGAGGCCAAGTTTATGTGATCAGCTCTGAGACTGATTAAGACTCAAGTTATCTGAGATTCTATTTTCAGGATGTAAAGTAAAAGATACATGATTCCTGAATACTTTTCATCTCCCAATGTTTTATATTTACATGGAAAAAACACTTTCTCAATTATATATTTATAAAAATAACTCATTAATCACAAATCAATAATACAGTAAGTCAACTGAACCAGAGGATATGCAATTCTATCCTATAGTCCCAGAATATTTCATAGTTGCTACAGATATGCTGGAGGAAAAACAAATGCCTGCTCTTACAGAGAAACATTCAGTGTTTTCACCTGGTGTATTGAAAGAGAAAGAAATGTCTCCAAAGAGAGTACCTTGGACCCCACCCCCCACCTTTCTCCTTAGAGTTTCTCTTTTGCTTACAGGCATCATGCAAATATCCTAGATATTAATGCTGCTGACTGCTCCTAGTTCCAAGCGATTCATTTACATAGCTCCTAGCAAAGCATTTACAATAGGAAGTTCTTACCCTTTAATAAGCTAGGATAACATTACTGCTAGGCAGAGATTTTCACTCTTGGCAAAGCAAAGCATCCTGCAAGGAAGATTAAAGATGTAAGAAACATGGACTTATTTCCATCACTCAACAACCTATTTGCCAAGCAAAATGCTGGGGTCTTTGGATACACGAGAGAACAGGATGATTATTTTCATCAGTATGTGTTCAATGCTTTGGGTAAACAGATGAGTAAGTACAGTCAAGAGGATCCCACAATATACATCTTCTCTGGGAGGGTTAGTATGGATACCAGAGAAAGCAACGTGCATGGCGCCTGACTATCTCTCAGTGTGAACTGCCTCGCACAGTATGAGGCTAAGGAAGTGCAGGAAGAGGAAGAAGAAGAGAGAAATAAAATGGAGTCCAGCACTGCAAAAGACTGGAGAGTTTTAACCCTGCCATGAAAAAAAACCTGTATCTTATTACTGAACAAAAAAATCATAAGAAATCTAGTTGAATACCCTCATTTTATAAATAAGCCCCAGGGAGGGCCCATGACTTCCTCATGGCTGCAAGGAAGTTATAGAGAGAACTTGAGTTAGAACTCCCATCTCTAAGTATACCTTACCACTCCACGGCCTTTCTCTTTTTTATTTGAGAAAGTCAGAGCATCTAAAAGAGAAAAGCACAACTTATTTCTTTTCATCAGTATCAATGAATAATGCATTCTCTTATTATCTTGCATTTTATAATGGAGAGAAAAATGTTTTGAGAAGGATATGAATTGTAATAGACACTTACACAAATATTTTGCTTTAGGACATAGTCATGTATCATCTATGTCTGAGCCATCAATTACATGATGAATCTACATGACAAATTCATTAATCAGCTGATATATATAAAAGGTAAATTCATAATCTCATGCACTGATCAGCAATATTCACTTCCAAAAATAAGATACTGGAAAGTTGTTTAAATATATGCAACCCTAACTGAAGAGTTTACATAGCATAATGAGCAGAGCCTGGATTAAAACCCCATAAACTTGTAATTTCTTCTTTTTTGCACATTGTTTTTCATAGATGATTTCTGAGAAATGTTGAAGTTACATAATGACTTCTGAATCAGTGAGAGAATTAAAATTTATTCATCACAGTGGACAAAAAAAAAATCTAGCATCCAATTCAGTTTCCAGTAGCAGTGATATCATTTAAAAATAATTTCACTTACGTACTCATAATCATGAATATAAAATACCAACTCTGAATTATCTACACAAATGGAGATGTAGATAAACCAAAATCATAGATAATTCAAAAGTAATTTAAATTCAATGTTTGGATGTCTTAATTACATTTATATATGGACAGAGAAAATATTTTTTAAATGGACTCAAGTAATGATATCTATAGAGAAGCTAGACTGTTTTCTCATGTTGATCTATGCCTGATTTGTCAATATAACATATGCCTTGTGGTGAATGAGAAACACATCTTTGGGCTAGTACTGTAAGTAGAAATGGACTGACTAAAAAAAACTTCCTTGGAAAGGAGCAATGTTTACATACAATGTGCTATAATTGGTGAATTTGTATATGAAGCTGGCATCTATGAATGAATGGGGTCATCTTAATAGAATCATAGTTGAACGTACTCATTTTTTCATCTAGGCATCTCCTCAACAACTACACTGTGCCAGGTACTAAAGCATCCAAGTCTGGAACTATCTAATGTTCTCAGCTGGGTTTTTGCCACTATGCAATGTAAAATGAATAACGTGTATATGAAGCACTTAATCCATAAAACAACCTGCTGGAATTGAACCTACTTCAAATGCTGAAAGATTGCTTTTCCATGATCTTCTCATGTTTGTTTTTGTTTTGATCATTTTCTATTATCTGTAAAATTATCTCAGATCTTGAGATTCTGAGAATTAGCCAATACTACAGTAAATGGATTTACAGTTTATACCAGGAGTGGCTGGAAATACTATGAATGAATGAACAAACATACTCAGAAATCCTCACTTTCTGAAAAATGTATTTTCATTTGTATTTGTACCAAATTTGATTTGAAGATAGTTTGTATGTGATTTGTCTTTACATCATTATTTATGTAATAATCTCTTTCATGACATTCTTGAATGACTATTTTATCTGCCATTATGTTAGGCAGAAAGACATATAGATATAATCAGGGTGGAGAGAAAATAAAGCCAGTAAAGCCCACTAAAATGGACTCAAAGAGTTAAACAGATAAAACCAGAAAGCTAGAAAAGACTCACAAAAGAAATTTGTTGAAGTTTCAAGGGCCAGAAATTAGTTGGAACTTCCAAACACTCCCCAGATAAAGAAAATACCAGAAGAGAAGCACAGTAACCATCAGAGAGCAGCCCATGTCTCCTTTTTTACCAATTAGACCAGGCAGCCAAGGCTGGAGATCGTCAGTCAAAGACTTCTCTGCCCTGCCAAAAAAACTATAAAAGGAGCCTCACAGTAAGCAGCCTGCCTTTGTGTACCTTGACTCTGGCCCACTCCTCCCTTGGAGTGTATTCAAATAAAACTTTCATTCTGCCTCGCTACCAAGTCTCTGCCTTCCAATTCTTTGTTGCAGTGTGGACAAAAACCAAGGAAAATAAACTCAACCATTACAAATAATGTCTTAAGAATACTGAGAAAAAAATCTGTACATCTATGCAGGAGTGCTAAGGAGAAAATATCTAACACAATAAATCATTTTGTTAGTGACAGAAAATATTTGTCTATCTCTAGAAGCAGGTTGTAATATGGCCTTTTGTGCCATTAGGTTACTTAAAGGCTCCCACATTGCATGGTTTCTTCTCATGCACATAAAAAAAACACATTTTATGTTCTTTGTTTTCTCCACAGTTAAGCAAAGTGAATAATATTGATAAGAGGTGACTTATTTTTAGAAGTTTCCAAGTTACTCTAGAGAACCAAAGGAAAAATAACTCTTTGAGAATGATTAACACTCTTTATTTTTATATTTATATTATAAATATAAAATATTTATACAAATTTAGGTTTGAAAAGTGTTCAGATTGTCAACAAAGAATTTGAGAGTGAACAGAATGAAAATAATTCACCGAATACAGACACAAACTAACTCCCCATGTACTCACTAGTCCAGCACCTGGAACATTTACATACAGAAAAACAAAAGTATACAATCATTATAGCTGTTGCCATTTCAACAGTAATTCTCATACCCAAGTTTAGACATGCCAAGAAAATTCCAACAAGTACGATGGCAAAGTGAAGTTATTGTCCTCTTGATATCAAATAACATTCAATATAAAACCCTCAAGTGTTGGAAATCAATGTAGAAAAAAGTCTCCATAAAGCAAGAAACCAAGCAGAGAATTACTAGTGCCACCTGCCAATAGACTGCTAAGCACAGTCTTTTACAGAATTTTTTTGTTAATTGATATTTGACTGTGTATTCAATGAAGTCTGGTTGGAAAAAAATGTTAAATGAGCCAATCAAATTGGGTCCTAAGGAGCTTTCTGAATCCTATGCACACCTGAAGTGAATAGGATTGAGACACTAAAGCAGTACTGCGTTCATGAATGACAGGCTGCCATAGAGAAAAAGCCAAGGAAAAGCCACGGAAGGTGATGACAGAGTGAACACATCCTGTCTGAGAAAGAATGTCTTCTTGATTCACCATGATGATTATTTTGTGATAAATATCTTGCTTTCTCTCTGACCTTTGTGGCTAACATCTACTACATTATGAAAAAACTCTCTTCTACTGAAACTAACTATGGGTGTCATTTAATAAATTTTTTGTTAAAACTCCACTTCATTTGCATAAATTAATTAGCATAAATACAAGATAATAACAATAAATTCTGAAATGTGTAGCCATGCCAGTTTTATAATGAAAAAAATGGACCTAATTTACAGACTTGTTACTCCTTGTCATTTTTATGCAAAGAAACTTTCAGATGCCAAATCATTCATTTTGATTTGCATTCCAGATTGCCAGTCTCAAATTCTAAACCATAGATACAATTTGAATGTAGATTACATATACCATTTCCTATGATAATCATCATGAGAGACAAAATGTCGACACTAAAAAAAGCTACCCAAACTCTTTGCAAATTTTTCTCTTGAGGAAAATGCAAACAAGCATGTGAGTCACTTTAATTTCTGCTTGTAAATAGTCACTCAAGTACTTTTTTTCTGAAATGAAAGTAAAGAAGAATGATGTCATTCATCATAATAATGTACACTCAAAATAGCAATAACCTTAAAAATACTGGTGGGAAGGAAAATGATAAATGACTTATACCTTACTTGGGAAAGATGTTATTGTAGCTGACCTTCAAAATTCATTTAGTCTGCTTTATGATTAACCTGTATTTACTGAAAGTATCATTAAGGCCAATGGAGGCAGTAAGTGAATGCTATCCTCTAAAATTCAAACTAAAACTTATCTTTTGAAAAATGTGACCCTATTTTCAGTACTACCATGTTTGAATGACTCAATAATAATATGAGTGAATATCTGTCCCTAAGATATTCATACTTCACCAATCAATCATTTGTTTTAAATGAAATATAAATTTTTATAATAGCATCATGCCACTAAAGCTAAGCTCTAGACTAGGAAGTAAGCAATTCAGATCTGCCTTGGCATTTTTCTTAGATTATCCTCAGTGATAACTCTTATTTTATTGACAATAATCCACAGCAGTCATCACATGAAAAAAAGAATTATTTAAAGATATACCCACACACAATTATATAATCTAAGCTGTTCTTTCATATTCTTCTGAAAAAACACAGTGGAAATGAAATACAAGTAATTATGGTTATAATGGCAATATTGCAACATGGAGATTTTTAAACTGTATGTACATATATACATATATAATTTTTAAGTATGATTCATAATGTATGTATAATTAAAAAATCTCCATATAGCAATGTTGTCACTATAACCCTTATAATTAATGTTTTCTATCTATCTAGAGTTATTCCAGCTGTATCTACATGCACATCAATTAGATTAAATTCTTCCATTTGACCCGTCAGACACTTTGCATTTTTGACATCCTATAGAGACCAATGAGCTTTGGAAAGCTAGAACAGCAATCTAAAACTTTAAATGTTTTAAACTGAAGAGGTACTCATAGGTCCTCAAACCAGGAATATTCCTTACTAAACTAAAATCATCCATCCAAAACCTCACTACTTCTTACTACCTCCACGGGTCGCCTCCTACACAAGCTACCACCATCCCTTGCTATCGCAGCTGTCTCCTAACTTTGTTATTTGCATCTACTGAGTCTACTTCCCCAAGACAATCTACTTTTCACACAGCTTTCTTTTTTCATTTAACTCTCAAAACCTAAAAGTATCTGCCCGTATCACACTGTCAAACCTGGACACCGACTATTTCTCTGAGCCATCTGTTCCCTCATTTTCTTTTGCTGAAACTAATTTAGCTATATACTACTGTCCTAGAGACACATTCACAGACACACACAATGCACAACACAGATCTCTCCCTTCATTCATTCAGGTCTCTGCCCAGAGTCCTTCCTGACCACCACAACTAGAAAGTATACTGCCCTTCCCACATTATCCACTCTATCTTCTTCTTCTGGCTTATCTTCTCACATATGACTTAGTTTTCTTATTGTCAACAAAGACATCATTGATTTGCTGCCTGACATTCCTTGAATGAGGCATCAGTGAGATTAAGGATTTTGTTTGTTTTGTTTGTTGCTTTATATCCAGGACATAGATCAGTGCCTAGCACATTACAGGTGCTTAATATATATTTATTGAATGAAGTAATTACTCCTTTTGCGATTCAAATTCAGCAATGGTAGTCTAGAATACAGCAATGGTAGTTCTCTACCTTTGAGATTAGGGGAGAGTGCTATATTTTACATGTGTGTGTGTGTATCTACTGAAAATGTTACAAAATTTCTCTATGCAAAAAGAATAGGAAAATACTAAAAACCAAAAAATAATGGAAATTACAACCAACATGAATTCTACTACTCAGAAATCAACATTATTAATATATTAATGAATAGTCTCCTAAGAGTTTTAATTCTAGACTACCCTGTATTCTAGACTATGACTGCTGAATTTGAATCCCAAAAGGAATAACAACTTCATTCAATAAATTTTCTGATGAAAATTCTGTCACTAATTTTAACTGTATTTCATAATTAAGTCCTCATTTTTTTGCATTTACAGTGACTCAAGTTTATTGTCCGACTTTGCAGACTGAAAAAAGTTCTTTACAAACCCTTATTAGAATCCAGATACAAGAAAATATTTCAAAATATTATTAATGCTAATGAGTGGTTCAAAGAGCTTTCAAGTCACAAATAAATATGTATACAAATGCCCCAAGACATTTTCCCCTCATATATTTTTTTAATTTGGAACACCTTTTTCAGACTTATTTGCTAAAATAAAATTTTTAAGAAGTTGTTTCTCTTCCTAATTTCTGTAATGTGCAATAGAAAACTATTGGGATTATATGTTAATTTTTTTATTACTGTTTTAATCCAAAGGCATTTTCACATACAATTTCAATATGTCTTAGAAAAAATTTTGCTTGTCAAAATGGTAAAAATTTCATACCACCCCAAACCAGTATAGCAGATTATCAATCAATTTCTACATTCTCAGGATTCAACAGAAGGAAATGTAAAGGTACAGGGAATAAAAAGGAAACTAAAACAGAAGATGTTGAGAAGAGGTGATGATAAATGTAATACTTTTACCCTAAGTCATAAAAATATTAAAATAAATATGACACAGTAATGAAAACCATACATACTTGTGGTAAGAATTTACAATATCACTTTTGCTCATTTTGTTCTCAAAATGTCCAGGGATTTTAAAAATAATCTTTATTTTTAGACCAAAGTCTTGTCACATTCTTTTCAATTCTCCTGATGCTGAATGTAGCCAATTTTGTAGCAGCACACATTGAATCTTCAGGGAAATGTACTGTTCCCTTACATCTATCTCAGCCCCTCAAGCAACGTTTGCTGTAGGCTATAGTACAGAAGTGATTTCTTTGGAAATTTAAACATGCACAGAAGCAGTCGAATATGAAAGTGTGACAAAAAAATAAGTAAAGAAGAAAGGGAGAAAAAATTACAGAGAACTATTTTTGTCCTTAAAAGGTCACTGCAAATTTTGTATTAAAAGGTGTGATAGCAGAAGCAAATGGCCCTGTAACTCCACAGTAAAAGCTCTACACCAGCAGAGTCCAGATCTCTATTCCCTTATCTGGAAATTCACAGTAGGATCAATTCTGAGGAAGTGTCTTTGGAAAGCGATTCATGCATTCCTTATCAAGTGATGCCTGGTACAGGATAGAGTGTCAAAGTGAAAACAGAGAGATCTAGCAATTCAAAAGCATTCTTTTGAAGGTGAACTCTTTGTTGTAATAACAATGTGTTACATCTTCAATTGCATCTAATTAATGTGGAAAAGAACATGAATGATGCACAACTGATTTGCTGGTAGAATCAGGTCCCAACACCTTACCTCCCTCAGTGCTCCTGCATCCATCTTAGGATTTCAAGGAGGAATTTTACCCGTTCCATTATAAAAAAATGCAACCTACCAAATAATCAATTATATAACTGATTCCAAGAAACATCTAGATTTTACATTAAAATATTCAAAATTTTAAAAATTCTCTTTGTAATTTTCATATGAAAGTACTGTATGAATTATCATAATATTTTTCTCTACTTATTAGGGACATGACATGTGACTGTGAGTAGCAAAACATCATAGTGATGCAACATATAGACTCCAGAGCCAGACTGCATGGGTTTGAAATCAAATGCTGCCTTTCGTTGATTGTTCAGGCTTCAGCAAGTTATTTAATCTCTCTGGTCCTCAGTTTCCTCAACTGTAAAATGAAGATTATTAAGTACCTTTTTAGAATAGTCCTTGTGAGAATTTAGTGAGTTACTCTATGTCAAGGTACGGTAGAGTGAAGAGTGTCTGGCATACAGTGTTACATAAATACTTGCTTTTACTGTTATTTCAGGCTTATTTTTATTAAATATATAAATTTTTATGATCATTATTTTTTAAATAATGCTTCTGTATTTAACACTTTTTCTCTTTTCCACTTCATTATTATATCTCTAAGTTCTTCACTTTCTTTAAATGTATTTTTTATTTTTCTAACTTACAGTGTTGGATACTGAATTAATTTTATTTTAATTTTAGCTTATTCTTTTTACTACCATTTACAGGAGATACAATTTATGCTAAAAATCAAATAAAAATGTATAGTTTGAAAATCCAAAAATTTTGCATGGAAAAAACTACCATAAAGTCAAAAGACAAATAACAAACTAAGAAAGATTAGTGTAAATAAGAAAATTTAGTGCCTTGTCTAGATGCAAGGTTAATTTACAAAAATCAATAGACTTCCTTAACACAAATACCAACCAGTTACATGTAGTAAAAGCAAATACCAAAAGACAGGTAAAACCTAAGAATTAACTTAATGGAAAATAAGCAGAATCTCAGAAAACTTTTAAAATACTATTGAATAGAAGACCTGAAGAACTGAAAAGGCATACCACATTTATAGGAAAAAAACCACCATCATAAAGATGTCAGTCTTTTTGTCATTTGGTGAATCTAACATTTTAATTGAATCACAATAAAAATGCCATTACGATATTTCTTTTATCTAGGCAAGCTAGTCCTAGATTTTATGTGAAAAATAATAAGATTAGCCAGAAAAATTCTTAAGGAGTAATGAAGAAGTACCCTACCAGATATTAAAACATATCATTAAGCCATAATCACGAATGAATCAAACTTGTGGAGAATGGAAATATGCACATCAATTTCAACAGAATATGTTCAGAAATAAATCCAAACATACATAAATACAACAAAGTTGGGTATCAAATCAGTTAGAAAATATATATTGTTTCATACTTGGTTTCTGGACAAAGCATTTCCATTTTGGAAAAAGTAAATTTTGAAATCTACTTCACTTCTTAAATTCAAATATTTTAAGTAGATTAAGATTCAAACCAAAAGAAGAAAACCACAAAAGTTACACATTAAAATATGACAGGGTTTTGTTTTATGCATGTTTCTCTTTGTAGTGAGGAGGGGTTTTCAAATATAATTTAAACCCCAAAATTCATAGAGAAAAGTTGACAATTAAATTACATAAATGTTTTTTTAATCTATATGGAAAAATGTCTCCTACAAAGAAAGTCAAAGAAAATTTTAAAAAATAATAAAAGTAACTTGCCACAAATGATGATTTCCAAATTATGTGAATGTCTTTAAAATGGGTAATTAAAATACTAAGACCTAATAAAAATGGAATGTGAACTGACAGTTTATGAAAAAAATATTAAACACATGCAAAGATGCTTAAGCTCACTAATAATCAAATAAATGAAAATTAATATTACATTACCACTTTCCACCAGTACAAAAAAATTATAGTACATCTCATTACACAGAAAGGAGAAAGAATGGGGCCGGCCCGGCCCGGGTGGGGAGGCGCCCAAGTGAGGCCTCAACAAGGCACCAGCGCGAGCCGCTCCGCGGCTGTTGGCTGCTCCTCACTTGAGGGCTTTGATTTGCAAAGAAGACAGCACATGGGAGTGCAAACAGATCTGATTTGTAAGAAACTTTGGTGATGAAACTCATTTGCTTTGAGAATACAGAAAACCTGCTTCTATGTTAGGTTCCATTTTGTTTAATTTCTCCCAGGATGCAAGCAAAACACTGCTGTGGGTGAGTATTGTGACAGTGCTGGTTGGTGTCGCAGGAGATCACATCTTATTCCACATATAAGTGAGATTATATGGTATTTGTCTTCCTCTGTCTGACTTATTTCACTTAGCATAATACCCTCTTAAGTCCATCCAGGTTGTCATGAATGGCAAGATTTCATTCTTCGTTATGGCTGAGGAGTGTTCCATTGTGTATATGTGCCACATCTTCTTTGTCCATTCATCTATTGATGGACACTTTGTTTGCTTCCATGTCTTGTAAATGATGCCCCAGTAAACATGGGGGTGCATAAAAAAAAGAAAAGAAATGAAAAGACAGATCCCATTTTAGATAGCTGAAATAATTATTTATAACCTTTGTAAAGGGCATTCTGACAATATTTATTGAAATTTAAAATGTCCACAAATCTTTCACTTGTCATTGAATTTTTAGGAATTCATCCCCCATATACATATGCATATGTAAAAATGATACAAGGGCAAAGATATTCACTTGATCCAGTATTATTTATGACAGTAAAGGATTAGAAACTACTGGAACTATGATGGAAAATATTTCCATCAGTACAAAACTGCATACATTTTTTTCATATATCTATACAACCAAATATTATTTAGTTTTAAAAAGAAAAAGGAAGTTATATATAATGGTAGTAACAAAGTAAAAGAAGCAAATATAAAACTATATCATGTGTCCTATATGTTAGCACATGTGAAAAATTATATGTGTATATCCTGTGTATACATAAAATAATGCTAAAGGACTCATAACTAATTGGTATTAGTGTCTCCAGGGTTCATGGATAAAGCCTTACTTTTAACTATCCACTTAAAAGACATGTATATAATATTAAAAGTGAATATTATCATTGTAAAAAAAATGAAAATCACAAGATATACAAATGAAACTTCCAACTTATTAATAATGAAAAGAAAAAAATCTCTTAGTTCTTGTCTTCTGACAACAATAGAATGAATAAATTGCTATAAAATGACACAAAGAAACAGTATGCAGTAATGAAAAGAATGAACTAATGCAAGATGATGTCAGCAACAAGGCAGAATAGGAAGCCCCAGATCCTTCTTTCCCTGAAGAGACACCAACTCAACTACAATATGTGAACTAATTCCCTGTATAAGAAATACTCTAATTCCCTGTATAAGAAATATAATTCCCAGTTAAAAGTTTCCTACACCCCAGGTGAGCAAAGAAACCTGACACCTTGAAGTCAATAGGAACATTTCTGATGCTCACTCATAACACATCCAGTTCCCAACTCAGCATGGCAAACTGGGAGAAAATCCCAGACCTTGGCTTCTCCATGGAGAGGGAAAGAGAAAATTGAAGCATACATCCAATATTCAGACCCTTTGGGGGCTGCATGAGGGACTGTTTTTGTCTTGCCTGAGTACCGAAGCTCATAGTGCCCTGCATGTTCTAGAAGACTAGGGGCTGCTGAAAACAGAAGAGATTTGTGTGGCCTGCAGCAAACCCAAAGAACCTGCCATACCCAGACAGACACTAAAGGGTGCAAGAGAGCATGAGTTCCTAAAAGAAAAAAAGAGACCAACAAATCCCTCTAACTGGGAATTTACATGCACAAGTCCAAAGAAGACAGATCCACAGAAAACACTGGAGAGCCCACCTAGAGTATCTGCCTGCACTGACTGACAAAGGTCTTTCCAGAATGAAGACTGTAAAGACTGAGAGAGGTGGCTATTTTTTTCAAATGTGTAGGTCCCAGAACAAAATTACAGTGACATGAGACAGGAAAATGATGTTAAATAAAAGGAATTAAAAAAAAAAACTCCATAAACCAATCCCACAGAAACAAGTATGAGAATTATCTTACAAATAATTCAAAATTACCATGCTAAAGATACTAAAAAAACTCAGGAAAACAATACAAGGACAAAATGAAGATATCAACAAAGAGAAAATATTTTTTTTGTAAAAAAGAAACAAATTTTGGAGCTGAAGAATACAATAATTGAACTGAAAAAAAATCACTGGGAGGTAGAAGAGGTTCAACAGCATATTGGATTAAGCAAAAGAATCAGCAAACTCAAAGACAGATTATTTTAAATTATCCCAGTCAGGATAACAAAAAGAAAAAAAGAATGAAAAAGAGTGATGGACACCTGAAGGATGTAGAGAACATTATCAATGGACTAATATATGCATTATGGAAGTCCCAAATATGCGGAGACAGGAAGGGCAGAAAGTCTTTTTGAAGAAATGACTGAAAATTTCCTAAATATGAGGAAGGAAACAGATATCCAGATTCAAGAAACCCAACTAATTTCTACCAATATGAACCCAGAGAAATCAACACTGAAACACATTATAATTAAATTGTCAGAAGAAAAAGACAGAAAATGTTGAAAAGCAGCAAGAAAAAAAGTCACTCATCATGTAGCAAAGCCTCATAAGACTATCAGTGCATTTCTTAGCAAAAACTGTGCAGGCCGGAAGTGGGTAGGATAATATATTCAAAGTGCTAAAATTAAAAAGAAAACACCTGACAATCAAGAATATTATATCCAGCAAAACAACTCTTCAAAAAATGAAAGACAAATACTTTCCCACATAAATGTTGATAGAGTCATTCACCACTACACCTGCTTTATAAGAAATACTAAGACTTCCAGTGAAAAAGATGGTGAAGTAGGAAGGAAAGGCAGAAACCTACTCCATATACATACCAAGGAAATAACTACAGCAAAACAACCAACCCTGAAAATGACCTGAAGACTGAAGAACAAACCATGTACACCTGCTGAAGAAGACCACACAGAGAAGGGTAAAGTGGCAGAGCCCCAACAGAGCAGGACTCAAGCCCTAACCTCATCACAGCCCACAAACAGGAGGGAGAATGGAGCATGGAGGGGAGAAGCATTCAGGAGCTCTGCATACATGGACTTGGGGATCTGTTCTGTGAACATGGGTCCACATTGCATTGGCTCTGGTGATTAATGGGACTGGTCACCAGGGAAAGATGAAGCACTCTTGGAGGCTGAGACTCCTACCACTTTAGGAGGAGAGGCATGCTCCACTGGAAATATTTACCAGTAGCAGAAAGGGTGCCAGAAGAGCAGGAGTTGAGGGAGCCCTCACTGCAGGAGAAATGGCAGGTGGATGATGCTTTCCAGTCTCTCCATCAGCCCAATTGGATGGGCACGTGTGAGAGCCAGCTCCAAATGATACGTCCCCATTGCTGCCGATCAGCCCTGAGATGCTTTTCAGCACACCTACCCTGCCCACCCCATTGGCCTGGCTGGCAGCACCTCTGTCACTGAAGGGCAGGCAGAAAGAAGATGGCCCCACCAAAACTCTCAAGGCAGAAGCACTGCTGCACAACTGACAAAGGACTTGCTGAGGCAAGCTGCCAGCTGTGGCAGACTAAGATCAGCTACTTCCAGCAGACAGGCAGAAAGGCAGCCCCACCCACAGCCCACCAAGAAAAAATGTGGCTCCAGCACAAAGAAAAACCAGGCACAGGTGAGCAAAGAGTCTTGAGCTTCTGGGCAACACAGGATGCCTTATGAATGACTATTCATAAAGTCATTACTCTCTAGACCAGGAGGCCTAGTGAATCTACCTAACACAAAGGAAGAAACACAGACAAAATGAGGAAGCAGAAAAGTATTTTCCAAAATTGGAATAAGATAAGACACCAGGAAGAGTGCTAAATGAAATGGAGACCAGCAATCTTCTTCATAAAGATTTAAAATAACAGTCGTACATATCCTAACTGATCTGTGGAAAGTAGTGACAGTCTCAGGGAGGATGTCAACAAAGAGATAAAAGTTTTGAAAAAGAGCCACTCAGAGCAGAAGAATACAGTAACTGAAATGAAAAATACAGTGAAGGGAATGAATAATAGATAGCTGCAAGTAGAAGAGACAATCAGTGAGATGGAAATTAGAGAACAGGAAAACAATGAAGCTGAGGAACAGAGAGAAAAAAGAATTCCTAGAAATAAGAGGATGCTATGAGACTGGTGTGACAACTCCAAATGAAATAATATATTCATATAATAGGGGTACCAGAAGGAGAAAAGAGAGACAGAGGAGTACAAAGTCTCTTTGAAGAAATAATTGCTGAAAAATTCCCAAAACCAGGGAAGGAAACAGACTCCCAGGTCCTGGAAGCAAAGAGAGCCCCTAATAAAATAAATGCCAGGAAAACAACACCAAGACATATAATAATTAAAATGACAAAGATTAAGGGTAAAGAGAGACTACTGAAAGCACTAGACAGAGGAAGAATATTACTTAAAAGGCCAACCCCATAAGGCTATCAGCAGATTTCTCAGCAGAGGCTTTACAGGCCTGAAAGGAGTGGCATGAAATATTTAATGTTTTGAAACAGAAGGACCATCAACCAACAGTCTTCTGCTCAGCAAGGTTATCATTCAGAATTGAAGGAGAGACTAAAAGTTTCCCAGATAAAAATGTTAGAATAATTCACCACTACTAAACCAGCTTTACAAGATATATTAAGGGACTTCTGTAGATGGAAATACTCTTAGACCTAAATATTTTTCATCATTGAAAATAAACTTACAATAAAGTAAAACAATTACTAACAAAACAAGCATGAAGTTTTAAAAAAAGTAGTGAAATCAGCTATACACAATATCAGGCAAGAGACACAAAAATATGCAGATCGTGACATCTAATACATAAAGTGTGAAGGAGGAGGAATAAAAATGAAGTACTTTTAGAACAACACATAGAGGAAAAAGTAATATTGTCACTATTTGCAGATGACATAATATACATAGAAAACACTAAAGACTCTACCAAAAAAAACTGTGAGAACTAATAAATGGATTCAGCAAATTTTCACAATACAAAATTAATACACAGAAATCTGTTGCATTCCTATATACTAACAATGAACTAGCAGATAGAGATATCAGGAAAACAATTCCCTTTACAATTGCATCAAAAAAATAAATAAAACACATGGGAATGAACCTAACCAAGGAGGTGAAAGGCCTGTACTCTGAAAATTATAAGACATTCATGAGAAAAATTAAAGACACAAGTAAATGGAAATCAATCCCATGTTCAAGGATAGGAAGAATACTGTTCAAATGGCCATTGTTCCCAAAGCAATTTATACATTCCGTGCTATCCCTTTCAAATTATCAATGGCATTTTTCAATGAACTAGAGCAAATAGTTCTAAAATTCACATGGAACCACAAAATACCCTAAATAGCCAAAGCAATTGTGAGAAAGAACAAAGTTGGGGGTATTATGATGCCTGACTTCAAGCTTTACTTCAAAGCCACAATAATCAAAACAATTTGGTACTGGAACATGAATAGACCCATAGATCAATGGAACAGAATAGAGATCCCAGATACAAACCCAAGCATATATGGTCAATTAATATACAATAAAGGAGCCATGGATATACAATGGGATATTTTCAAAAGCTGGCATTGACAAAACTGGACAGCTAAAGAGAATGAAACTGGATTACAGTCTAACTCTATTCCCAAAAGTAAACTTGAAATGGATCAAAGACCTGAATGTAAAGCCATGAACCATAAAATTCCTAGAAGAAAACATAGGCAAAAATATAGAATGTAAACATGCGTAACTTTTTCCTGAATGCATCTCCTCAGGCAAGGGACACAAAAGCAAAAATGAACAAATGGGACTACATCAAGCTAAAAGGCTTCTGTACAGCAAAGGACACCATCAGTAGAACAAAAACGCATCCTACAGTATGGGAGAATATATTCATAAATGACATATCCGATAAGGGGTTGACATCCAAAATATATAAAGAGCTCACGTGCCTCAACAACCAAAAAGCAAATAACCTGATTAAAAAATGGGCAGAGGATCTGAACAGATATTTCTCCAAAGAAGAAATTCAGATGGCCAACAGGCAGGTGAAAAGATGCTCCACATCACTAATCATCAGAGAAATGCAAATTAAAACTATAATGAGATCACCTCATACCAGTTAGGATGTCCAACATAGAAAAGACTAGGAATAACAAATGCTGGTGAGGATGTGGAGAAAGGGGAACCCTCCTACACTGCTGCTGGGAATGTAAATTAGTTCAACCATTGTGGAAAGCAGTATGAAGGTTCCTCAAAAAACTAAAAATAGAAATAGCATTTGACCCAGGTTCCCACTCCTAGGAATTTACTCTAAGAATACAGGATCCCAGATTCAAAAAGACATGTACCCCTGTTTATTGCAGTACTATTTATAATAGCCAAGATATGGAAGCAACCTAAGTGTCCATCAGTAGATGAATGGATAAAGAAGAGGGGGTACATATACACAATGGAATACTATTGAGCCATAAGAAGAAAACAAATCCTACCATTTACAACAACATGGATGAAACTAGAAAGTATTATGCTCAGTGAAATAAGCCAGGCAGAGAAAGACAAGTACCAAATGATTTCCCTCATTTGTGGAGTGTAACAACGAAGCAAAACTGAAGGAACAAAACAGCAGCAGACTCAAAGACTCCAAGAAGGGACTAGTGGTTACCAAAGGGGAGGGGTGGGGGAGAGTGGGTGGGTGGGTAGGGAGAATGGAATTGAGGGGTATTATGATTAGTACACATGGTGTAGGGGGTTCATAGGGAAGACAGTGTAGCACAGAGAAGACAAATAGTGACTCTGTGGCATCTTACTACACTGATGGACAGTGACTGCAATGGGGTATGGGGAGGACTCGATAATATGGGTGAATGGAGTAACCACAATGTTTTTCATGTGAAACCTTCATAAGAATGTATGTCAATAATATCTTAATAAAAAAAATAAACAATACACCCAACTCAAAGCTATCAATATTAAATTAGATCATGTGTGTAAAATGCTTAACACAGTGCCTTGGATATAGTAAGTGCCCTAAGTTTAATAACACTTCTATAAACACTAAAATTTGGAATAAATACACATCATCTAGCTTGACATATAATTTCTATGAATTAATGTCTTCTCAGTGATAATACAGAGAATTTATAATATATTATTAATTTAGTTCTATTTTTGAGATTTCTCTGAGTTGTTTCATATATCAGTAGGGAATTGTTTTATTGCTGATTGATACTCCACTATGAGAATATATCACATTTGTTTACTCATTATCTTCCTAAGAGATGTTTGGATTTTTTGCCAGTGTTTTGCTACTATGTATAAAGTTATTATGAACATGCTTGCACAATACTTGGGCAAATATCTAGACACAGAACTGCTGGGTCAGAGGACAGCTGTGTGTTCAACTATGTAAGAAAATACCAAACTGTCAAAATGCAAAGGAACTTGTATGCCAACTGAGAATGATCTGTCCAAATTTTGCAGGGAACCAAAAGCATGTATTGTTTTCAAATTAAAAATTTTGAAACAAACCATAAATAAAAGGTCATGTATTCCTTTATAGTATATATTTTAAACTCACAAAAAATAAACTTTTTAGAATAAAGGATATCAAAAAATATAATCAAAGTATGCATTATGCAATTCAGACCAAGAACAACAAAAAAAGTTCAATCAGCCAACAGCTAGTGAGAGACCTCCCCAAATTTTTTCTCAGATTTTTAAAATTGATTATACTGTTAACCTGTGAACAAAGCAGGACACCAATGTCTGAAGCAATCAAAAGTCCATATATAATTTTGAGTCCCCAGAAACTTAACTACCGGTAGCCTACTGCATATAAATTGGGTCAATTAACTTCAGATGCAACAAAGAGTAGGAAACTGGAAAAGATGTGGAAGGGTTGAAGGGCACACAGAGAAAAGCAAGCAAGCAGAGGGTGAATCAGCTCCTCTACTGGTTCCTGCCAGGGTTAACACCTGCCTACAGGTGGGTGAGGCCTAGGCTGGGAGGGGCAGAGGTTTCCAGCCTCTTTCCTGTTATTGTTCAACCTGGGCTCTGGCATCTCACTCCTCTCTGACCCTAGTATTTCTCTCTAACCCAGAGAGTGGCCGGTTAAGCTCAGTTGGTTAGAGCCTGGCACTAAAAACACCAAGTCTGTGGCTTAGATCCCTGTTCAGGACACTAAGTACAATGTTTTTCTATTTTTCCTTTTCCATTTCTATAAACCACATCACCTGTGGAATATGCTGCCTTACATCCAATTACAGATACTGCATACTTATTTTTAAAAATCCACATGTAAGTGAACCCAGAGTTCAACCCATGTTGTTCAAGGGTCAAGTGTAGTTCTAAAAAGTCACATATTCAAAAAGATATAGTCATTTAGAGAAATTTATTATAACAATATTAAATTCATATGCTGTGTATCTGATAATAATGTGTATAGGTTCTATTTTAGGCAAATCAAAATGTCTTTGCTTAAATTGTATGAACATTTATTGTACAACACATTCAGTATAAGGGATTTAAAAAGAGTTTAATTCTTAGATCATCCTTATCAGCCTTATTTACTGTACTACTGTGCTCAATCCAAAAATAATTCAAAAATTGTTCTCTTTGCCCTTCAAGTTATTTAGTCTCACAATATATCTAGTGTAACAATGTAATAAAGAGGTCTGGCAAGCATGTTAGAGAGAAGAAGCATTTTAGTTTTCATCCAGTTAAACTTTTCTATCAAAAAAAATCATGAGATCTCCCAGTCAAAGGATTATATTCTATGACTGTAGAGAGAAAATTATATTCTAATTTTTTTAAATTTCACTTTGAGCCAATTAATACAACTGTCTTCATATAACAATGCTTTGTAATCTTTAAACTCTATACAAAAATGTTACATTTTCAAACAAATTTTAGTTTTTATGAATTTATAGAAACAAAGGGAAAAATAAAAAGATGCAAATTTGTTGGAGAGTCATTAAGTAGTATGTTATCTTTTATTTTTGGAGTGGTCAGACTCTATTGTATGTTT
Source organism: Smutsia gigantea (assembly GCA_032199065.1). Classification (NCBI taxonomy): domain Eukaryota; kingdom Metazoa; phylum Chordata; class Mammalia; order Pholidota; family Manidae; genus Smutsia; species Smutsia gigantea. The sequence continues at coordinate 380,838 of JAVSCE010010391.1, forward strand.
TCCCTTTTCTCAAGAAGACATGAGTTCAGAGGAACAAAAACTATTCACAAAACAAGGGGATAAAGAAAAATGGAGGATAATATAGAAAAGGCAGAATCAAATGGAAATAAAACTAAAACAAATTCATATTTAGGTCTTAGAAATCTTAGAAAGAACTTCTGGCACTTTAGCAGAAATAGAAAAAAAGAAACCTTCCCTAACATCTCTTAAGTCAACAAATTGGCCTATAGAAGTGCTTCTGAAAAACATTTTAAATGGGACCTGAAATAGCATATATAGAAAGAACCCTAATTCTTCTTCTTATGTTTTGCTCTATTTTATTCTAAATATAGAATATTTAGAAATAAGACTAAATGTAAAATTCAGGAAACAAAAGAAGTACAAGTTTTAAGAAAGAGGTATATGAAATTTCTAAATTGTTCAACAAAATGGTAAAAATTATAGTATAATTACACAAGAAAACTGAGAGTAAAACTTAAAAAATGTAATCAAGCATGATAAAAGTTGTATTTGTAAGAGTGAACACTGGCTGGAGTGACATAAATCCTGGTATCTTAGTGACTGTGTTCATAGCTCGGTCACATCACATCACAGCACAATTCTGAGGCACTTCACTTTATGCAGACTCTCAGACACCCAGGCTCTGTCCTTCCTGTCCTGCTACCATCCTGCAGGTCTATATATTTCCTTCATGTATGGCTTTCCAGCACTCTTCCCCCATGGGAACCGTTTTGAAGGCCTATAGAATGTTGTGTTTATTTTTCAATTAATATTTATGCATTCCCTAGGAAATAGTTATCTCAAAAACTTAGTAGTTTCCTGATAGTTGTTTCCAATCAGCTCTATGAACTGATAATCATACTCAAAGTTTTTCTTTAACATCATTCTCAAATCTCCTTTTATTTCTTTTCCTCCTTGCCACACACACATGCTCATGTCCCTCAGTTTAATTATGGCTACCTTGCAAGTATCTAAAATAATAATCTAGAGTGGGAATGTAACACCATTGATCTAATATTTGCTGCAGGGCTGAGTCACTGTTCAGCTGTGTAATCTCTTTGGGTCTTAATAGCTCAGAGCTTTTTGGAAATCAAATCCCTTATTATCTGTGGCCTAGAAACTTTTAAAACACTGAAAGACCCTGAATTTCTGGACTCCATTTCCTTTTAACTCTGGTTGCAAAGTAGCAAATGTTTTCTGAGCTCACTTGTTTCTTGTAATACCTTGTCAAAAGCAAGAAATAACAGCCAACACATGTTTACTTTTTTTTTTTTTACCCACTTATAGAACTGCTGGCTCAAGAGGCATGTGGTCTCCTTTCCATGTAATCACAGGAAATGCTTTTACAAAATATCTTGCTGTTACATAATACACAGACATTTTGCCAGTCTCTGATAATTAATTTCTATACAACTTAGGACACCATAGTTAAATAGGCCACATACTTGAGATTTTTGTTAAAGCACCATCCCATTTCCAGTACCAATTTCTGTATTAAATGCTGGCTGCTAAAATACAGAATCCCATAATCTCACATGAAAAATGTGTATTTCTCATTCACATTGTAATTCAACATGACTCAGCCCAGGGCTGCTGCAAGGAATGGACAGAAGCAGTTCTGCTCTCTGCAGTATATGGGGGCCTAGGCTCCTTCTGTATTGCAGGTCCATTATCCTCCAGGCAAAGGACTCAACAAACTTCTTCTGTAAAGGGACAGATAGTAAATATTTTAACCTTTGTGGGTCATATAATTTCAGCCAAACTACTCAACTCAGCCACTGTAGCCAGAAACCAGTGTTAATGTGTGGGCGTAAGTCAGAGAAATTCATTGACTTATGCAAAATCACACCCAGTGGTAAAGCCAGGAGAGTAGGTCTTCTCTAACTCTAAACCCAGTCCTCTTTACAGGAAGCCATCAGCAGTACCTATGAAAGTAGAAAGCAGGTTTCCCCTATTCTTCATGGTTTTAACAGCTAGGATTTCTATTTTAATAGAGGAGATGATAAACTGCTTCAGATACTTATGTAGGGGCTTTCTCTTAAATTTTTCTTCAAAAATCAAGAACGGAAGTTTTTTGGAGAACACACAAACAGTGAAGATTTCAAAAGCAAATATTTTAGTTTCGTTTACATAAAAATGGTTAAACACCAAAGAAACTACTTTTCAAAACCATTTTCCTTCTTCTACAAATAAAGATTCCTTGGAACTTGACTGTCCCTTCATAGTTCAATTATTTCTTTGGGAGTGCTTTCTATGTGAAACCTTATGAAATTCTGGTATGTCTATCAATGTTTCCAATACTCTTCCTAATGTCCTCAGTTCTGATAATAATACCAACTGTACAAATTGTAAGCTCCACTGCTCTCTAGGTGGTCCAGCGTGTTAAGGAGATAAATAGCTGTGTTCTCAGTCCTCAGCTACCCCCTTGGTCGGTGACTCTTGGGGCATGTAGCGAGCTCAGTGATATAAAAATATCAAGTCCCACACCCTGAGACTTGTGACTGTTACTTTACATGGAAAAGTTTTTGCAGAGATAGATCAAGGATTCTGAAATAAGAAACTATCCCGGATTATCTAGGTGGGCCCTACCTGCCATCAAACGCATCCTTACACAAATGAGGCAAAGGGAGATCAGACAGGCACGCACAGAGAAGACAACGTGAAGACAGGAGCAGAGATTGGGTGACACAGGCACAAGCTAGGAAATGCCAGCGGCCAGCAGAAACTAGAAGAGGCAAGGAACAGATTCCCTCCGAGAGCCTGCCAGGTGAATGCATCCAGGCTGACACAATTTCTGTTGTTTTAAGCCACCAGATTTGTGGTAATTTGTTATAGCAACTACAAGAAATTAGTAGAGGCTCTATGTGAATAATCTGAACTCTGGAACACTTTCCACTCTTCCAGAGCAGTATGCGAGAAACAACCTTTCTCTTCAGAATGTATCATTTCAGTCTTAAAAACTATATCTATTTTCTTAATCTATGCTATTATTAAGTATAATTTTAATGTTCTTCTTAGTCACCTCCCTTCCTATAGTTTCTCATTAACATTATGAGTAAAACAATATTCTGTCTTCTATGCTTACTGAAAGGACCAAACTAACGCCATGACAGGCCCCAGAAAGCCTCAGAAATCAGAGGGCCTGAGTTTCAGTTTCCCCGAAACCACCTGAAAGAATAGGAAAATTTTAAATAGGCTCTGACCCTTGGCCTGAGTCATAAAAACCAGCCTGAACACAATGACACAATAGCTTGCAAGCCCGTGCCTAGGTAATCTTTCCCAAAACTGATAGATTGTGAAGATAAAGCCCTGTGAGACCCTACTGTGAAGATAAAGCCCTGTGAGACCCTAATTGAAATATTTTTGCTATCGAATCATCAGCAGACCTCCCCCTCGCCTCCCCCTGGTTATGGTCCCTTTTTCCTTTAAAACCTCCTGTAATTTCTGCTCAAGGTCGGACTCCTCTGCTCCTGCGTGAGTTATGAGTCTTGACCCCAGCGTGCTGGTGGAATCAATAAACCTCTTGCTGTTTGCATCAAGACCGGTCTCTTGTGAGTATTTGGGTCGCCGTCCATCCCGGGGCTGAGCAGGGCCTGTTTTCTGGGTCTTACATTTGGGGGCTCGTCCGGGATCTGCGGCCACCCTATTCTCCAGAGACCCACTTGGAGGTAAGCAAAGGATCCTTAAGTTTCTGTGTGCGCCGGCGCCTGTTTGTTCTGTCAGATATCTGGGTCTGTGAAAAGCGCTTTCGGTTTGGCAGCCGCTTGCCGCTCCCGTAAGGGAACGGAAAGCTGTGGTAAGGCAGACATGCCAGGGGCCACAAGCTGCAACCCTGGGGGACACCCCTGGGTGTGAAACAGGGGATTTTTCCGCCCGTCTGTTGGAAGGGGAAAGGGTCCGGTTTGAGCGGATTCAACGGAGGGACCCTCCCCCGACTGAATACCTCTCGTGTCTGTGGAAAATGAGAGGAGGAAAGTGTTTGTTGGCGTCTTTTGTCGTTTTGTGGCTTGCTGTTTTTGTGTATTTAGAAACGACCAAAATGGGACAGACTGTGACAACCCCTTTGTCTCTGACTTTGGACCACTGGACGGACGTCAAGAATAGGGCCCATGACTTGTCTGTAGAAGTTAGAAAAAGACAATGGCAGACCCTCTGCTCGACTGAATGGCCGGCCTTCAATGTAGGTTGGCCTCCTGAGGGTACTTTTAACAGAGAATTAATTTTTGCAGTTAAGAATCTTGTTTTTCAGCCAAGACCCGATTCTCACCCTGACCACCAACCCTACATCATGTAACCAATAAGGAAAACTGCTGTTTTGATTGTTTCCTTTCATCATGTACTTTGTCCATATTGTGTAAAAGTAATTTCTCATAACAAAAGCTGTCTTCCTCTCTTCTCTGAGCATTAAAGTGAACAACTGGGCAGTAGAGGGTTTGGACTTGTATCCCTGCCATCCCTGGGCAGCCCCTGCAGCAGAAGATGGCAGAGGTGTTACAGCTACAGAAGATGGGGGTGGGAGGGAGGAGTCCAAGTGATCCTGGCCTCAGAAATTCAGGCCTGCCTGTATTCATTTACAGGGAGATTTTTCTAAATGTAAGAATCTCATTTCAGAGTATGGGGAGATGTCTGTTGTTAATTTATTGTTAACTTTTTGAAATTGGATTACAAAATGTCTGCACCTTCAGCTTGGGCTGGACAGTTGATTTAATAAACTAGGCAGCTTCTTGTATGCTTTGGCAATAAGCTTTCTTAACAGGCAAAGCTTCTGTTGTAAGAACTGGAAGCATTTGCTTTTTTTCAGTTCGTATCCAGTGTTTTTTAAAGGGGCCAAAGATTGACTTTGCACTGTATTTTTCCACTGCAGTTAATGGGCCACTGATTCCCCCCACACCCAAGTTATCAAGCCTCTCTCCTTCCCTCCCTCTCTCTGTTTCTCTCTTTGGAAATGTACTTGATTTGAGAGAGTGCACTGTTTCTGCAGAGTGGGGGAGTCAGCATGGAGCAGGTATATAAGGCCAGCAATACAATTTCAGCAAGGCTCCCTCACTTGCACTCCCCTGTAAGTCAGTAAATTGTTATATATTACCCCTTCCTCCCATAAGTCTTTTTAAAATGTGGATAGATGGGACCCTACTGAAATTGTGTATCATACTATGGGTAATATCTTTTTCATATACTTATTAAAGTGTGAAGTTGTTTTGCTTGTACCATTCCAGTTTTGAGCTGCAATAGTTCATTGTTGTAATTGAAGAAAAGATTTCTTCATAAATAACTTTAAAGATGAGCACATACAACTGAATATAGAAAATTTTTCAATAATTGTAATTATAAGGGAGAAACTGATGTTTACTTTGATCTTTAAAATTGTGGCACCTCTTAACCTTTTAGTAACTTTATTTCTGTATTGCTTTGATAGTTTATGAGATTAGCTTTGAGAAATAGTCTTGATTTTTAAACCAAAGATTTTCTAAAACCTTAAGGTCTAGTCTAAACCAATTTAAACTTAATCTGGTTATCTAATCAAAGAAAATTTTTTCCATTTTTAAATTGCTATTTTTTTAAAAGCTTTTAATTACCCATTTTATAAACTTTATATTCATATTTTTCTGAAGTTCTTATTTTTCCAGTATGTCTAAACCAAAGTTTCAAGTGTTGGTACTAAATAGAAGCAGAACTGCAGGAACCCCGAAACCTAAAATATATCCTGAAGTAGAATCCTCTCCCGAATGGCCGGAACCTTACCCTCCCCCGTATTATCTTGAACAGGCGGCAGAACCTGCTCTAGCCCCTGAGCCACAACCTGCTCAGCCGGTAGTGCAAGAAAGGGAAGAAGAAGGGCCCAATGCTCCCCCTTTACCAGCAGCAGCGGGGGGCCCAGCGGCAGGTACCCGAAGTCGTAGAGGGGCCCCTCCTGGGGATGGGCCAGATTCTACTGTAACCCTCCCACTTAGAGTTTATGGCCCTCCCGTGCCGCCCCCCGGAGTCCAACACATGCAGTATTGGCCATTTTCTTCTGCAGATATATATAATTGGAAGGCTAATCATGCTTCCTTTTCAGAAAATCCTGTAGGACTTACTGGATTAATAGAGTCTCTCATGTTCTCCCACCAACCCACTTGGGATGATTGCCAGCAACTGTTGCAGTCTCTTTTCACCATGGAAGAGAGAGAGAGAATCCTGTTGGAAGCCCAGAAAAATGTTTTAGGAGACAATGGGCAACCCTCCCAACTTCCCCATGTGATAGATGCTGGATTCCCGCTGACTCAACCCAACTGGGACTTCAACACTCCGGAAGGTAGAGAGAGGTTGACTGTCTACCGCCGGGCTCTGGTGGCAGGTCTCAAGGGGGCTGCGCAACGGCCCACTAGTCTGGCTAAGGTAAGAGAAATTCTTCAGGGGCCCACTGAACCGCCTTCAGGTTTTCTTGAGCGTCTTATGGAGGCTTATAGGCGCTATGCGCCTTTTGATCCCACCTCTGAGGGACAGCGGGCAGCCGTAGCTATGGCATTTATAGGGCAATCAGCTTCTGATATCAAAAAGAAGCTGCAGCGCCTCGAAGGATTGCAGGATTTTACTTTACAGGACCTAGTGAAGGAGGCTGAGAAAGTGTATCACAAAAGAGAGACAGAGGAAGAGAAAGAAGAAAGGCAGAAGAGAGAGAGAGAGGAAAGGGAGGATAGAAGAGACAGAAGACAGGAGAAAAACTTATCTAGAATTTTGGCCACAGTGGTAGGAGAGAAAGAAAGAGGATTTCAAGGGCCTAGGCAGGTAGGGAACCTGAGCAACAGGGGCCAGAAGACAACGAGAAGCATGGGTAGACCACCCCTTGACAAAGATCAATGTGCCTACTGCAAGGAGAGAGGGGGAGTAGCCAGGGGAGTTCTTACCCAGGCCTTGGGACCCTGGAAGAGGCCGGTGGCATACCTGTCAAAGAAACTGGACCCAGTGGCCAGAGGATGGCCATCCTGCTTAAAGGCCATTGCAGCAGTCGCGATCCTGGTCAAGGACGCTGACAAACTAACTATGGGACAACAGGTGACTGTAATTGTTGCCCATGCCCTAGAGAGTGTTATCCGCCGGCCTCCTAATCGGTGGATGACGAATGCTCGCATGACCCACTACCAAAGCTTACTGCTGATGGAGAGAATCATTTTTGGCCAGCCTGCCCTCCTTAACCCCATTACCTTACTGCCTGAGGACACTGAGGAGCCAGTTGTTCACACTTGTGCAGACATACTGGCTGAGGAAACTGGAGTCAGAAGTGACCTCACAGATACCCCCTGGCCTAACGGTACCACCTGATTCATGGATGGCAGCAGCTTCATAGTTGAAGGTAAGAGGATGGCTGGGGCTGCGGTAGTAGATGAAGAGCAGACAGTGTGGGCAAGCAGTCTACCTGAAGGGACCTCAGCTCAGAAGGCAGAACTCATAGCCTTGATACAGGCTTTGAGGCTAGCTGAGGGGAAAGCCATCAATATTTACAAGGATAGTAGATATGCCTTTGCCACAGCACATGTACATGGTGCCATCTGTGGGCAGAGAGGATTACTGACATCGGCAGGTAAAGAGATTAAAAATAAAGAGGAAATTCTGAGTCTATTAGAGGCAATGCATTTGCCTAAAAAGGTGGCCATCATACACTGCCCTGGGCACCAAAAAACCACCGATAAGATAACTAAAGGAAATCAGTTGGCTGATCAGGCAGCAAAGAAAGCTGCTCACAGAACCCCAATATTGCCAGCAATGAGTGACTATGAGACAGAGCCCAGCCCTGAGGGATTCCAGTATACTAGAGAAGATTGCCAGGTCATGAATCGCCTAGGGTATACTATAGAGACGCCTCAAGGATTAAGAAAGACAGAATATGGGAAAATCATATTCCCCCAGAGGGAGGCTAAAGAATATGTTAAACAGCTCCACCGGCTCACCCATCTGGGAACTAAACACCTGAAAAAGACAGTAAAATCATCCCCCTACTATGTAATTGGACTTCCTGAAGTTGTTAATGCTGTAGTTAAACATTGTATCCCTTGTGCCATAACGAATGCAGGTTTTAACCGATACCCCACTGGACAAAGATTACGGGGTGATCGACCTGGAGCTTACTGGGAAATAGACTTTACTGAAATAAAACCTGCCAAATATGGAAATAAATATCTACTAGTTTTTATAGATACCTTCACAGGATGGGTAGAGGCATACCCAACTAAGACAGAAACTGTCAACATAGTGGCCAAGAAGATATTAGAAGAAATTTTTCCCAGGTTTGGAATCCCTAAGGTAAACAGATCTAACAACGGGCCTGCCTTCGTTACTCAGGTAAGTCAGGGACTGGCCAAACAAATGGGGTTTAGTTGGAAATTACATTGTGCATATAGACCCCAAAGCTCAGGACAGGTAGAGAGGATGAACAGAACTCTAAAAGAGACCTTGACTAAATTAGCCTTAGAGACTGGCGGGAATGACTGGACAGCTCTCCTTCCCTTTGCCCTGTTCTGGGTAAGGAACACCCCAGGGCGCTTTGGACTAACCCCCTATGAGCTTTTGTGTGGAGGACCGCCCCCCCTTGTAGAAGCAGGAAAGATACATAACCCTGATGTTCCTTTTTCTAAATCCTTGTTCGTTCGCCTAAAAGCCCTAGAAGTAGTTCGCCAGCAGGCATGGGAACAACTGAAAGAGGTCTACTCCACTGAGACCACCATTGTCCCTCACCGGTTCCAAGTGGGAGACGCTGTCTATGTATGCAGACACCAAGTTGGGAATCTCGAGCCTCGGTGGAAAGGACCCTACCTAGTCCTGCTGACAACTCCCACTGCAGTGAAGGTCGAAGGAATAGCCGCCTGGATCCACGCCTCCCACCTATAAGCTGCACCAAAGGCAGAAGAAGATGAGTCCTGGCACGTGGAAAAGACTGATAATCCTCTTAAGCTTCGCTTACACCGTCTCGGAGTAGCAGCTGGAGTAAGTACTGGAACTGCAGCTTTGATACAAGGGCCTCAGCACTTTCAGATGTTGAGAGCCGCAATGGATGAGGACTTACGAGCCGTAGAACAATCTATCTCCAAACTAGAGGAATCCCTGACTTCTTTGTCTGAAGTAGTATTGCAGAATAGGAGAGGGCTAGATTTGTTGTTTTTGAAGGATGGTGGACTGTGTGCTGCATTGAGGGAAGAATGCTGCTTCTATGTAGATCATTCTGGAAGTATAAAAGACTCCATGTCTAAGCAGAGGGAAAGGTTAGATAAATGCCTGCGGGAAAGAGAATCTCAACAAGGATGGTTTGAAGGATGGTTTAGTAAATCTCCCTGGTTTACTACTTTAATATCTTTCCTATTAGGACCTATTCTGATTCTGCTTCTGTTACTCACTATTGGCCCTTGCATTCTGAACAGATTAGTAACTTTTATTAGAGAACGGATTGGTGCAGTACAAATTTTAATGTTAAGACAACATTACCAGTCCGTACCTGATTCTGAAAAAGAATTTTATGATTATACGGAATTCTAGTTCTCTGATTAGAACTATGCATAAGAAGAAGTGGGGAATGAAAGGACCAAACTAACGCCATGACAGGCCCCAGAAAGCCTCAGAAATCAGAGGGCCTGAGTTTCAGTTTCCCCGAAACCACCTGAAAGAATAGGAAAATTTTAAGTAGGCTCTGACCCTTGGCCTGAGTCATAAAAACCGGCCTGAACACAATGACACAATAGCTTGCAAACCTGTGCCTAGGTAATCTTTCCCAAAACTGATAGATTGTGAAGATAAAGCCCTGTGAGACCCTAATTGAAATATTTTTGCTATCGAAACATCAGCAGACCTCCCCCTCGCCTCCCCCTGGTTATGGTCCCTTTTTCCTTTAAAACCTCCTGTAATTTCTGCTCAAGGTCGGACTCCTCTGCTCCTGCGTGAGTTATGAGTCTTGACCCCAGCGTGCTGGTGGAATCAATAAACCTCTTGCTGTTTGCATCAAGACCGGTCTCTTGTGAGTATTTGGGTCGCCGTCCATCCCGGGGCTGAGCAGGGCCTGTTTTCTGGGTCTTACACTTGCCACCTACTAATTGTCTATACAGTTTATCCAAATCAATTCAACCATCAAACTTTATTTCAAGTGTTCCATTTACCTTCCCTGTGCATTCCATCTACCTTCCTTAATCTTTTATTTCTGTCCTTATGTAGTTTCCTCTGGTCCACTGACCAGGTTATTTCTAAATAATTCTGAGCTTTATTTTCAATATTCCTTATGCTTAGAAAAGCCTTCTTCATTGCTTGTACCCAACAGAACATTCCAAATGTAGATCCTAGCCTATGTTCCTTAGGATGAACAAAAGAGGGAAACTAGGCCACTTAAAAATAGAGATATCAGAGCATAGCAAGAACAGGGAAGAAGTAAACTAGGACTAGGTATAATACTTCCTTTTGTTCCTTGTATATTCCACCACTATTACTGAAAATTCACATTCGAATATTTAGTTAACCAACATTCTCCAAGCCTGTGGTGGAGGAATGTAGGTGAGACACCCATGCCACCACTTTGCGAAGCAGTCTAGATGCTGGTGCCTCCTATAGTTCCCAAAGTGTCCTGTAAAAATTTAAGAGAAATTAAAGATTAACTTGAATTGAGCCAACAAGTGGTAAACTGATGGTGTTCAGAAAAGAGAGTAAAATCCTGAGCCTTAATTCAACATTTTTCCATTTTGTTTTCAAATCCAGTTGGCTACTGTTTCAAGTCAACCAAAGATATGTAACTATGAATACCTAAAATTCTGTGGCAGTGTGTTTTCACACCTAAATGCAAAAAGCTACAAAATGCAAGTACTACTGACCTAGCACTTTACCAGTATCTACTTAGGAAATTTAGGTCTTATAGTGTGAACACTAATACAAGTTACTGTCAGGTCAGACAGCCCAGTGGCTGTTCTGACATCTCAAATGGCTACAGACAGCTAAGGACACCTGCTGTGAAAACTTCACCTTCCATCTTTGATTTTATTTTGTTTCTATAAAAGCAATATAAGCTTTTTTCAGAAAAGAAGGAAAACAAAGGGAAAAAATTTCTCCATTAATTATATTTTCTATACATAGTTTGCTCCATTTCCTCCCAATCTTATATTCTAGAAATGTAAATATATATATCAATATCTTTTTCCTCTTCTAGTATTTAATCATCTTCAATGATTGCATAATACTCTATCCAATGGCTAAATTGTGATATTTTTAAACATATATATTTTGTTTCTATTTTTATTGTTATTAATGTTACTATAAAAAATTATGCAAGGGACATCATGTTACATGTAGCTTTCTCATGTTTATAATTATTCCTCATGAAAGAATTTCAGAGGAGAGATTATTGTATGAAAATTAAGAAATAAATGTTTTATGAAATTATCAAGAGTCACCCTTACATATTTCTTCTCTTCCCTCTAGACACATTCACCCACACTAACTTTCATGGTATTTATCCTACACTAAAATCTAGAAGAACATAGTTTTCTTTCACTAGTCAGCTGAAAGAAACCATTCAAATAATGAATGAACTCTTGAGGAGTTCCTTCACTTTGTTGAGAGACAATTACAGGATTAATGATTAGTGCTTCTTTTTAACTGTAGCTTTTAATCACCATAATAATAAACTAGAAGTTAGGTATTATAAACCAGATTCTGTATGTATGGTCTCAGAAAGGTTAGGTAATATATCCAAAGGCATATTTGGTAAGTGGCAGAGCCAAGAATTCAAACCCAAGACTGACATTTGACTACGTTATTCTCTTTACCAAAACACTGAAGACCCAAAGAATAGTCCTTCCATGGGTGAACTTTTACGTACCTATAAAAGAGTTTCATGGGTGTGTATGAGAGAAGTCATTCTTAGCAACCCTCAAATCTCACCTCTACAGAGCCATTTACTCTGCTGAATTATAATGTGGTCAAAGATTTTAGTGATGAATAAATCACACTCCAGAGTCTCTTGCTCCAAGGTTAGTATGGCATGGACTTATTTAATTTAATCCATTCTTACATCTTTATAGTTGAATCCAATTTAACATTTCTCCAAATTTCCTATTTAACTACATTTAAAAAGTTTCTCCCCCAAATTTTCAGTTATATTATACAGGGTCATGTTGCCCCTTATTATCTATACATGATTGTAAAAACATGATTGTCTTTTCTATGTATATTGAATTACATTTTGGGGGAAAAGTTTCCAAAAAATATTCCAGTGAAGAAAGCTTTTAAAACATTGGTACAATGTATACTACTTTTCTTGGGGAAAAAAAATCACCAAATATGGCTCCATATGACCAATCTCAATAATTGGTATATGCCAATAAAATTGGTATATGCTAGAAGATTGAACACAGGAATGATAGAGACACAATTATGTAATCTATGTCAATGCACCCTTTAAAACCTAAAGAGGTGGTCCAAGATGGGGGCACAGGAAAACCCTGTACTCCCCTCCTCCACAGACACACCTAATCTACACCTACAGAGAGAAATTCCTCTGAAAGAACTGAGGACTGACTGAACAGCTTCTGACAAAGGATAGAGGAACCACATAGAGAAGAGTAGGAGAGATGGAGACAGTAAAACTAGGAGCCGACCCCTGGGCTACAACCAGCAGTAAGGAGGGTATCACTAAGGGGCCCATGCCAAGGGGGCTCAACTGCCACGGAGCTCAGGACACACAGCAGTATAAAGGACCACCAGACTGTAAGTGACAAAGATCCATTTATTAAACTTACAGTGTCTGCCAAAAGGTAGGGAAACTGAATTCTTTCCAAAGTCAAAGATGCTGGCAAGTGGCATTGTTTGTTCCCCCTCCACCTTCATAACACAGATGGGAGGGGGGTTCAGGTGCTCTAGCTGGCCTGCCAGGGCCTCCACAGAGAACCCTCACCCTTAGCCCATTACCTTCAGCCATTTCTGTAAGGCAGACCCTTGCCTCAGCTCCTATCAATCCACCGAGGCAGCCCCAGCACAGTGTGCATAGTGACACCCCTAACCTGTACCCACTCAGCTCCAGCCATCTCGCCAAGGTGGCCCAGTCTGGAAGCACCCCAAGACACCCCAACCTTCATCTATTCCAGCTCCAGTCATCCACCTAGGGTGCCCCCTATGCACAGAAGCTGCTCTGCATGCACTCCAGCCCCCACCATTCTCCTAGCATGACCCCAGTGTAGAGTGCCCTAGGAACCCCTGTCCCATGCCTGCTCCAGTTCCAGACATTTTGCAAGTTTGCCCCTGTGTCATCCTAGCAAGGACCTGCTCCAGTTCCAGCCATCCCACCAGGGCAGCCCTTGCGCAAAGCACCCTGAAACTGCTCAGGCTATATCCACTCCAGCTCCAACGAGCCAGGGAAAGCAGCTGGCACACAGAATCTACACAGGGAATGTTCCTACACAAGGCCACTACTGCAAGATTGGGAAAGGTGGCTGTTCTTCCTAATTCACAGAAACAAGCACAGAAAGTGAAACAAAATGAGTAGACAGAGGAATATGTTCCAAACAAAACCTCAGAAGAAAAACAAAATAAAACACAGATAAGCAATCTATCTGATAGAGTTCAAAGTAATAGTCATAAAGATATCCACCAGACCTGAAAGAAAACTCAGTGAGAACTTCAACAAAGAGATAGGAAATATAAGAAAGAACCAATCAGAGCTGAAGAATGCAGTAACAGAAATTAAAACTACACTAGCGGGAATCAACAACAGATTAGAGGTTGCAAAAGAATGGATCAGTGATCTGAAAGGCAGGGTAAAGGACCCCAGCTTAAAAGAAAAAAGAAAAAGTACTTACAAATATGAGGCCAGGTTAAGGGCTGCTGAGACATCAAGCAGACTAACATTTCCATTATAGGGATGCCACAGAAGAGAAAGGGAAAAAAAATTTTTGGAGAAATAATGGTTGAAAACCTCCCTAACCTAGGGAAGGAAACACATCCAGGTACAGGAAGAACAGATAGCCCCAAACAAGATAAAACCCAAAAAGGTCCACACAAAGACATAATAATTACAATGTCAAAGATTAAAGGTAAAGAGAGAATCTGAAGAACAGCATGAGAAAAGCAACCAGTTACATATAAAAGAAGTCTCATAAAGCTGTCAGCTGATTTTTCAGCCAAAACACTGAAGACCAGAGAGGTATGGCATGATACATGCAAAATGCTGAGAGGAAAAAAACCTACAACCATAAATCTCTAACTAGAAAAATTACCATTAAGACTTGAAACAGAGATAAGGAGTTGTTCAGATACATGAAAGTTAAAGGAGTTTATCACCACTAGGCTGGCCTTGAAAGAATTATTAAAGGAACTTCTTTAAGTAGAAAAGAAAAGGACATAACTAGAAGTAAGAAAATTGTGAAAGGAAAAAAGTTCACTGGCAACACCAAACAATATAGTAAAGGTAGTAGATCAATCACTTATAAAACCAATATGAAGGTTAAAAGACAAGAGTAGTAAAATCAATTGATTTTCTACAAAAAATTAATTAAGGGATACACAGTATCAAAATATGTCACAAACATAAAAGAAGGAAGGGGGAGTAAAAAGTAGTGCTTTTAAAATGTGTCCAAACTTAAACAACAATCAACTTAATACAGACTGCTATATGCATGAGATGCTACATAGGAATCTCATGGCAACCAAAAACCAAAAACCCGCAATAGATACACAAAAAACAGAGAGAAAGGAATCCAAGCATAGCACTAAAGAAAGTCATCAAATCACAAAGGAAGAGAGCAAAAGAAGAAAGGAACACAAAAGAACTTCAAAACAACTAGAAAACAATTAACAATATGGCAATAAATACATACCTGTCAATAATTACTTTAAATGTAAATGGATTTTAATTTAAATGTAAATGGACTAAATGTTCCAATCTAAAGACACAGTGCAGGGTGGCTGCATGGATAAAAGAACAAGACCCATCTATATGCTGCCTACAGGAGACTCACTTCAGCCCTAAAAACACACACAGACTGAAAGTGAAGGGATGGAAAAAGATATTCCATGTGAATGGAAGCAAAAAAAAGCTAGGGTTTCAATACTTCCATCAGACAATATAGACTTAAAAGGATAAATCCAACACGAGGCTATAAAAGTTGCAAATATCCATATGCCCCACATAATAGCAAATATATAAAGTAAATATTTACAGACATAAAGGGAGAAATTGACATAATAAAGTAATAGTAGGGAATGATCATCCAGACAGAATATCAATAAGGAAACAGTGGCTTCAAATGACAGATTAGACAAAATGGATTAACAAATATACACAGAACATTGCACCCCAAAATGGCAGAATACACACTCTCTCCAAATGTACATGGAAACTTTTTCAGATATATTACATATTAGACCACAAAGTGAGTCTCAATAAATTTAATAAGAATAAAATCATATTAAACATTTTTTCTGACCACACCAGCATGAAATTGGAAAAACACAAACACATGGAAGTTAAACAACATGCTACTCAACCACCAGTGGGTCAAGGGAGAAATCAAAGAGGAAATCAGAAAAGACATGGAGACAAATGAGAATGGAAGTGTGGTAGTTCCAAGGGATGCAGCAAAAGTGGTTCTGAGAGGCAAGTTTATATAAATAAAGGCCTGGCTCAGGAAACAAGAAAAATGTCAAATAAACAACCTGACATTACGCCTAAAGGAAACAGAAAAAGAACAAAGCCCAAAGTTAGTAGAAGAAAGGAAATCATAAAGATCAGAGATAAATGAATAGAAACTAAAAAACAGTAGAAAAGACCAATGAAACTAAGAGCTGGTTCTGTGAAAAGGTAAACAAATTTATAAACCTTTAGCCAGACTCACTAGGAAAAAAAGAGAGGACTGAAATAAATAATACCGGAAATGAAAGGGAAGTTACAACTGACACCACAGAAATACAAAGGATTTTAAGAGCTTACTATGAAAAATCATACACCAACAAACTGGGAAACCTAGAATAAAGGATAAATTCCTAGAAATATGCAATATTTCAAACTGAATCAAGAAGAAATGAAAATCTGAACAGACCAATTACTGGCAAAATTGAGTAAGTAAAATTCATTATGTGAGGTCAACATTGCCCTGACATCAAAACCAGAGACTACAGAAAGAAAGTTCCAGGCCAATATCCCTGATGAGCTAGATGCCGAAGTCTTCAACAAAGTATTAGCAAACTGAATTCAACAATACATTAAAAAGATCATTCAGCATAATCAAGTCAGATTTATTTCAGGGATGCAAGTGTGTTTCAATATCTGCACATCAATTCTGATATGCCACATTAGCAAAATGAAGGATAAAAATCATATCGTCTCTCAATAGACGCAGAAAAACATTTGACAAAATTCAATATACATTCATGATAAAAACTCTCTCAACAAAATGGATATAATAGAGGCCATATAAGGCAAACCCAAAGCTAACATCATACTCAATGGCAAAAAGCTGAAAGCTTTTCCTCTAAGATGAGGAACAAAACAAGGATGTCCATTCTCACCACTTTTATTCAGCAGAGTACTGGACGTCCTAGCCACGGCCATGGGACAAGATAAAGAGGTAAAGGCAGTCAGACAAGAGAGTGCAAACCCTCCCTTCCTCCACCTTGTGGTTCTATTCATGCCCTCAATGGACTGGGTGACGCCCATCCACAGTGAGGAGGGCAATCCACTTTACTCAGTCCATCAGTTCACATAATAAGAACCACAAGAACCCAACCAGCCACAGCTTTCGTTATTTTAGGCTGATACCAGCACTAAACCGTCCTGCTAGTGAGGTCTGCCACTATGGGAGATTTTAAAGGGACCCTGACATGTAAGAAAAAGACCCAGGGTACAAGTTTATTATAGCCTACATTTGGAGTGGAATGAGGAAACACATGTACAATGCTGTACTACTTAAGCTTAATGGCTATAAATTTTTCTCTAAAGTGGATGAATATAGGAGAAATAAACTAAAAACATCCATAAGCAGTGCAAGAATAAAACTGATATTTCTTTGTTACTATTATATAAGTAATACAGATTAGTACTATAAGCCTAGCAGAGAAATAATGCAATTTTAACTAACAAGGAGAATAATTTATAAAAATAAATAAATAAACCAGGAGCCCGTTTCCACAAAATACAGGTAAAGTACCAAGTAAAATAATAATAAATTAATGATACATTAATGGTAAAGTATAAAGACTCTAAAGCAGGAAATCCTAAACCTGAATCTCTGTACTGGTAGTAACAGTGTGGCCTTGGACAAATTACAGACCTAGGTTTTTGCTTCCTGTTCTGTAGAATGAAAATAATTATGCCAACCTCCCAGATGGTTGAATAAATTAAATGAAATAATGTACCTAAAGCATCTGGCATAGAGACTGGGACATACTGAGAGTTCAGTGAGTGTACACAATTTTATTATCTTCATATTTTTATTTTTAAACAACTAAATACAAACAAGTTCTACATGTAGATATTTATCATTGTAATAGAAGATTATTGCATGATTTTAGCCAGGAAGAAAATGATTTCACTTCTACATTTTTTCATGATACTTCACTCTATGATCCTCAGCATTTTTTTTTTTCAGAGTCAGCCTGCCAAGGAAGTAGCACTTTATAACTGTTTTCATTCTTCAAAGTGTCAGTACCCTCCTCCTAACAATTAGTCACTGTTCACAACATAGACATCTACTTGAACCTTAGCATGAAATGTATGATGTTATAATGAATAGAATGTCCTAAATAAGGTTCTGTGATTTTTACTGTAGGTGGGTAAATAGAAAAATCAAGAATATTCTTCCTGAATTTTTTTAAAAATCAGCAGCTTCATTTCACTACTTAAAGAGAAAAAAAATATTTTCTATTGACTTTTTATTAACCATAGTGCGGTGGTTCAAAAGTTCACCAGTTATCAAGAGAATTAAATAGGAGTTTTGTAGAAGCAGCTTCCCTCTGTCTACATGACTTAGACTTGGGTACATGCACAGGAAAAGATATTTTCTCAACCATGCCAATTTGATTAACTCATGTTTCTTTTACTGAACTTTTTTTTCCCTTTATCATTGGCTTCCTCCATCATTTCACAAGAGAACCTTCCTGTCTCCCATTGGATTTCAACATCAGTGAAAGTGGTAACTTAAATGTATTTAAATTGACTGTCAAAACATGATTTAGTAAAAATCCATTAAACTAATCTCCCAAATGCCCTGATGCATTAAACATTTGTAGGTACACTTATATTGCAGGGAGGGAATGTGTTTATCTCTACTTTAATAATAGTCTTGAAAGGAAAAAAGGGAAGCCAGAAATTGACAGCTGGTCCAGACAGAATTTCCACACATTGAGTGTGTGCTTGCACAAAGCTTTTATTTTGTTTGTATAGATAATAATGTAGCTCCTTAATTAGTTCTGGAAGGCATATATTGTAAGCTGAATGTTACCTGGAAAGAATTCAAAAAATGTAAGTTTATATTTTATTTTTCGCTTCCTAGGGAATATTCTTTAAGAGATGAATTTCATATATTAGAAAAAAAAAACAATTCTCTTCATAACATTAAAAGACTGCAACAATGAAATCTATTTTTTGCCATTTTGTTTAATTAAAATCTAACTTTGGAAAGCTCAAGTACCTATAACTTAAGAGCTGATACAGAATTGCTAACAGACTAACTGAAAAGTACCAAGTAAAACAAGATACCAAAGAACCACTAATAACCTAGGTTCTAACAGATGAGACCCATTAGAATATTTGATTGTGTATTATGAATACCTCCCAGCATCATTATGAATATTTTCATATAATATGATTCTATGTCTAATATCTGAGGAAAAAAAAGTGTTGAGATGATTTTAAAAAGAGAGCTGGTTTTATTAGAGTCATTTATCAATTCTAACAAATAAACAACACCTTCTCACCCTTTGAGTCTTTAAGGTATATTAAATTACCACATCTAACAAAGGCACACAAAACTACTGACTTTTCATATTATGCATAATACATTCAAAAATATTTATACAGCATCCAATGTCTTATTCATTATAGTCTTCTAGGTGTTATCAGAGTTGCAAAAATAAATATGAGTTCAACCATCAATGAGCTTATAGTTTACCAGAATATATGACCACTCTACTAATTAATTATAACTTAAGGTGGAAACTTATTTTTTAAGAGCATTCAGAGTGATTAGATGTAATTGCCTTTGTATGAGGAAGAGCAAATAAGTTTAGCTCAAACATAGGATATGAGAAGGTGAATTATGAGAAGTAATTTGGGAATCAAAGAGAGAAATGGGAGTTGAAAACTAGATCACGGAAAATTATGAGTGCTTGACTAAGGTTTTAGAACTTTACTCCATTGAAGAGAAAGACCTAAAAAGGCCATTCCTATGGTATAATCAATTAGGACTTTTTTTTTTTTTTTGGTAGAAAGTGAAAATTTCCAAAAAGTTTCCAATCAACTATATAGCGAATGAAACAAGCATAGGAGGGAAAAAAAAGAGCTTAGATAACTCCATTACTTACAATCCATGTTATTTGCTTAGGCAAACTTCTAAAAATGTGTAAATTCCATGTTATCACCTACATGAATGAGCTGAAAAGAAAAAAAACCAAGTGCAGAACTTTTTGCAAAAAAGTATCAGTTTGCAATCATCTACTTTCAAAGCATAAGTATTTGAAAGAAAAATTGCCAAAAAAGAGATTGCTACCCAAAATATGCAATGATTGTAGAAGACTACTGTACAAGCTAAATCTGATGCTAGCAATTTCTCCTCAGGAAAGAAAAAGTGAAGTGAAAAAAAGGAACAATTATTTGTAGGCAGAGTAAGCAGTCATATTTCTGATTATATCATATGTGTTTTTTAAGTATGTGGATTCATATTTCAGGCACATAAGCTTTGAAATCTCAGGTTCATTTTATATTTTTCATATTTTTTGCAGCTATGACTAATTTAACAGTTTTCACAAAGTAGATTACGCACAAACACTCCATAAATTTAGTGACTTAATTTTAAAGCATCAGGATTCCTACTCCCCAAAAATTCCCAGGTCTTGCCTCTTTAACTGATGTAATTACGTAATTTTTGCATACATACTAAAATGCAGTTGTCATCAGAGAGGTGTGATAGAATAAGTTTCTTTGGCCTACTAACATTTCAGAAATCACAAAATGTAGAATGGAAGAGTTAGAATAAACCAGAGAAATTTTCCAGTACACTGATTCATAAAGTGCATTCCATAGAACTCAAGCCCTACAAATTATTTTGGGGAAAAAAGATTCTATGGTCAAAATAAGTTTTAGGAACATCATGTATAGTATTTTCTTCCTGGTGGTAAATACTATATATTACCATAATAAAGGATTTGAAAATGTTGGGAAGGAAGTCCTTCTAGCTGCAGGTAAGTCAGAGTACAAGGTGAGGAAGGAATTCATTAAAGGGGAAGTAGCAAGGAATGGCAGCTGCCTTGCAGGCAGCAAAGAGCAAAGAGCAAAGAACACTTACCAGTGGAAGAGCACAGAGACAAAACACTGTAAGTTGAACAGTGAGAGCTTATTTAAAGTAAAAAGGTGCACAGTCAAAGAAAGGGAAGTGTGGGCTACCTCAGAGAACAGGCATGCCCAAAAGGTGGGATTCTGTCCTTTAAGGAGTTTCAAGAATGAGATAAAAATGAAGGGTTAGGGGGTGTAGGTTTGTCAGGCATACAAATTCTGTGGACAAATCTTTTGTTCCTCTCTAAGACAGTGGCCACTCCCAAGTATTGGGAACACATCAGTTAAGACTGCTTGCCTTGCCTTAAGATAAGTCATTGGCTGATTACCAAAGAATGTTAGGAATTTAACCTCCCAGTTCTCCCTCAATAGTGGAATCTTGCCTTATATGTCCCTCCTGTTCTTGGCATTTTTAGGAAAATTAATCATGATGCTTACCTCAAGTCTGTGCCCTATCTCACCTGCATTAGCTAGGGCAAGTCTCAAGATCTAATGTAGAGCATGTGGACTGAACTCACGTCACAAAGGGCATTGTTCTGTGAGTCTTTTCTGGCTCTCTGGTTTTATCTGGCTAAGTCTCTGAGTCCCATTTAGTTGGCATTACTGGCCTTATTCTCCCCCCACCTGATCATATCTATCTTTCTGCCTAACAAAAAGACTCTTAGTAAAGAGCAGGGCTTAATTTTCCTTAAATCCATATTTCCTAAAATTATTTGAAAAGAATCTCTTTAAACTTTCCTTAGTCATACTGATACATGAAAACATAGTAGGAAACATTGTTCCAGTCCAAATATTTTAAAGAGCGGAGAATACAGACAGTGAAAAATGTGAAGGTTAAGAGCTCATGGTTTGGATTCAGACAGCTCTACCATTTACAAGTGACCTTGGATAAGTTGCTTTGATTTTTCTAAGCATCAGTGTTCTTATCCTACAATGTAAATAACTGTACTTATCTCATAGGTTAGTATGATGATTAAATATAAAATGATATATCAAGTACATGTACATGTACATATTAGCATTCAGTAACATCAGATATGATTGTTTTAATAATGAGACAACTAATCTCGGAAAGATCAAGTATTTGGCCTAAGTTACTAGTGCGTGCTGGCCAACACGTGTTACACCTCACCTTGCTGTTAAGACAGGGACTATGGGTGTAGTCAGAGTAGGGTGAGGGCCTTGGGAAAAAAAGCAAGGCAGGATATTTATAGTCAGAGCAATGTAACAATGTAAAGTCCCTGTGTTCAGCATTATGCAAAGTCAAGGTCACACTAACTCTCTAGGGTAAAGATACCAGACTACCAGACTGGGAATATAGACATCTTCAGTGAGATCAGTTAAAGGTCAAAAGGCCAGGAGCAACTTCACCTGGAATGTTTTGAGTGTTCCGCAAGGGTATCTCAGCATAACCCATGACTTCACTGTAAACAGCCCTAGCAAACAGATAATAACCCAGCCCACCTTGAGGGCAGAGCAGGTGGTACAAGTCCACACCCTAAGCCTTCAATTTCCAAAAATCCTCAATTACCTATAAATCCCCTAGACAACACACCACCCCAGGCTCTCTTGTCCCCTCCTGTCCTCTCACTTTATTTCTAAACAAAAGCCTCTACCCTGGCTCTCCTACCTTGGGTGTTTGCTAAGTTCATTCTTCGACTCTGCAAACAAGAACCCTGACATCACTGTCACATTGGTTTGCGTGTGTTCATAATCAATGCAATACTGTGAGTTATAAGAAACATATTTGTTCATTCATATGACCAAATATATATTTCTAATATACATTTTGTCTTCACCAAGCTTCATGGCTCACAGCTTCCAAAACCCTTAGAATTTTCTGAATATCAAGAGCGGTGGGAGTATTTTTTGTTATGAGTTCCAGAAATCACTTCAGAGCCATAAAGATGAAGTAGGTGTCTTGTTATGCATAGCAAGCCCTTTTCAACCACAGCTTAGTTTACAGTTAATGAGGTAACATCAAAATCTCCTAAAGATGGGGGTAGGGGAGCTGGTTGCAGGGCAAACCAACCATAGAGGGTTGTAACTTTCAGTCCCACCCCCTGATTTCCTGGAAGGGGAGAGGACTGGAGGTTGAATCAATCATCAGTAGCCAATGATTCAATCAATCACGCCTATGAAATGAAGCTTCCGCAAAAACCCAAAGGACGGGGTTTGGACCTTCCATTTTGAGAAATCAGAATACTTCGATGTGCCAACAGGCTGGGCCCCAAACTCCAATTTGGACAATAGTACCTTTGTTAAGGACTTCACCCTATATATCTTTATCTGGCTTTTGGTTTGTATCTTTTAATATTCTTTGTAATAAACCAGTAATCCAGTAAGTTACACTGGTTTCCTGAGTCCTGTGAGCTGCTCTAGCAAATTAATCAAACCCAAGGTAGGGGTTGTGGAAAATTCTGATTTATAGACAGGTGATCATAAACACAGATAACAACCTAGACTTGTGATTGGCATCTGAAATGGGGTCAGTCTTGTGGGACTGAACCCTTAACCTGTGGAATCTGATACTATCTCTGGGTGGAAATGCCTGCATTAAATTGATCTGTAGGATACCCAGCTGACTTCAGAGCATTGCTTGTTGGCCTGAGAAAATACCTCCACCCCCACCACTGAATTTGGGTGTCAGAATCATTAATCAGTTATCTGGGAGTGGGGGGGCGCTCTGGAACAATAAAAAGAAGACAAATATATTTTATTGCTTGTGGGGCACAGGAAAATTCAAGAACATGGCTCAAAAATTAAGAGGGTAAGCCTGGGTGGGATAGGTAATGAGAGTAGAAGAGAGTTACTACATGGCCAGAAATATATTAAGAGCTGTGGTTATCTGGAATAGGTGTTGGAAGAAATTAAGAAAAAAAATTAAGTAAGCTAGGATAAGGAAGACAATCATTGCATTATTCAAAATTTTATCTAGACTAATCCCATTAGACATTTTCCTCTTTTTTTAAATTAGCAATGTAATTTTCTTATTTGTGGCTCCAAGTCATTGCTCCTCACTAGTGTCCTATTTATATTCCTCATCTGCTGATTCCCTGGCTACTGCAGGGTGGTGTGGTAGGGTTAGGCAGGAAAATAGATATGAGTGGGATGGAAAAATAATAAAGTCAGTAAAGCCCACTAGAAAGGACTCAGAGTTAACCAGTTAAAACTAGAAAGCCAAAAAAGTCTCAGAGATAATGACTTAATCAGCTAAAGCTCAAAAGGCCAGGAGCAACTTGGCCTTGAATGTTTCAATATTCCCCAGATAAAGAGAAGTGTCTCAGCATAACCCATGTCTTCATTGTGTCAATTAGATCATGCCACTGTAAGATTCACTTTAGCCTGCTAAAAGGCCCAGCTACACACAGCATAATAAAGACAAGAAGATTCCACCTTAAAGCTAAAATTGCATTTAAAAAAGTCCAAGAAGTTAAGAAGATTCTTAACATATTGTTTAGCAATCAAACAATAACTGGCCCACCATGGAGGCAGGGCAGGTGGTCTTAATTGATATGCCTCCAGACCAGGAAGCTGCTATTCTGGCAACAAATAAGCAGTACATTTCTTATGTTACTTTTGCAGAATTACCTGGAAGACTAATAAGAAAGAATGACTCATCAAGGATGAACATTCCGGGACTACGTAACAAGCCCACACCCCTAGCCCTTTGAAAATCCTCAACCACCTATAAAACCCCAGGCCCTAAACCCTTAGGGGTGCCTCTTCTTTCAGGTAGCTCACACTCCCCTTTCTCTGAGTGTGCACCTTTTTGCTTTAAATAAAACTCTCACTGCTCAACTTATAACATTTTGTCTCTGCTCTTTTCCAGTGGTAAGTGTCTTTGTTACTTTGCTTTTTCATTCTAATCCTCCAATTTCAACTCTGTCCTATTTCAGATAAGTAGGGAGGGGCTGCTGAGAGCTCAGATATGGGCTTGCAAATTACCATTGCCTGCGTGACCCAGATGGAACTGCAGCTTACATTCATGCTCTTTATAAGCCTGCCTGAAAGTCTCCTTTCTCAGCCTCTAAGAATTTCTCAGAACATAATCTCACTCCATCCAGTGCTCTGGGGCTCCCTCCAAATCCTGGGGTGTTAGGGACTCAGTTCCCATGCCATGCAGATCCAAGCAGACTCTAGATGCCAGGCAATACAAGCTTAAGGAGTTAGCAGGGGATGTGCTCCATGTTAAGCAACACTTCGATAAACTTCCTCTATCATTCTGTTCTGTCATTCCCTGGCACTCTTACTTGAATAAATTCTTTCCTTACCTCATACTCTGACTTCTCTGTGTCCCCAACAGTAGGACCTGTATTACTCATATTACTCACTATAATGGTTAATTTTATGAGTCAATTTGACTGGTCATGATGTGCCCAGATTAAATGTTATTTCTGGGTATATCTGTGAGTGTGTTTTGCAATAAGATTAACATTTGAACCAGTAGACTTATTAAAATAGACTGTTTTCCCCAATATGACCAGGCATCTTGAGGGCCTGAATATAACAAAAGGCAGAGAAAGGAAGAACTTGTCCCTTTTTCTCTGCCTCAATGCTTGAACTGACATATCTCATCTCATTTTTCACCTACCCTTGGATTCAGACTAAATTATAATACCCACTTTCCTGGTGGAAACTTTTATCTTCCATAATCATGTAAAACAACTCCTCATAATAAATATCTCTGTGTGTCTCTTTCTTTCCTCCACCCCTCAATATACATATATATATATATATATATATATATAGAGAGAGAGAGAGAGAGAGAGAGAGAGAGAGAGAGACCAATTTATATATATTGAGAGCAAGGCACATATAACAGGCTTGTAAAACATAAGGCGTGCACACACACACACACCTGTTCTAAACAAAAATTAGAGTTTAAAAGAGCTGATATCACATGGCAAGAACATACAAAAGAAAATATTTCTAAGATACATTTACAGATTGTACACATTAACATTAAATGGGTTGACTAGAATTCCCTGAACACCCATTAGACAGTAAGAATTGCCAGATTAGCTCTAATCTTCAATTGCAGCACCAGGAGTGGATGTAAGAAACCATGCTTACCCTTTCCTGCCAACTATGAACTAAATATGACTCCATTAAACACAACTACATTTAATTAATCTTTCTAGATCTCCAGCTTAGATAACCTCTGGAGATAATTATTCTCAACTTGCCTATTAAATATGGAAAAGTAGCACTTTTAAAAAAAAAGTTTGGCTTAAATTAACTAGGACCATTATACTTGAAGATTGTGAAAAGTTGTTGGATACAACAGAAAATCTTTTGTTAATTCAAGAGAAAATGGTTTTATAGTTTGAATCCTTTATTTTAGGTCCAATAAACATTCGATAGACATAAATTTTAGCAGATTTTTCTAATGCGGGTGTCTCAGCTCTAAGTATTTACTGAAGTAAGGCATGGCATTGTTTAACACAGAAGGGAAAGCTTAACAAATGTATTTTTCTTCATGTGTTTCCTCAAATTTCTGCTCATCCCAGAAACTGCTTCCACAAAACCTTTCCTTTCTCTATTGGAAATATCCAACCTTAACTGGCCTTTCCTCAGAAATCCCTCCATTATTACACTTGATTTGTCTTTCTACCTTATTTAGAAATAAACATACAGAAAAGTTTGAAGATTATTTTAATGATACCCATAACCTAATAATTTCTAATACTTGGTTCTTTTTTAAAAAATTAAAAATAAGGCATTGCAGATAAGTCAAAGCCCCCTACCTCTCCCTTTTCCCATCCCCTCCCCTTTCAATCTTCCTCTTTTCTCAGCAGTAGCCACTGTCTGGTATATGGGAATTATTATCCTTATGAAATTTTATAAGCTATGGTTTATCTGTATATGCATTAATAAACGATACATTAATTTGCTTTGTATACTTCCAACCATAAATGGTAAGATGATCATTCCATTCTGCAACTTGCTCATCTTTCTCAACAACTGATTTATCTTAAATTCTCGATAACATTCCACTACATTCACATACGCCAAATTATTCTCATTCCTTTGCTAATGAACATAAAAATTACTTCTATCCTTTCTCTATTATATATGTTGGGGTAATGAGCATTTTCGCTGATGTAAAGTCTTAGAATAGTGCCTCACATAGTTGAACCCCCAAATATGACTTATCTTTAATGCTCCAGTATTGGCATACACTTGGAGCTTGTTAGGAATGTAGAATCTCGAGGCCCACCCTAGACCTACAGTATCAGAAATGCACTTTACCTAGAGACCCCGTGGTCTATATGTGAATTAAATTTTGAAAAGTACTTATTTACTCCAATTCTAACTGCAGGTGTTACTTTTACTGTTGAAGCTACATCTGCCACAGTGTTTAGGTAGCCTCACAAATACACAAGAATTTCTCTAGAAAGTGAAGTTGTGGAGATTTAGGACACAGAGTTCAACTCTCTTAAATGCTGCTCTACAAAAGTGCTTTATCTATTTATGCAGCAAATAACAATGCTTCAAAGTTCTCAGTTCTCCACTGATGACAACTTATATTCTCATGCTTTCAGTTTTCTGATAGAAATCAATTAAAATGACATTTTATTGTTGTTTTACTTCAGATTTCCTTGATTGCTATAAGGTTGAACATTGGTAATGTTTATTGGTCATTAACTTCCCTCTTGCCTGAAAGGTTTCTTTTCATATGTGTCTATTTTCTACTGAGGAGTCATTTCTTTTTATTTTTAGAAGTTGTTTATATGTTGAAATGCTATTTTTTTCTTCTTGCTTTTGTTTATAGCACCTATTTCAGAATAATTCAATAAAGAATTCACTCAGAATAATTCAATAAAGTTAAATCTATTATCCTTCCCCTTTGGTTTTGAGATATTATTATTTTTAAAGATATATTTCTGTGATTCAAAATCACTACCCCAACATCTATTACTAAGAAGTCCATTCTTTCTCTCAGATTTGCTATGCTTTTTTAATATAACAAATTTCTGCATATGTGTGAACTGTGTAGTCTCTCTGCTCTGTTCAAATATTGTTTTCTTTTTCCTACACGTTTAAAATTACCATACATTGTAAAATGTATTAATATATAGAACTAGGCTATTTCTTCTCATGCCTTTAAGTTTGCGCTTCATATATTTTAAGGCTATGATGTTAAATGCATACAAGTTCATGACGGCCATATATTGTTTTTTAGTCACAATATAGAGTCTACTCTGATGAACTCAGATTCTATTTTGACTGATAATCCTTCCTGTTGCTGAGGATTTACATGATTTTTCTTGTAAATTTTAATTTTTAAGTGTCATTTAGTTTTAGAAGTACCTCATAAACAGCATATAAGTGCATTTTTAAAAGCCAGTATGATAACCTTTTCTAAAAGGTCAGTGCATTTTGTTTACATCTAAATTTTTCAGTACAATATACCTTTTAGTTTCTTAAAATTCTGGATATTACACTTTAAATTTAAAAAATAATAAAAAAGAGGATTAATATCATCTTTTTTTCCATTTTTTTATTTTGCTATTATTAATATACAATTACATGAGCAACATTATGGTTACTAGACTCCCCCTATTATCAAGTCCCCACCACATACCCCCATTGCAGTCACTGTCCATCAGCATAGAAGGATGTTATAGAAAAACTACTTGTTTTCTCTGTGTTATACTGCCTTCCCCGTAACCCCCTATCCCACCCCCACACCCGCTACATTATGTGGGCTAATTGTAATAGCGCTTCTTCCAGCTTATCCCTCCCTTCCCACCCATCTTCCCCAGTCACTTTCCCTTTGATAACTGTTAGTCCATTCTTGAGTTCTGTCAATCTGCTGCTGTTTTCTTCAGTTTTTTCTTTGTTCTTACACTCCACATATGAGTGAAATCATTTGGTACTTGTCTTTCTCCACCTGACTTATTTCACTGAGCATAAAACCCTCTAGCTCCATCCATGTTATTGTAAATGGTAGAATTTGTTTTCTTATGGCTGAAAAATATTCCATTGTGTATATATACCACATTTTCTTTATCCATTCATCTACTGATGGACACTCAGGTTGCTTCCATTTCTTGGCTGTTGTAAATAGTGCTGCGAGAAACATAGGGGTGCATATGTCTTTTTCAAACTGGGCTGCTGCATTCCTAGGAGTGGGATTCCTGGGTCAAATGGTATTTCTATTTTGAGTTTTTTGAGGAACCTCCATACTGCTTTCCACAATGGTTGTATTAATTTACATTCCCACCAGCAGTGTAGGAGGGTTCCCCTTTCTCCACATCCTCACCAACATTTGTTGTTTGTCTTTTGGACACCGGCCATCCTAACTGGTGTGAGGTGATATCTCATTGTGGTTTAATTTGCATTTCTCTGATGACTAGTGATGTGGAGCATCTTTTCATGTGCCTGTTGGCCATCTGAATTTCTTCTTTGAAGAGGTGTCTATTCATGTCCTCTGCCCATTTTTTGATTGGCTTATTTGCTTTTTGTTTGTTGAGGTGTGTGAGCTCTTTATATAATTTGGATGTCAACCCCTTATTGGATATGTCATCTATGAATATATTCTCCCATACTCTAGGATGTCTTTTTGTTCTACTGATGGTATCCATTCCTGTACAGAAGCTTTTTAGTTTGATATAGTCCCATTTGTTCATTTTTGCTTTTGTTTCCCTTGCCTGGGGAGACATGTTCATGAAGAAGTTGCTCATGTTTATGTCCAAGAGATTTTTGCCTGTTTTTTTCCTAAGAGTTTTATGGTTTCATGACTTACATTCAGGTCTTTGATCCATTTTGAGTTTACTTTTCTGTATGGGGTTAGACAGTAATCCAGTTTCATTCTCTTACATGTAGCTGTCCAGTTTTGACAACACCAGCTGTTGAAGAGGCTGTCATTTCTCTATTGTATATCCATGGTTCCTTTATCGTATATTAATTGACCATATATGCTTGGGTTTATATCTGGGCTCTCTATACTGTTCCACCGGTCTATGGGTCTGTTCTTGTGCCAGTACCAAATTGTCTTGATTATGGTAGGTTTGTAGTAGAGCTTGAAGTCAGGGAGCATAATCCCCCCTGCTTTATTCTTCCTTCTCAGGATTGCTTTGGCTATTCGGGGTATTTTGTGGTTTCATATGAATTTTAGAACTATCTGCTCTAGTTCATTGAAGAATGCTGTTGGTATTTTGATAGGGATTGCATTGAATCTGTAGATTGCTTTAGGCAGGATGCCATTTTGACAATATTAATTCTTCCTAGCCAAGAGCATGGCATGAATTTCCATTTATTAGTGTCCTCTTTAATTTCTCTTAAGATTGTCTTGTAGTTTTCAGACTACACGTCTTTCACTTCCTTGGTTAGGTTTATTCCTAGGTATTTTATTCTTTTTGATGCGATTGTGATTGAATTGTTTTCCTGATTTTTCTTTCTGCTAGTTTATCGATAGTGTATAGGAATGCAACAGATTTCTGTGTATTAATTTTGTATCCTGCAACTTTGCTGAATTCAGATATTAGATCTAATAGTTTGGAGTGGATTCTTTCAGGTTTCTTATGTACAATATCATATCATCTGCAAACAAGGACAGTTTGAGTTCTTCATTGCGGATCTGGTTGCCTTGTATTTCTTTCTGTTGTCTGATTGCCGTGGCTAGGACCTCCAGTACTATGTTGAATAAAAGTGGGGAAAGCAGTCATCCTTGTTTTGTTCCCAATCTTAAATGAAAAGCTTTCAGCTTCTTGCGGTTAAGTATAATGTTGGCTGTGGGTTTGTCATATATGGCCTTTATTATGTTGATGTACTTGCCCTCTATACCCATTTTGCTGAAAGTTTTTATCATGAATGGATGTTGAATTTTGTTGAATGCTTTTTCAGCATCTATGGAGATGATCATGTGGTTTTTGTCATTCTTTTTGCTGATGTAGTGAATGATGTTGATGGATTTTCTAATGTTGTACCATCCTTGCATCCCTGGGATGAATTCCACTTGATCATGATGGATGATCTTTTTGATGTATTTTTGAATTCTGTTTGCTAATATTTTGTTGAGTATTTTTGCATCTGTGTTCATGAGGGATATTGGTCTATAATTTTCTTTTTTTGTGGTGTCTTTGCCTGGTTTTGGTATTAGAGTGATGTTGGCCTCGTAGAATGAGTTTGGTAGTATTTCCTTCTACTTTTTGGAAAACTAGTGAGGATGGGTATTAGGTCTTCACTAAATGTTTGATGAAATTCATCAGTGAAACCATATGGTTCAGGCATTTTGTTCTTAGGTAGTTTTTTGATTATCAATTCAATTTCTTTCCTGATAATTGGTCTATTCAGTTTTTCTGTTTCTTCCTGGGTCAGCCTTGGAAGGTTGTATTTTTCTAGAAAGTTGTCCATTTCTTCTAGATTTTCCAGTTTGTTAACATATAATTTTTCATAGTATTCTCTAATAATTCTTTTTATTTCTGTGGTATTCATAGTGATTTTTCTTTTTTCATTTCTGATTCTGTTTATGTGTGTAGACTCTCTTTTTTTCTTGATAAGTCTGGCTAGGGGGTTATCTATTTTGTTTATTTTCTCAAAGAACCAGCTCCTGCTTTCATTGATTCTTTCTATTGTTTTATTCTTCTCATTAATATCTCCGCCTTGAGTTCCAACCTTGACTAATTAAGGAAAACCCCAGGGGCATATGCCGCAGACAAATCAACAGTAACTACCACACTACAATCAATGCAAAAATATCTGCATATACCTAACACAGGTATACTTCATTTTATATAGACCTCTATTTGTTAGTTCAAATTTTCCGGCATAAGAATTTCCAGCAGCATCTTCCCCAGGAGAGCTAGCTCTGCAGACCAGCACTAATCATTATAATCATCCTACATAAAAGGCCTGACACTGTTGCAGTTACACTCCTTCCCTGTCACAAGCAGATGCTGATTTTGAAATTGAGTATACAGCAGAAAAATTACCTCAGGGGAGGTCATAAAACTTCAACAAACAAACATGATTTGGTTTTTCCTATTTCTATAGATATTACAAGGCATTTTAAAGGGAAAAATTTGATTCTAGAGTCTAGAAATGTAAACAGAGATACCTCACATGACTAAAATGTAATTATCTTGAAAGCCGAGGGATGGCTTGACGGACATCTAAGAGAATTTATATATTCCTATAAATTCAAGCCCCCTATATTCTAAACTCTCACCCATAGAAATCCATTTGGGTTATGGCCACCCCTGGATAAGTTTACTGCTGTCTTTACAATACTCAGCCTTGTTTTCTAAGAGTTTTCCTCATTTCAAGGTACCAATTTCCTATAAAACCAAGAAATCACTGTCTAAAATCTCTCTCCTCCAATCTCAGAGCCATACCTGTGTCATATTTCTCATAATGGGTGGATGGGGTTAAGGGGTTGGGGAGAATCTTAACAAATACTCAAGAAACATGTAAACTTGAAGAAGTTACTTTGCTTTTAGATTTAAAATCCGGAAACATAAGTAAGATTTACCTCATCAAGCTATTATGAGGGTTTGTACAGATGATAAATACTAAAGAATATTACAAAGAGTAAAGTAGTATGACATCACATCAGCCATGAAAACACCAGTACAGTACAGGTTTAAAATAGTGCACTGTCTCCGTACATTGAATATTTTCTCTAATTATGAATGTCCAAATATTTTTAAGGTGTCAGAGACTAGTGAATCGATGGGGCAGTATGGGGGCCCAGAAAGCCACAGAAATTGACACCCTCCTTTTGCCTCTGGACATCTGACATTACCTCTAAGCCAACTCCAGTACAAAGAGCTCCACAATTATCAAGGAAGTATATTTTCCAAAGTTAGGCTGATGAATCTTAGTATTTCCATTGCTACTTGCTCTAAATTGCTCAGTTGTCTAGGAATCACCATCGTCACCCCATGAATGAAACATTACATGAAATATAATTTTTTAATCAACAAATAGATAAACCCAACTTAATCTGGCTTAAGTACAAAGAGGAATTTATTATTAGCCAAGACATAAACTGGCTTCAGATGTGGATCAACCAATGTACCCGACTGATGTCAGAAGCCTGTCTCTTTCCATCTCTTGGTTCAGCTTGTCTCTGTGTTGGTTCCTTTCTCAGAACAGCCCCCACTGGTTTAATGATAGCCAGGCTTCATCCCACCAGATTGACTAGCCCAGAAGAGTGAGTGCTTCCATTTTCCAATGACTTTCAAAAAATATCCAGGGATAATGCAATTAAAAAGGCTTGGAAGGTCTGATGTGGATTTGAGGCAAAAATGAGTAATTTAGAAGGGAGACCAGTAGTTATGAAGAAAATGAAGAGTGGATCCTAGTCAGTGGATGCTATATGTCTACTAAATGCCAAGGTCTCCACCACTCAAAACATCCCCCACTTTGTATTTCTCTACCAAAATTATGTCTGATTGCCAAGTATACAATTACTTTTATAGTCAATTCAGAGGACTCTACCCAACAATTGATACTACAGGATTATTGTGTCTCATGAATAGAAAAACAAACCCTACTGACAGAATCCGACCTTGCCAAGTCCTTCCAAAAAAAGAAACTGTTTTACACACAGCTGAGATTGAGCTGCCTGATAATAATGTATCGTACAATCAGATGAAATCTGTGCTAAATGCCAGGTTTTCCAAAAATCAGAGTGTTATTTCTCCTAGAAATGGAACTAACAATTATTTTCAAAGATAGTGCTAGTTAAAACTGATTGTTACAGAACAATTTTTCTATATGGTTTTGGAAAGAAATGTGTGGAGTTTTGGTAAAAGCCAGTACATAAAGCCAGATTGTTTTCTGTATTTTAAGTTAATTTTCCATGGGGAGATGGCTTTCTGGAACTTTGGAAAATGCAGACTAATATCAAATCCCCATAATACCATTTGCAAGTTGTATGACCTTGACAAAATTTCTCAACCACCAAGGCCTCAATGGTCTAACCCACAAAACAGAAACACCATCTAACTGCTTGAACACAGAAGAATAACTCAGAAGAGATTTTCAACACTTTTAATATGAGGAAAGCAAAGAGGTACAAAAGGCAAAATACAGCTGAGAGTATAAAAGCATCAATATACTTCAATGAAAACTTTGATGAAATGAGATAAAATTCCATATGAATATCAATACTACTCCAATAGAAAAATACTGACCTTATCATTCTTATCCAAGTGTTTTAGATAAGAATATTTTCTACAAACCATGTCATTCTAATGAGTTACATGGATGGCAAATACTGTTTAGCACTTTTTTTTCAAAAATAGAATAATAAAAATATATATGGACTAAAGCCAAGAATATTAGGCCTTACTCTTGGTTTTGTCTCCAGCTTTTAGGGAACACTGAAAAGTAATTACCACTCTATATGCCACTAAAGACAACATTCTCAGTGTTCTCATATGACACTGAAACAACAGGAGAATCAGTGGTAATTATATAAGGTTCTATAAGCCAAACATAAAGAAAAAATACATTATAAACTCAAGGGAATGTTTTGTAGAGGCAGAGAGTGTTTTCTTTAGAAAGTCAGATATTTAGCTTTTTTTTTTTTTTAATTCCATGAGTCTTGCCAAATTAGAGACTTTGTTTTAAGGTTTCCTTTCAGTCCCTGTTTTGCCTTCTACTTTGGGATTCATTTATATTAAACCTAGTAAAGTGGCTAAGGACACAGGCTTTGTTATCAGGTAAACCTGAATTTCAATCCTAGCAACATTACTTCTTAAGTGTGAGGCTTTAGATAGATTAAATAACCAGTTTACTTCTGTTCCCTCACCTGGGAAAGGAGGATAATATTTTTTAATCTACTTCATAGAATTCTTATGGGGATGAAATGAGGTAACATATATAAAGTGATTTGCAGAGAGCTTCACACAAAACAAGCTGATGAAATGTTATTTGTTATATCATGGTTATTATTTCTATTTATTATAATAAGCATTAATTCAGTGCTTAGCTGAAGGAGTACATTTAAGAAATCTACTGCCTGTAAGAGGTCATCATTTGATAGTTGATGCCGTCACTAGATTTATGCAATATGGAACAAAGACAAAGTGAATCTTAACTCTCACTCCAAGGTACAAGTTGCTCATGGATAAAAGGCACATTTTTTTTCCTGTATGAAGGAAAACAAGGTCACATTTGTTAACCACTCTGAAATGGAAGAAAAGTCATTGATATTTTGTTGCCTCAAGAACACACAGGTTCCATTAGTGATCAGTATATAATGCTGGAAGGAATGACAGCCCTTTGTGTAATGAACTCTTCCTGCCTGCCCATCTCAATTTACTCCTCTTGAATGCTCCCTCTATTTTGTGAATGTCTTTGTTAAAGGATTTACCACACTATACTGCAATTATTTTGGCTTCTAATCTGTCTACTTTATTTCACTAAGAACTCTTTAAAGATGTCTAAATGTAATCATCTTTTATTTCCAGAGCTTAGCATGCTGCCTGGCAAATTATTATTGCATGGTTGGCATGCAATAAAAGTTCATCAAATTTTCAAAGCTTCTTTAACTTATATATGAGTGATTTCTTTCTTTGGAAACACTACATCTTAGCCATTATTGCCACCAGATATTCTCTAGGTATTAAAATATAATCAGTCTCCTATATGAAGCACATAAACATATGTGAAAAACACCAATTTTAAAGCAACCCTATATTTTTTTCAAATAGGTTTCAGGCCATCTAATCCAAGAATATATAAAACTAATCTTATTGCTTTACTGAAACTCAAACAGTAGGATTTGAAAGAGAATATGAATCATTTGTATTAGTAAATTAGGCATCATTTTGCATATGAATAGACCTCCTCAACCATCTTTGAGATCTCCCCACACTTTGGTAATCTGCTCATGGAAGCATCCATCTAGATTTTTCTTCAATCTTAATATTACATTTAAAAACATTAAAATACAGCCCTTACTCTAAATATTTCTTAATGTGGATTTAAAATTTTAATTTCAAAATAGCTTCTGCTATCCTGACCGAAATGCTTTTTGACAACACACATCTGATACTGTCCTTGAGACCTCCCATTTGAACTACTTTCATCACATTTTCCAAATGCTAATACATGAAATAAAAATGTGTATCTCTTCAAGCTGGTGGAAAGTTAAACCTTAAGTATTTATGACTTTTAATTTCAACCTCAAAATAGGTCTTTTTTCCCCCCTGACAAGTATAGAGTCTCTTTCCCTAATTTTAAATGCTCATCATTTTTAATACTTTATGATTTTAAAATCATTCTAACAGTATACTTTACCATTTCAGAACTAATGTACTTCCTCTATGCTTGGTACAAGGGAAGATAAATAAGCAAGGAAGCAGAAAACCTGAGTTCTTTCCCAGACTCACTTTAATGCTAGATCATAATTTTCTTGCTCTAAGGATAAATTTGCCCACCCCATGCTGCCCAGTACTCCAGCTTTCCCCTTTCTCAAGGATTTCAGCTATCTTTCTTTGGGACCACGCAGTACCATTTTACAAGGCATAAGTAACATTCAGTATGGTAGATTTACAGTCATATTCTTGCAGAAACTAGCATACGTTTTCTTTATGCCAAATGTCTAATTTCACTAATTCGTTGCACTTCCAAAGTAGCCATAATATGCCAGCGCCATATTTTAAAGCCTATGAATTACAACAAGATTTGCTCAGGTTTTATTAAGAGAAACATAATAAAATTATAATAAATAAGAAAGACAAAACATTGGAAAAGTAGCTGCTCAAGTTATAATTCATACATACGTGTTCATGGGCCTTGGAATTCATTCCAAGTTTCCACTCTTACGTGATTCTAGCCTGCTCGCTCATCATCTCCCTTCCAGAGACACCGGCCTTGCTTACCCAGCACACACAATTCTTTGTTTAAAATCCTAGCCGTTCTGCTCATGGGTTGAACTCTGATGTATCTGGAATCATTAATGCATTATTGTGTGTAGTATGTTCACACCCAACCAACAAAAACCACATACACTTCAAGATCTTACCAAATGTGGGATGTCTTCTAGAGAATCCCTGAGATTCTATACCCAGAGACTGATCTACTAGTCTCTAGATATTTAATAGAGAATCCTTGCTTCCTACCTATAATAAAGAGAACATAAAATTAAGATTAGGGAGAGTTCTAGATTTAAGCCTTAACTCTGCAACTCTAAGAGCTGGGTAATTTTAGGCAATTGTATAATGCCTTTCATACTGTAAAAGGGCCCTAGATTTATATGAAACCAAGTAATTGTGATTTCCATCTCTCCCCCAAACCCCAAGAAATGTTAGGAACTCAATCTTTTTATATTTGTTAGTTTGTTCAAAAGTCACATGTATTACTTTAAGAGTAATAAAAGAATACTTTGAAATCAGAAATTATATTCTATAATGTGCTTAAAATGGATATTGGCATATGTTAGTCCCAGAAATGATGTTTCCTAATTAATATCTTTATTTCTTTGCTATGGTCATTTTTGTTCTCATAGCATCGTTGTTCTATAACACATTCTGACTTCAAAGATTTGATAAATCAACACATTCACTTTACTGATGTCTACATAGTTTTTTAAAGTTATTCACTGGGGGAAAATGTTACAAATAATGTTATTAAATTAATTCATAAACCTGGTCATTTAAAAAATAGTGAACCAAATGTGTTATAGCAGATAGTCAACATTCTTGCATTTTACATTCTTATGTTCTACTACTTTTAACTGTCCTTTAAGGCTCAAGAGCTATAATAATTTATAATTTTGCAGAATGATTTAACCACATCATTGGCAAGTTTGTCAAACAGGAGCTAGTGACTCAACCAAGCAGACAAAACCCACACCTCAATGCACCTTTATCATGCCCTATTTGTAAGAAAAAAATAATGTGGGCTGAATCATTTGGTGAAGCAATATTCATAACATTGAGTTAGCTTAAAATATAATTTATTCCTTTCAGATGTTAAATTTCTAAATGTTTCTGTTTTTTTATTATTTGTTGGTTTATTGATTATTGGTT
This sequence comes from Smutsia gigantea, assembly GCA_032199065.1. Classification (NCBI taxonomy): domain Eukaryota; kingdom Metazoa; phylum Chordata; class Mammalia; order Pholidota; family Manidae; genus Smutsia; species Smutsia gigantea. Next base: position 418,323 of record JAVSCE010010391.1, read on the forward strand.
TCTTAAGAGACACATTTTCTAAGCATTTGATAGGTATTTTTCTTCATCTTTCCCAGTGTGTCAGCAAACAAATCTTATCTGATTTGAAAATCTGAAGAAATAATTTGCATTCTATTTTGCCTCTTTTACATAAATTTATTTTAGCTATATCATATTTTTTGCTCCCTTATACAATGAAAATCTAATAGTATGGATGGAATGCATCTGTAGTAGGAGTAGGGAGGGAGGCAGAAAAGCAGGGGATGGGAAGACAGAAAAAGAAATTAAGAGGACAAGAGTGTGCACATCCTTTTCTTTCCACAGTGGGAAAAAATGCAGCCTTTTCTTCACATAGGTATTAACACTATTTCTGTTTTCATTTATTTTCCTCTGCATACAGTAAGTCATCATTGTCATTTTTCTTACATGCTGCATTTTCTGTACATGCTGCAATAAAAACAACACAATGGTTTCTGTTATTTTCTGGGTAGTGGGCAAGAAAAAGTATCAGGTAATGGAAACAGGACTGAAGCCTGATGTCCCCATGTTCAGCCTTTGCTCAGCCTCTAACACAGTGACCAACTGAGCCTGTTTTCTCATACCAGATGCTTGCCACAAAAGAAATTTTCTTTCTTTCTCCATGTTTACTAGGGCTCATATTTAAGAATTTATATCCTTCTCTTTCACCCCAAATTCTATATTTAGATGTCTCACCAAAAAAAGTTCTCAGCAGCAACTCACTACTGTTCTGAGTTTTCAGCTCTGTTTCTGATAGATATTAAGCATATAAAATACACCAGTGGCATCTTTCTTTCCAACCTAAAGGCCTCTTCAAAGTTCTCATCTTTCTTGACGTCTGTAGGAATTGAGACTGCTAAACCTGTTGCTATTCTTGAAATGTTTTATTCCTGTGGCTTCTATAATAGCATCTCCTCCTTATATTTCTGACTATATCTCTGGCTGCCTCTTTCTTCCTTTCTTAACAGTTCCTCTTTCTATGCCTACCACGCAAGTCAAGGATTCTCATTGGTTTGCTCAACTTCCTTCACTTCATCCACCTACTTGACACAGATTGCTATGTCTTTCTTTTGAGATTTTAAAAGGATATATTTGTACTTCCCCCCATCCCAAATTTTACCAAGGTGTAATTGATCAATAAAATGGTATATTTTTAAAATGTACAATGTAAACTATACATATATTGTGAAATGATTTCCACAATCAAGTTAACACATCCATCACCTCATAGTTACCTTTTCTTAAACTTTTGTGGTGAGAATGCTTGATATTCACTCTCTTAACAAATTTCAAGTATACAGCACAGTATTATTAACTATAGTCACCATATGGTACATCAGATGCTCAGAATTTATTCATCTTATAACAGAAAGTTTGTAGGCTTTGACCTACATCTTTGCATTTCCCTCACCCCCCCCAGCCCTTGGCGACTGCCATTCTACTTTTTGTCTATGAGTTTGACATTTTCTTTCTTGAAGATTTCACACACAAGTGACCATGCAAAAGTTGTCTATCTTTGTCTGGACTATTCACCTAGCTTAATGTCCTCTGGGTTTATCCATATTGTCTTAAAGGGCAAGATTTCCTCATTTTTAAAGGCTGAATTAAAATGCTGAAATCAAGAAGTGTGAGTCTTCAATTATTGTTGTTGTTTTTTCAAGAGTGTTTGAACATCCTGGGTCTCTTGCATTTCTATGTTGTTTTGAATCGAGGGAAGGAAGGAAGCAAGGGAAGGAGGGAGGAAAAGAGCCAGCTAGGAGTCTACTAGAGATGGCATTGAATCTGTAAATAAATTTGGGGAGTGTATTCATTTTCTCTGTCTACCTTAACAAATTGCTATAAACTTGGTGGCCTGAAACAACAAAATTTTATTCTTTTATATTTTGAAAACCAAAATGCTAAAATAAGATGTTGGCTGGGTCACAGTCCCTGTGAAGACTCTAAGGAAGAACCTGTTGTCTCTTCCAGTTTTGCTGGCTGTTGGCATTCCTTAACTTGAGGCCAGATTACTCCAATTTCTACCTCTCTGGTCACATTCCCTCTCCTGTTTGTATCAAGTCTCCTTCTGCCTCACACTTAGAAGAATATTTATCTTTGGGTATTTGTACCACCCTGGATAGTCCAAGTTAGGATAATCTCCTCATCTCAAGATTCTTAAATTAATTACATGTGCAAAGACCCCTATTCCAAATAAGGTAATGTTCAGAGGTCCCACAGATTAGGAAAACAACATATCTCTTAAGGGAGGCACAATTTAGTGGACTACAAGGAGTGTTGACATCATAACAATATCACCTTCCAATCCATGAACACAGGTGTCTTTCTAGTTATTTTCTGTCTTAATGTCTTTCATCAGTTTTATAGTTTTCAGTGCATATGAATTGAACTACTTTTGTTAAATTTATTCCTAATGTGGGCACAACTGCAATATTTCCAGAATCTCTCACCTGGCCTTAGTTCATCTCCATATCAATAGGTGTTTCCACCAGGTGGAGAGAAATAGTCCATCTCCACATCAATGGTGTTTCCAAGAGGGCTGGGGAGCAAGCACACACCTGGACTGGAGAGGTTTTGGTGGGGTGTTCACAGCTGGGTCCCTAAAGAGACAGCGAGTGGGAGCAGAAAACTGCCTATAAGCAATAAACAGGTTTCTCAGGCATTACGATTAGCACACACAAAGTAGGAGGGGCACGGAGAAGGCAGTATAGCACACAGAAGACAAGTAGTGACTCTATGACATCTTACTATGCTGATGGACAGTGACTGTAATGGGGTTTGTGGTGGGGACTTGATAATGGGGGGAATCTAGTAACCACAGTGTTGCTCATGTAATTGTATATTAATGATACCAAAATAAAAATAAATAAATAAACAGGTTTCTCTCTCACTTTATTTCTCCCTTTGACTGATTTCAGCTTCAAAAGTTTATTTGCCCTGGGCTGGGAACATGTTTTCCCATGGAGCTACACTAATTATTTTATTATTTTGACGTTACGAAGAATGGAATCACTTTAATTTTCAGTGTGTATTTTTATACTATATATACACACACATACACAAACACAGACATACAAATGATTTCTGTATACTGATCTTGAGTCTTGAAACTATGTTGAATTTTTTTCTTAGCTCTAGTATCTTTTTAGTGAATGCCTTAGGATTTTTTATATACAAGATCATGTTGTCTGTAAATTGTGTAATCTGCAAGACTAAAATTAAATAATTTTATTTGTTCCATTCTAATCTGGCCACCTTTTATTTCTTTGTCTTGCCTAATTGCCCCAGCTGGCCATGCAGCACAATGATGAATAAAAATAGTAAGAATAGATATTCTTGTCTTGTTCCTGATCTTAGGGAAAAGTATTTGGTCTTTTTCACCATTAAGATTTTGTTCACTATATATTTTATAAATGCACTCAGTCATGTGGAGTAGTTTCCTTCTATTACTAGTTTCTTGAGTGTTTTTTTTTAACTATGAAAGTGTTGGATTTTTTCAAAAGCTTTTTCCACATCTATTGATATCATCATGTAATTTTTGTCTTTTACTGATGTGGTTCACTACATTGATTGTTTTTTGGATGTTAATCCAACACTGCATTCCTGTGATAAATGCCACTTGTTCGTATTGTATAATCCTTCTTATATTTGGCTAGATTCTGTTTGCTAGTATTTTGTTAAATATTTACACATCTATATATGCACTATTCATATATGTTCTTTCTGTAGGGGGTTAATTTCTTTGTCTTAAACTTTTCATAAAGTCCTTTTAAAGAATCACCCTTTTTTTGTAATTTTTCATTATTTCTAAGTACAGAAGGCATTTACCTCGTCATTTCCAAGTATGATTTAAGTTGTATCAGAAATCACATCATGAGCTTTTTCTTTATTCTAGTACTGATGCTTAAAGTTTCATTACAACTGCCTTCCTTAGAGTTAAGATGAAAGTCCTCAATAAGGAAGTGCCTATCCCCTGGTGTTTCAATACTGATTGCTGCTTTCAGAGCTGAATTTCACAGCTGAGAGTGATTCTCAGCATAGATAAGGGAAAACAGAGCAAGCAGCGCAGCTCCTTTCTCCACCTTATTCAGGGAGGGACCTTATAGTCTCTACAAATCAACACTGCTCCAGGGCTCTCCATGTTCTCTTCATCCACTACAGAGCCATGCTGAGGGAATATACAATTTATCTTTTCATATAACACTCATTGGGTCAAGGATTCATATATAAAAATACACATTACCTGCTATTCCCTAACTATGTGACTGTAGACAAGACACATAACTGGGCAACATCAGTTTCTTGGGATTGTTGTTAAGGTTAAGTAAAAGGATATATGTCAAATAACATGCACTGTACCAGATACATAATTTGCATGTAATAAATGACATCTTTTTGTTTTTAAAGGTGTGTGAGAATTAATGGAAAATATTTAGCCAAGTATCTAAGACATACAAAAAACTTCAAAACTACCCAACAGATATTGGAATTGTTGCTATTATAATGATGATGATGATATTAAAATATTAAATCCAAAAACAAAGATTCAAATCCTAGTCCTCCTACCTGCTTTCTGTGTGAGGCTGACCAAGTCTCTGAGCCTTACTTTCTTCCTCTATAATGGAGATGATGATGACCATTCCCAAGATGATTGGAGTACATTTTTTTGAGGTATCATTGATGTACAATCTTATATTGGTTTCAAGTATACAACACAGTGGTTCAACAGTTACATGCATTATTAAATCCTCACAACCACTAGTGTACTTACTTTCAACATAGGAAGATGTGAGGTTGGGGATAAAGATGGCGGCGTGAGAGGTGAGACAGAGGCTTCCTCCTAAAACCGCATATAATATGAAAATATAAGTAATACAACTACTCTTGAAAGAGCAACAAGAAAGAGGACTGCAACAAACTGAATGCACCTGGAGACAAGAGCAGCTCTCATGGAAAAGGGTAATGTACTAAAGCTGTGGTCCTGTGGGATCCAAGCCCTTCCCCCACCACAGCTCACCAGCAGGAGGAAGAGGAACAGAGCAGGGAGGGAGTGGAGATCTGGGACTGATAAATACCTAACTCTGGAGATCTGCTCTGGGAGCACAGACATACATTTCATGGTGCTTGCATGATACTCTCATAATTAGGGGGTTGGAAAGCTAAGACAGGCAGAATTCCTGGAGAGATTAAGATTCCAGTTACTTGTGGAAACCAGGGATCCATATCCAGCTGCTCTGGGACAAAAGAAAGGTGGGCAGTCTAAGACAATTCTTAACAAAGAAGCCCTTAGCAAGAGGGCTGCTACAGAGACCAGGATTTCACAGAGTTTACTGCTCAGGAGAAAGGACACGTAGACAAAATTGTCTGGATGCACTCGGCCCAGCAGATTGGGAGCTTTCACGATCTTCAGGTGCTCTAGCTCCCTGGATGCCTACACAGTTCCAAGAACCCCGTCTGTGACAGGCAGAATAGTGCACCTTTCTCCTGGCAAGCCCCACCGGGCTTGCAAACCGGCAAACATTATGCTGGCATTAGGCCAACCAGAGGGAAGATCTGTCTACAGTAACTAAAAATGCAAAACACAGAGGCTTATACCAGTGTGCCTGGCCCACTGGTTCAGGCAGTGGAGACAGGCATAGTAGCCAGGAACCAGGAAATAGCCTTTTCCTCCCCCGAGGCACCAATACCACTCCCCTACAATCCCCAACATTGCTTCAGGGGCTGAGAAGCTCCAGAGAGTAGAGCATCTGGGCACTAGACAGCATCATACACAAATATGAAACGCCAAAGGAACCTGGTCCAGAGTAAAATTATGAATACAACTCCTGAGAAAGATTTTAATGATATGGACCTCATGACTCCCTTAAAGGGTGTTCAAAATAAAAATCATTAACATGCTCATGGAGGTACGGAAAGATATTCAAGAACTCAGGAATGAATTCTGGTCGGAGATCCAATCATTGAAGAGCACAATGAACGGTATTAAAAGCAGAATGGATACAGTGGAGGAGACGATAAATGAAACAGAAACTAGAGAAGAGGAATACAAAGAAGCTGAGGCACAGAGAGAAAAAAGGTTCTCTAAGAATGAAAGAATGTTGAGAAAACTGTGTGACCAATCCTAATAGAACAATATTCGCATTATAGGGGTACCAGAAGAAGAAGAGAGAGAAAAAAGGATAGAAAATGTCTTTTAGGAGGTGATTACTGACAACTTCTCCAGTCTAGGGAAGGAGATAGTCTCTCAGGCCATGGAGGTGCACAGATCTCCCAACACAAAGGACCCGAGGAAGACAACATCAAGACATATAGTAATTAAAATGGGAAAGATCAACGATAAGGACAGACTATTAAAAGCAGTCAGAGAGAGAAATAAGATCACATACAAAGGAAAACCCATCAGGCTATCATCAGACTTCTCAAAAGAAACCTTACAGGCCAGAAGGGAGTGGCATGATGTATTTAATGCAATGAAGCAGAAGGGCCTTGAACCAAGATGACTTTATCAGGCAAGACTATCATTTAAATTTAAAGGAGGGGTTAAACAATTCCCAGATAAGAAAAAGCTGAAAGAATTTACCTCCCATAAACCATCTCTACAGTGTATTTTGGAGAGACTGCTATAGATGGAAGTGTTCCTATGGTTTAATAGCTGTCACCAGAGGTAATTAAACCACAGTAAAGAAAATAGAACAGCTGATTACTAAGAAAATACAAAATTAAATTAACTATCCCCAAAGTCAATCAAGGGATAGACAAACAGTACAGAATATGATACCTAATATATAAAGAATGGAGGAGGAAGAAAAAGGAGGAGGGAACACAAACAAACAAAAAAAGAACCTTTGGATTGTGTTTGTAATAGCATATTAAGTGAGTTGTTAGACTCTTAGATAGTAGAGAAAGTAACCTTGAACCTTTGGTAACCACGAATCTAAAGCCTGCAATTGCAATAAGTACATACCTATGCATAATTACCCTAAATGTAAATGGACTAAAGGCACCAGTCAAAAGACATAGACTCACTGAATGAATAAAAAAACAAGACCCATCTATATGCTGCCCTCAAGAGACTCACTTTAAACCCAAAGACATACATAGACTAAAAGTGAAGGGATGGAAAAAGACACTTAATGCAATGAATAGGGATAAAAAAGCAGGAGTTGCAGTACTTACATAAGACAAAATAGACTTCAAAACAAAGAAAGTCACAAGAGACAAAGAAGGACATTACATAATAATAAAGGGGTCAATCCAACAAGAAGATATAACCATCATAAATATCTGTGCACCCAACACAGGAGGTCCTACATATGTGAAACAAATATTAACAGAATTAAAAGGGGAAATAGAATGCAATGCATTCATTCTAGGACACTTCAACACACCACTCACTCTGAAGGACAGATCAACCAGACAAAAAATAAGGAGAGAGAGACACTGAACAACACGTTAGAACAGATGGACCTAACAGACATCTACAGAACTCTACACCCAAAAGCAGCAGAATACACATTCTCTCAAGTGCACATGGATCATTTTCAAGAATAGATCATATACTACGCCATAAAAAGAGCCTTGTTAATGCAAAAAGATTGAAATTGTACCAACTACTTTCTCAGACCACAAAGGAATGAAACTAGAAATGAATTACACAAAGAAAATGAAAAATTCCACAAACACATGAAGGATTAATAACATGCTCCTAAATAATCAATGGATCAATGACCAAATAAAAACAGAGATCAAGCAATATATGGAGACAAATGACAACAATAATTCAACACTACAAAATCTGTGGGACACAGTGAAGGCCATGCTAAGAGGAAACTATATTGCAATACAGGCCTACCTCAGGAAAGAAGAACATTCCCATATGAGCAGTCTAAACTCACAGTTAATGAAACTAGAAAAACAAGAACAAATGAGATCCAAAGTCAGTAGAAGGAGGGACATAATAAAGATTAGAGCAGAAATAAATAAAATCGAGAAGAATAAAACAATAGAAAGAATCAATGAAAGCAAGAGCTGGTTCTTTGAGAAAATAAACAAAATAGATAAACCCCTAGTGAGACTTATCAAGAAAAAAGAGAGTCTACTCACATAAACAGAATCAGAAATAAGAAAGGAAAAATCACTACAGACACCACAAAAAAAGAAAGAACTATTAGAGAATATTATGAAAAATTATATGCTAACAAACTGGATAACCTAGAAGAAATGGACAACTCTCTACAAAAATACAACCTTCCAAGGCTGACCCAGAAAGAAACAGAAAATCTCAATAGACCAATTACCAGCAATGAAATTGAATTGATTATCAAAAACCTACATAAGAATAAAATCCCTGGACCAGATGGCTGCACCACTGAATTTTATCAAACATTTAGGGAAGACCTAAGACCCATCCTCCTTAAAGTTTTCCATAGAGTAGAGGAAGAGGGAATACTTCCAAACTCATTCTATGAGGCCACGATCACTCTAATACCAAAACCGGGCAAGGACACCACAAAAAAAGAAAACTGCAGACCAATATCTTTGATGAACATAGATGCAAAAATACTCAACAAAATGTTAGCAAACCAAATTCAAAAGTACATCAAAAGGATCATCCATCATGATCAAGTAAGATTATTTATTCCAGGCATGCAAGGATGGTTCAACATTCGAAAATCCATCAACATCATCCATTACATCAACAAAAGGAATGACAAAAACCACATGATCATCTCCATAGGTGCTGAAAAAGCATTTGACAAGATTCAACATCCATTCATGATAAAAACTCTCAACAAAATGGGTATAGAGGGCACGTACCTCAACATAATAAAGGCTATATATGACAAACCCACAGCCAATATGATACTTAACAATGAGAAGCTGAAAGCTTTTCCTTTCAGATGGGGAACAACACAAGGATGCCCACTCTACCCACTTCTATACAACATAGTACTGGAGGTCCTAGCCATGACAATCACATAACACAAAGAAATAAAAGACATCCAGATTGGCAGGGAAGTAGTTAAACTGTCCCTGTTTGCAGATGACCTGACTTTGTACATAAAAAACCCTAAAGAATCTACTCCAAAACTACTAGATCTGATATCAGAATTCAGGAAAGTTGTGGGATACAAAATTAATATGCAGAAATCTATGGCATTCCTATACACTAACAATAACCTAGAACAGAGAGAAATCGGGAAGACAATTCCATTCAAAGTTGCATCAAGAAGAATAAAATACCTAGGAGTAAGTGAAAGACCTATACTCCAAGAACTACAAGACACTCATGACAGGAATTCAAGAAGATAAAAATAAATGAAAACACATCCCATGCTCATGGATAGGAAGAATTAATATTGTCAAAATGGTCATCTTGTCTAAAGCCATCTACAGATTTAATAAAATTCCTATCAAAATACCAACAGCATTTTTCAACAAACTAGAGAAAATCATTTTAAAATTCATATGAAACCACAAAAGACCCCGAATAGCCAAAGCAATCCTGAGAAGGAAGAATTAAGTTGGGGGGATTATGCTCCCCAACTTCTAGCACTACTACAAAGCCACAGTACTCAAGAAAATTTGGTACTGGCACAAGAACAGACCCATAGACCAATGGAACAGACTAGAGAGCCCTGATATAATCCCAACCATATATGGTCAATTAATATACGATAAAGGAGCCATGGACATACAATGGGGAAATGACAGCCTCTTCAAGAGCTGGTGTTGGCAAAACTGGACAGCTACAGGCAAAAGAATGCAACTGGATTATTGTTTAACCCCATCCACAAAAGTAACCTCAAAATGGATCAAGGACCTGAATGTAAGTCATGAAACCATAAAACTCTTAGAAGACAACATAGGCAACAATATCCTGAATATAAGCATGAGCAACTTCTTCCTGAACGCATCTCCTCAAGCAAGGGAAACAAAAGCAAAAATGAACTCATGTGACTTCATCAAACTAAAAAGTTTCTGTACAGCACAGGACACTATCAACAGAACAAAAAGGCATCCTACAGTATGGGAGAATATATTCATAAATGACGTATCAGACAAGGAGTTAACTTCAAAAATATATAAAGAACTTACACACCTCAACATCCAAAAAGAGAATAATGCAATTAAAAAATGTGCAGAGGATATGAAGAGACAGTTCTCCAAAGAAGAAATTCAGACAGGCAAAAGACACATGAAAAGATGCCCCACATCACTAATCATCAGGGAAATGCAAATTAAAACGACAATGAGATATCACCTCACACCAGTAAGGATGGCCACCATCCAAAAGACTAAGAACAACAAATGCTGGTGAGGATGTGGAGAAAGGGGAACCCTCCTGCACTGCTGGTGGGAATGTAAGTAGTTCAACCATTGTGGAAAGCAATATGGAGGTTCCTCCAAAAACTAAAAATAAAAATACCATTTGACCCAGGAATCTCATTCCTTGTAATTTACCCAAAGAATACAACTTCTCAGATTCAAAAAGACATATGCACCCCTGTGTTTATTGCATCACTTTTTACAATAGCCAAGATATGGAAGCAACCTAAGTGTCCTTCAGTAGATGAATGGATAAAGAAAAATTTGGTACATATACACAGTGGAATGCTATTCAGCCATAAGAAGGAAACAAACCTTGCCATTTGCAACAACATGGATGGAGCTGGAGGATATTATGCCCAGTAAAATAAGCCAGGCAGAGAAAGACAAGTGCCAAATGATTTCCCTCATTTGTGGAGTATAACAATGAAGCAAAACTGAAGGAATAAAATAGTAGCAGACTCAGAGAGTCCAAGAAGGGACTAGTGGTTACCAAAAGGGAGGGGTGTTGGAGGGTGGGTTGGGAGGGTGGGAGAAAGGGATTGTGGGGTATTATGTTTAGTACACATGGTGTGGGGAATCACTGGGACTGAATCGGTGTATGAGTGGGGACTTGATAATATGAGTAAATGTAGTAACCACATTGTTTTTTCATGTGAAACCTTCATAAAAGTGTATATCAATAATACCTTAATAAAAAAAAATAGGAAGATGTTACAGAATCACTGGCTGTATTCTACGTGCTGCACTCCATTCCCGTGCCCAACTTATATTATGATTACACATTTTTGTGCCCCCTTTTCCCCCTCAAGTTCACCCCTACCGCAACCCTGCCCCATTCTAACCACAAGTCACTTCTCAGTGACTAGGAGACTACCTTTATTTTGTTGATTTTGTTTTTATATTCCACAAATAAGTAAAATCAGATATATGTCTTTCTCCTTCTGGCTTATTTCACTTGGTATAATACCCTCTAGGTCCATCCCTGTGTTTACAAATGGGAGGGTTTCATTTTTGTGGCTGAATAATATTCCATTGTGTATATATACTACTACACCTTTATACATTCATCTATGGATGGACACTTTGATTGTTTCCATATCTTGGCTATTGCAAATAATGTGTCAATAAACATAGGGGTGCATATATCTTTTGGAATCAGGGATTTTATTTTTGGGGGGTAACTTCCTAGAAGTGGGATTACTGGGTTGGATGGTATTTTACTTTTAGTTTTTTGAGGAACCTCCATACTACTTTCCACAGTGGCTGCACCAAATGACAGTCCCACCAACAGTGTAGGACAGTTCCCTTTCTCTACATCCTCACCAACACTTGATATTTCTTGTCTTTTGGTTAGTGGCCATTCTAACTAGTGTGGAGAGATATCTCATTGTAGTTTTGATTTGCATTTCCCTGATGATTAGCAATTTGGGCCATCTTTTCATGTGCCTGTAGGCCTTCAGTACTTTGTCTTTGGAAAAATGTCTGTTCAGGTCCTCAGCCCATTTTTTAATAAGCTTACATGTTTTTAGGGTGCTGAGGCATGAGTTCTTTATATATTTTGTATGTTATCCCCTTATCAGATAAATTGTTTATGAACATATTCTCCCATATTGTATGCCTTTTTGTTCTGTTGATGGTATGCTTTGCTTTATAAAAGCTTTTTAGTTTGATGTAGTCCCACTTGTTCATTTTTTAGTTTGTTTCCCTTGCCTGATGATATCTGTCCAGTAAAAAATTGCTCATGCTTATGTTCAAGAGATTCTTGCCTATGTTTTCTTCTAAGAATCTTATGGTTTCATGTCTTACATTAAGGTTTTGATCCATTTCAAGTTTACCTTTGTACATGGAGTTAGACAGTAATCCAGTTTCGTTCTTTTTTTTATTAAGCTATTATTTATATACACTCTTATGAAGGTTTCACATGAAAAAACAATGTGGTTACTACATTTACCCATACCCACCATACCCCACCCCACTCAAGTCCCCACCCATACCCCATTGCAGTGACTGCCCATCAGTGTAGTAAGATGCCACAGATTCACTATTTGCTTTCTCTGTGCTACACTGTTTTCCCCATAACCCCTCACACCATGTATACTAAATATAATACCCCTCAATCCCCTTCTCCCACCCTCCCCACCCATCCTCCCACACCTCTCCCCTTTGGTAACCACTAGTCCCTTCTTGGAGTCTGTGAGACTGCTGCTGTTTTGTTCCTTCAGTTTTGCTTAATTGTTATACATCACCAATGAGGGAAATCATTTGGCACTTGTACTTCTTCTCCTAGTTTATTTCACTGAGCATAATGTGCTCCAGCCCCATCCATGTTGTTGCAAATAGTAGGATTTGTTTCCTTATTATGGCTGAATAGTATTCCATTATGTATATGTACCACATCTTTATTCCTTCATCTACTGATGGACACTTAGGTTGCTTAAATATCTTGGCTATTGTAAACACTGCTGCGATAAACACAGGGGTGCATATGTCTTTTTGAATCTGAGAAGGTGTATTCTTTGGGTAAATTCCAAGGAGTGGGATTCCCAGGTCAAATGGTATTTGTATTTTTAGGGTTTTGAGAAACCTCCATATTGCTTTCCACAATGGCTGAACTAGCTTACATTCCCACCAGCAGTGTAGGACGGTTCCCTTTTCTCCACATCCTGACCAGCATTGGTTGTTCTTGGTCTTATGGATGCTGGCCATCCTAACTGGTGTGAGGTGATATCTCACTGTGGTTTTAATTTGCATTTCCCTGAGGATTCGTGATGTGGAACAGCTTATAATGAGTCTGTTGACCATCTTAATTTCTTCTTCATAGAATTGTCTGTTCATATTGTGTGCCAATATTTTAATCAGGTTATTTGTTTTTTGGGGGTTGTAGCGTGTGAGTTTTTATATATTTTGGATGTTAACCCCTTGTTGGATATGTCATTTATAACATATTCTACCATACTGTAGGGTGCCTTTTTGCTCTGTTGATGGTGTCCTTTGCCATAAAGAAGCTTTTTAGTATGATGTAGTTCCATGTGTTCATTTTCACTTTTGTTTCCCTTGCTCGACGAGATGTGTTCAGGAAGAAGTTGCTCGTGTTTATATTCAGGAGATTTTTCCCTATGTTTTCTTCTAATGGTTTTATGGTTTCATGACTGACATTCAGGTATTTGATCCATTTTGAGTTTACTTTTGTATGTGGGGTTAAACAATAACCCATTTTCATTTTCCTGCATTTAGCTGTCCAGTTTTGCCAACACCAGCTGTTGAAGAGGCTGTCATTTCCCCATTGTATGTCCATGGCTCCTTTATCGTATATTTGGGTTTATATCTTGGCTCTCTTTTCTGTTCCATTGGTCTATGGGTCTGCTCTTGTGCCAGTACCAAATTGTCTTGATTACTGTGGCGTCATAGTAGAGCTTTAAGTTGGGGAGCATAATCCCAACTGCTTTTTTTTTCCTCCTGAGAATTGCTTTGGCTATTTGGGGTCTTTTGTCATTCCATATGAATTTTAGAACTATTTGCTCTAGTTCATTGAAGAATGTTGTTGGTATTTTGATAGGGATTGCATTGAATCTGTAGATTGCTTTAGGCAGGGTGGCCATTTTGACAATTTTAAATCTTTCTAACCATGAATATGGGATGTGTTTCCATTTATACCTATCTTCTTTAATTTCTCTCATGAGTGTCTTGTACTTTTCAGAGTATAGGTTTTTACCTTCCTTGGTTACATTTATTCCTAGGTCTTTTATTCTTTTTGATGCAACTGTGAATGGAATTGCTTTCCTGATTTCTCTTTCTGCTAATTCATTGTTAGTGTATAGGAATGAAACAGATTTCCGTGTATTAATTTTGTATCCCAGAACTCTGCTCAATTCAAGTATTATATCTCGTAGTTTTAGAGTGGATTCTTTAGGGTTTTTTATTACAATATCATGTAATCTGTAAACAGGGACAATTTAACTTCTTCCTTGCCAATCTGGTTGCCTTTTATTTCTTTGTGTTGTCTGATTGCCGTGGCTAGGACCTCCCATACTATGTTAAATAGAAGTGCAGAGAGTAGTCATCTTTGTCTTGTTCTTGATCTTAAAGGAAAAGCTTTCAGCATCTCACTGTTAAGTATAATGTTGGCTGTGGGTTTATCATATATGGCTTTATTATGTTGAGTTACTTGCCCTCTATACCCATTTTGTTGAGAGTTTTTATTATGAATGGATGTTGAACTTTGTCGAATGATTTTTCAGCATCTATGGAGCTGATCATGTGGTTTTTGTCCTTTTATTTGTTGATGTGGTGGATTATGTTGATGGATTTTTTATGTACCATCCTTGCATCCCTGGAATAAATCCTACTTGATCATAATGGATGATCTTTTTGATGTATTTTTGAATTCTGTTTGCTAATATTTTGTTGAGTATTTTTGCATCCATGTTCATCAGGGATATTGGTCTGTAATTTTCTTTTTTTGTGGTGTCTTTGCCAAGTTTTGGTATTAGAGTGATGCTGGCCTCATAGATTGAGTTGAGGAGTATTTCCTCTTCTACTATTTGGAAAACTTTAAGAAGGATGGGTATTAGGTCTTCACTAAATGTTTGATAAAATTCAGCATTTAAGCTATCTTGTCCAGAGGGTTTTTTCTTAGCTAGTTTTTGGTTTACCAATTCAATTTCGTTGCTGGTAATTTGTCTGTTGAGATTTTCTGTTTCTTTCTGGGTCAGCCTTGGAAGGTTGTATTTTTCTAGAAAGTTGTCCATTTCTTCTAGGTTATCCAGTTTGTTAGCATATAATTTTTCATTGTATTCTCTAATAATTCTTTTTATTTCTGTGGTGTCTGTAGTGATTTTTCCTTTCTCATTTCTGATTCTGTTTATGTGAGTAGACTCTTTTTTTCTTGGTAAGTCTGTCTAGGTGGTTATCAATATTGTTTTCTTTCCTAAAGAATGAGCTCTTCTTTCATTGCTTCCTATTGTTTTATTCTTCTCAACTTTATTTATTTATGCTCTAATCTTTATATGCCCCTCTTTCTACTGACTTTGGGCCTCATTTTTCTTCTTTTTCTAGTTTCATTAACTGTGAGTTTAGACTGTTCATATAGGATTGTTCTTCTTTCCTGAGGAAGGCCTGTATTGCAACTTTCCTCTTAGCATGGCCTTCACTGTGTCCCACAGATTTTGTAGTGTTGAATTATTGTTGTCATTTGTCTCTATATATTGCTTGATCTCTATTTTTATTTGATCATTGATCCATTGGTTACTTAGGAGCATGTTGTGAAGCCTCCATGCGTTTGTGGGATTTTTCATTTTCTTTGCATAATCATTTTCAGTTTCATATCTTTGTGGTCTGAGAAACTGGTTGGTACAATTTCAATCTTTTTGAATTTACTGAGGCTCTTTTTGTGGTTTAGGATATGATCTATTTTTTTTAATGTTCCATGTGCACTTGAGAAGAATGTGTATCCTGTTTCTTTTGGGTGAAGTGTTCTGTAGATGTCTGTTAGGTCCATCTGTTCTAATACTTTGTTGAGTGCCTCTGTCTCTTTACTTATTTTCTGTCTGGTTGATCTGTCCTTCAGAGTGAGTGATGTGTTAAAGTCCCCTAAAATGAATGCTTTGCATTCTATTTTACCCTTTAATTCTGTTAGTATTTGTGTTACATATGTAGGTGTTCCTGTGTTGGGGGCATAGATATTTATATTGGTTGTAACTTCTTCTTGGATTCACCCCTTTAGCATTATGTAATGTCCTTCTCAGTCTCTTGTGAGTTTCTTTATTTTGAAGTTCTTTTTGTCTGATACAAGTACTGCAACTCCTGAATTTTTCTCCCTTTAGTTGCATGAAATAGCTTTTTTCATCCTTTCACTTTTACTCTGTGTATATCTTTGAGTTTCAAGTGAGTCTTTTGTAGGCAGCATATAGATGCATCCTGTTTTTTTATCCATACAGTAAGACTAGGTATTTTAATTGGTGCATTCATACCATTTACATTTAGGGTGATTATAAATAGGTGTGTACTTATGGCAATTGCAGGCTTTAGATTCGTGGTTAGCAAAGGTTCAAGCTTAACTTCCTTACTATCTAAGAATCTAACTAACTCACTTAGTACACTAGTACAAACACAATGTAAAGGTTCTCTTTTTTTCTTCCTCTTTTTTCTTCCTCCTCCATTCTTTATATATTAGGTATCATATTCCGTAGTGTTTGTCTATCCCTTGATTGACTTTGAGGATAGTTTTAGTATTACATTTGCTTAGTAATTAGCTGTTCTACTTTCTTTACTATGGTTTTATTACCTCTGGTGACAGCTATTAAACCATAGGAACACTTCCATCTATAGCAGCCCCTCCAAAATACACTGTAGAGATAGTTTATGGGAGGTAAATTCTCTCAGCTTTTGCTTATCTGGGAATTGTTTAATCTCTCCTTCAAATTTAAATGATAATCTTGCCAGATAAAGTATTCTTGGTTCGAGTCCCTTTTGCTTCATTGCATTAAATACATTATGCCACTCCCTTCTGGCCTGTAAAGTTTCTGCTGAGAAGTCTGATGATAGCCTGATGTGTTTTCCTTTGTATGTGATCTTATTTCTTCTCTGGCTGCTTTTAATACTCTGTATTTATCCTTGATCTTTACCATTTTAATTACTATGTGTCTTAGTGTTTTCTTCATTGGGTCCCTTGTGTTGGGAGATCAGTGTTCCTCCATGGCCTCAGTGACTTCCCTCAGAGTGGGGAAGTTTTCAGCAATCACCTCCTCAAAGACATTTTCTATCCCTTTTTCTCTCTTCTGTTTCTTCTCATACCCCTGTAATGCGAATATTGCTCTTTTTGGATTGGTCACACAGTTCTCTCAATATTCATTCATTCCTAGAGATCCTTTTTTCTCTCTGTGCCTCAGCTTCTTTGTATTCCTCTTCTCTCATTTCTAATTCATTTATCATCTCCTCCACCATATTTAATCTGCTTTTAAAACCTTGCATTGTATGTTTCATTTCTTATACTGTTTTCCATAATGATTGCATCTCTGACTGGAATTCATTCCTGAGTTCTTGAATATTTTTCTGTACTCCCATGAGCATGTTAATGATGTTTATTTCGAAATCTATTTCAGGAAGATTCATGAGGTCTATTTCATTTGAATCTTTCTCTGGTGTTGTATTCATAATTTTCCTTTGAACCAGGTTCCTTTGATATTTCATGTTTGTATGTGGCATCCTGTAGTGCCCAGAAGCTCTACTCTCTGGAGTTGCTCACCCCCTGGAGCAATGTCGGGGGTTGCAGGGGAGTGGTTTTGGTGCCTGGTGGGAGGAAAGAGCTGTTTCCTCCTTCCCGGATTCTATGCCTGTCTTCACTGCCAGAACCACTTGGCCGAGCACACAGGTATAAGGCTCTATGCTTTGCATTTGTAGCTGCTGTAGATGGGGCTTCCCTCTGGCTGGCCTAAACCCAGGGTAGGGTTTGCCTGTTTGCGAGACAGGTTGGGCTGGCTGGGAGAATGGTGCAGTAGGCTGCTTATCACAGTGGGGTCCCTGGGGCTGTGTAGCCTGCCAGGGGGCTGGACTGCCTGAAAATCGTGAAAGTTCCCAACCTGCTGGGCAGAGTGCACCCAGACAATTTTGTTTACCTGTACTTTCTCGTGAGCAGTAAGTTCTGTGCAATCCTTGCCCCTTTAGCAGCTCTCTCACTGTTAGGAAGTCTCTCAAGCTGCCTGCCTTTCCTTTGTCCCAGAGCAGCCGGATATGGATCCTGCTTTCCACAAGCAGCTGGATTCTCAGTCTGTCCAGGAATTCTGCCTGTCTTAGCTTTCCTTGCCCCTAATCACGAGAGCACCATGAAAGCACCATGAAATGTAGGTTTGTGCTCCCAGAGCAGATCTCCAGAGCTAGGTGTTCAGCAGTCCAGGCCTCCACTGCCTCCCTGCTCCTTTTCTCTTCCTCCTGTTGGTGAGCTGTAGTGGGGGAAGGGCTTGGGTCCTGCCAGGCCCCAGCTTTGATATGTTACCCTGTTCCGTGAGGTTTATTCTTTTCTCCAGGTGTATGCAGTCTGGTGCAGCCCTCTTTCCTGTTGCTCTTTCAGGATTAGTTGTATTAATTATATTTTCCTATTATATGCAGTTTTAGGAGGAAGCCCCTGTCTCACCTCTCACACTGCCATCTTTAATCCAATCCAATCTAATTTCATTCTCTTACATGTAGCTCTCCAGTTTACCCAACACCAGTTGTTGAAGAGGCTGTCTTTTCCCCATTGTGTATTTATGGCTCCTTTATTTTATATTAATTGACCATATGTGTGTGAGTTTATACCTGGGCTATTTTGTTCCATGGATCTATGCATTTGTTCCTAATCCAGTTCCATACTGGTTTGAGTACTGGTGCTTTGCAGTATAACTTGAAGTCAGGGAGCATAATCCCCCCAGCTTTGTTCATTTTTTCTCAGGATTCCTTTTGCTATTTGGCATCTTTTGTGGTTCCATATGAATTTTAGGATTATTTTCTCTGTTCATTGAGAAACCAAGATTACTGGGATGATCAAATGAAATTTTATTTATGATAGCACTGTTTATAGTATAAAGCCAGGCACCAATGTTTTTTTATTGTCATAATTGATACACTGTGACTCAACTGAACAACCATTCAGTTAGCTTTGAATCAAAATCACATGAATTTTAATATATCATTGGATGAATATGGGATAATTGGGTTGTTTAAGAATTTTTCAGCTATCCATAATATCTGCTTTAACAATGAAGGATTTAAAGGTCAAAATAATCTCTCTGTAATAACACTGAGAAAAAAAAGTCGTTTGGGATAATATTAAAACTCAAATTTTATCTGGTAAAATCTACATAGCAGCTTTAAAAATAAGTTCAAGTTGGAAGACAGGGGAGAGGATAAAGGGCATAGGGTCAGAGAAACAAAGTAATTCTATTTTCTGTTTCTGTGCTAAATGAAACCTTTATTAAGATGTATCTGTCAAAATGCCCAGCCTAACCCACAACAGGCATCCTAACTTTTCCTGTAAACAGGTAATCCCAGGGGCAAGGTTCCAACCCATGGTTACCTAAGAGCTTCTATACAGTAGCCTAGTAAAGTTTTTCAAAAGCAACTTCTAAACAAATAATAAACATAGGATGATGCCTGTGTGACCCCAGGCAAATCATTTACCACCACTGAGCCTCATTTTTTCCCATTAGCAAAGTAATACTGCCCCATCTACCTGCAAAATGTTGTTAGGATAAAGGAGTTGATTCTCCAAAGCACAGGGAGTTCCTCAGATGAAACATGCTCTATAAATGCAAAGTGCAATCATTTAATAATTTATAAGTTCTTATGTTTCTATTTTGTTTTGATTTTGATACCAAGATCTGGAATGGTTATTTTAGAGACTTTGTTTTCCCTGTTCAATCTTTTCACTTACATAAGAAAGAGTTGCATACCTATAAAGTCTTACTACAACTTCATAGTCACCAGCACATAAAACAGTAACTGTGGGAAAACTCTGTGAAGTTCTACCATAGCTAGAGTCTGAGATTTGTCTTCATCCTATCCTAATGTGATAGGTATATAAGTTTTGTATCCATTCAGTAAGTATTTATTGAGCCTCAACTTCCAGTCAGAAAATGTATAAGCCCTGAGAATATTCAAAAGACAAAGACAGCTCCCACCTTGGAGACAATCTAATTAGGAAGACACAAAAACAGTTAATATGTAGAATTTTTACAATGGAGTATTTTCAAAATATTATTGGAACATGACAGTGGAAACGACTAATTTGTTGTTTGGTTTAGTTCTAATTGATAAGAGCCACATAGACCAATTACAGCTGTTAGAGGCCCTTTGGAGCATTTAATAACTGGAAGCTAAGCAGTGGATAATCCAAGAATACTAGCCTGGGATTTAGCAGACCTAAGATTTGAGCCCATTTCTACCATTACTTAGCACAGTGAGCCTTAATCTCACCATCTGTATAATGAACTGGTTTCCTAGGTGACTAAGTTTCCTTCCAGTTTCCACAGTCATACAACCTTTTTAATATTGAATTTCTTGCTATTTATCCTTCTCTTCATCTCCTCAGCCTTGTGTCTTTAAATCATTTGAAGTTAAGAGAAATTTGTTTTTCATTTTCCTTTATGGTAGAAAACCACTATTATCATCAGGCTCTATGAGAAGTACATGAAGCACATCCAGAAACTGAGATTTCAAACTGACCCTTCAGAAACCAACAAAAACCTGCCCATTTTTATGCTTTTTGCTTTCTGGAAGATGCCTCTGCTCTGTTAAATGTTTTTATAAGCTTACCAAACAGATTAGTGTAAGTGGAGTGACAGTGCCAAGAACATTAGCGTGTGTGAATGACAAAGCTTCCCGAAAGGAAATGGATGAACAAGGTGGCGAACTTGGCTGCCTATGAAGAATTGATCAACAAAGTACAAAATAATGAACAGCCCTAGGATATTTCCACTACTTGAGAAAAGAAAATAGATTATTTTCCATTTCAAAATCTCTGTCGTTAACACTGAAAATGTTTATGCCTCTATGACTCTGAAGAATTTTCAAGTCAGGACTCACTAGCAGAACAGAGCTCACCGTCAAATAGTTCAGACTGCCAGAGAAGGGCCAGGAACTGACATGAAATGAACGGTCTGTTGGGTTTAAAATTTCACAAAAAATAGGTATTTAAACAAGCCATTATTTGAGGATGGCAAGAGATGAGGGAAATACTTGGGTTCCTCCCTACCCTTAGTTTCAACTCTGGATTTTAAAGAAATAAAGGCAGATTTAGATTAATGGTTTAATCAAAGCCCACATGTCTGTGAGCTCATGTCATTTTTCCTTTGCAGCCAGCTTAGCATCCTAGCAAGCCGGGAGCACAGGCTCTGTTGGCAGAAGAACAGCCCTAGCACAGTCTCTCTGCTACTCTTCCCAGGCATCCTCCTGTGTCTGGGTGCCGGTAACCCCAGCCCCACATGTCAGCGAGGCCATCAGACAAGGGCACTCCACTCCCGGGGGATTCTTTCCCTATCACCATGTTATTTTGACGTTACTTCTGATTATCCTTTTGAGGGTTTCAAATTGACATTTCAAGGGACATCAGACTCAAACCTGGTTTGTCATCATGGATGTGCTTTGCCTCTCCTTTTAAAAGAAAAGCTTAAAGCTCAGTAATTAAAATGCTGATTCACTTTTAAATACTGAACTGTTTTATTCTGCTTCGCAGACCTTCATGCTTCAAGCTGTGATTCTTTATGGAGGGACGCGGGGTGTTTCTTCTTATTTTCAAATGTGGAGAATTAAGAAAAAGGGTACGTTAAGCTCAGCTGGACGCCCCAGGGGGTCAGGCACACAGATGAGTCCCGAGGAGGAGTGTCAGCTCTGCGAGGCACAGACCTGTGCAGATGCCGATGGCTGGGGGACACTGGAGCGCCGACCTTCGGGTGGCGAGTGGGAGCACGCATAGAGAGGAGACTGGCGAAATGGGAAGGAGCCAGACCACAGGAAGGACTTTTATTTAATTCGAAGAGTAACAGGAAGACAGTCAAGGTTTTAACGAGTTCTGATATGATCTAATATATTTTTAAAATATGTATGTTTAAAAGATTTTAATTACTAATCAATATGCATATGTACATATAATAGATAATACAATCAGTGCTTACTATGTGCCAGATAATTTCGAAGGGCTTTACAAAGTATCATATGAGCTAGGAATAATTGTCATCCCTTTTCATAGATAAGGAAGCTGAGGCACAAAAGTAAGTTGCCCAAGGTAGCACACCTTTCCAGTGGAAGAGCTATGGGTGCCTAAGCAGTGTGAGTGAAGCACTAGCGTCTTTTAACCACTGGTATACAGCATGAAATCACGACCAGTCAGTCCAAGGTGTCTGGTACTACCCTATACCCACAACACAAATTGTCTTCCAAAGAATTCATATAGCATTCATTTCACTTTTTAGTCTTCTAGGTAGACATTATGAAGTATGAATTCTGGACCTTCCACTATTTTCCATTTTCCCAGAAAATGAGGGGTTTCAGGTAGTTATGGTAAGTGTGCCTCAGCGCCTTACATGAATTTTCCTTGGGAGCACCTCACAATAATGCTACTGATGCTATAACAAGTGACAAGTCAAAAATGCTGAAATGCCCTAAATTATGTGACATAAAGGCCAGTGACTGAGGGAAAGAGACAAAGAAATGTCACCAGTCAACAACCGGGGATCATAGCTAACCAGAAACTCTACGTTCCTCGATGAAGTGATTTCAGCAACCTTCTAGAAAGCCCCCAGGACCAGTGCATCCCCCTTGCATGTGACTGGGTCTGACCATCATCGACAGCCAGTCCCCGAGCCTTCTCTGTGGCCTAGCCTCCCATCCCCAGGATCGCCCTTTTTGCATTAGCCTTCCTTCCTTTATCTGTAGCCAATGCAAATTTAAAGAACTTTCTTTCCTTGACACCCGACTTAATGTGCCCTGTTTCTTGAGTCTGGAGGACAAGCTGTTTCTGTGAACTGGCCTTGCTGCTAGTGAAGCAGATGTTTCCTGTCCCAGGACCCAGTCCTTATCTGGCTGCATCTGTAATAGCTCAATAAACCCTTTCATTTTAAAGATCACTTGGTCTCTAGAGTTTCTCATTTGTCACAAGTAATGTGGTACATAAGGCAAAATACCCTTTACCCTCAAAGGTCCCCTTTCACTTCTTGCTTTAACTCACACACAATATTCTCTTAGGGTACTTCTTTTTAGCCTCTGTAACTGTTATAGCATCTCCTAAAGGTACAAGAGGTGTCCACTTTGCTCTTGTAGGTCACTATTAGACCAATTTCCTTGTTCCTCAAATTCCACCTGCTACTCCTCCTCATTAAGTCACCCAGGGACTTTCCTGAGACGGCTGACCAGTGGCCACCACTTCCCTGTGGCAGCAGTTCCTTGTCGCCTCCACACCGCCCAACCTGGATTCCATTACTCATCATCACACTCTGGCAAATACTTCATCTGGCCCTCCCTCTTCCCATTGCACTTGATTAGCAGAGCCCTGAGTAAACTCAGCCACTTGCTTTATCAGTCCCTCCTTTTTGAAACTAGAGAAGAGCTGCAGCACTTTAAATTTGTGACTTCCAGTTTAAAATACACTTCTGATTCCACTTCTGCCCCAAGTGTGTGTCTGCCCAGGCCACAGGTAAACTGTTTGGGAAATTTTAAAATGCCTAGGCCCTACCTTACACTGATTAAACCTGTCTCTAAGGGTTAAAGTTCAGAGTGTCTTTAAGGTGCTTGGATGATCCTAATGCACAGCCAAGGTTAAAAAAATCACTGCTTTTAGCACTTTCAGCTGCTGATCTTGTGTCACACTTCTGTGAAGAACAGAAAACACTAGATAAGAATCCTTTCATCACTTCCGAGAAGATGGCGGTGTGAGCAGGGCGGCAGAAATCTCCTCACAACACTATATTTAACTACGAAAAAACAGAAAATACATCTATTCCTAAAAGAGAGACGAGAATACAAAGGAAAGCGCACAGCGTGCAGCTACACCCGAGAGGACTCGGCACCCCAAGAGGCGGTCTTAAAGAGCCCAGCTGACATACGTGGCAACTATCAGTGACCAAATTATACAGCCATGAAAAGACAGAGGAATATGGTTCAGACAAAAATCAAACAGACAACCCCAGAGAGGGAGTCTGAAGGGGTGGAAATGCACAGCCTCCTGAAAAAGAATTCAGAATAAAAGTCATAACCATGCTGATGGACCTACAGAGAAATGTGGAAGAGCTGAGGGAGGAAGTGAGGGAAGTGAGGAAAGACAATACAGAAACCAGACAAGCGATCGACGGGCTTAACAGCAGAATGGATGAGATGCGAGAGACTGTTAATGGAATAGAAAACAGAGAAGAGGAGTACAGAGCAGCTGAGGCAGAGAGAGATAAAAGGATTTCTAGGAATGAAAGAATATTAAGAGAACTGTGTGACCAATCCAAACGGAACAATATTCGCATTATAGGAGTACAAGAGGAAGAAGAGAGAGAAAAAGGGATAGAAAGTGTCTTTGAAGAAATAATTGCTGAAAACTTTCCCTCGCTGGGGAAGGAAGTAGTCTCGCAGTCCACCGAAGCTCATAGATCTCCCAACACAAGGGACCCAAGGAAGACAACACCAAGACACATAATAATTAAGATGGCAAAGATCAAAGATAAAGACAGGGTATTAAAGGCAGCTAGAGAGAGAAAAAAGATCACCTACAAAGGAAAACCCATCAGACAATCATCAGACTTCTCAACAGAAACCTTACAGGCCAGAAGAGAATGGCATGATATATTTAACGTTATGAAACAGAAGGGCCTCGAACCAAGAATATTGTATCCAGCACGATTATCATTTAAATATGATGGAGGGATTAAACAATTTCCAGATAAACGAAAGTTAAGAGAGTTTGCGTCTCATAAACCACCACTACAGGATATCTTAAATGGACTGCTCTAGAGGGAAGCACACCTAAGGCTAAAAAGACATCACCAGAGAAAAAAAAATCATAGCAAAGAAAGCAGACCATCCAAATACCAACTAAAGGCAAAGAATAAAACACCTATTATAGAAAGAATGGAGGAGGAGGAATAAGAAGGGAGAGAAAGAAAGAAACATCAGACTGTGTTTACAATAACTTAACAAGAAAGTTAAGTTAGATTGTTAGATAGTAAAAAAGCAACCCTTGAACCCATGGTAAGCACGAATCTAAAGCAAGCAATGGCAATAAGTACATACCTATCAATAATCACCCTAAATGTAAATGGACTGAATGCACCAATCAAAAGACACAGAGTAACAGAATGGATAAAAAAGCAAGACCCATCTATATGCTGCCTACAAGAAACTCACCTCAAATCCAAAGATATACGCAGACTAAAAGTGAAGGGATGGAAAAAGATATTTCATGCAAACAACAAAGAGAAAAAAGCAGGTGTTGCAGTACTTGTATCAGACAAAATAGACTTCAAAACGAAGAAAGTAGCAAAAGATAAAGAAGGACATTACATAATGATAAAGGGGTCAGTCCAACAAGAAGATATAACCATTATAAATATGTATGCACCCAACACAGGAGCGCCAGCATATGTGAGACAAATACTAACAGAATTAAAGGAGGAAATAGACAGCAATGTATTCATCTTAGGAGACTTCAACACACCACTCACTCCAGAGGACAGATCAACCAGACAGAAAATAAGTAAAGACACAGAGGCACTGAACAACACACTAGAACAGATGGACCTAACAGACATCTACAGAAGTCTACACCCAAAAGCAACAGGATACACATTCTTCTCAAGTGCACATGGAACATTTTCCAGAATAGACCACATACTAGGCCACAAAAAGAACCTCAGTAATTTCAAAAATATTGAAATCCTACCAACCAACTTCTCAGATCACCAAGGTATAAAACTAGAAATAAATTTTAGAAAGAAATCAAAAAGGCTCATAAATACATGGAGACTTAACAACACTCTCCTAATTAATCTGTGGGTTAACGACCAAATCAAAACAGAAATCAAAGAATATATGGAGACTAATGACAACAACAACACAAAGCCACAACTTCTGTGGGACGCAGCAAAGGCAGTTCTAAGAGGAAAGTATATTGCAATCCAGGCCTATTTAAAGAAGGAAGAACATTCCCAAATGAATAGTCTAAAGACACAATTACTGAAATTGGAAAAAGAAGAACAAATGAGGCCCAAAGTCACCAGAAGGAGGGACATAATAAAGATTAGAGAAGAAAGAAATAAAATTGAGAAGAGTAAAACAATAGAAAAAATCAATAAAACCAAGAGCTGATTCTCTGAGAAAATAAACAAAATAGATAAACTCCTAGCCAGGCTCATTAAGAGAAAAAGAGAATCTACACACATAAACACAATCAGAAATGAGAAAGGAAAAATCACGACGGACCCCATAGAAATACAAAGAATCATAAGAGAATATTATGACAACCTATATGCTAACAAGCTGGAAAACATAGAAGAAATGGACAACTTCTTAGAAAAATACAAACTTCCAAGACTGACCAAGCAAGAAAAAGAAAAACTAAACAGACCAATCACCAGTGACGAAATCGAACTGGTAATCAAAAAACTACCCAAGAACAAAACCCCTGGGCCTGATGGATTCACCTCTGAATTCTACCAGACATATAGAGAAGAAATAACACCGATTCTCCTTAAAGTTTTCCAAAAAATAGAAGAGGAGGGAATACTTCCAAACTCATTCTATGAAGCCAGCATCACTCTAATACCAAAACCGGGCAAAGACCTCACCAGAAAAGAATATTACAGACCAATATCCCTGATGAACGTAGATGCAAAAATACTCAGCAAAATATTAGCAAACCGAATTTAAAAATACATCAAGGGGATCATACACCACGATCAAGTGGGATTCATACCAGGGATGCAAGGATGGTACAACATTCGAAAATCCATCAACATCATCCACCACATCAACAAAAAGAAGAACAAAACCACATGATCATCTCCATAGATGCTGAAAAAGCATTTGACAAAATTCAGCATCCATTCCTGATTAAAACTCTCAACAAAATGGGTATAGAGGGCAAGTACCTCAACATCATAAAGGCTATATATGACAACCCACAGCTAACATCATACTTATCGGCGAGACGCTGAAAGCTTTTCATCTAAGATCGGGAACAAGACAAGGATGCCCACTCTCCCCACTGTTATTCAACATAGTACTGGAGGTCCTAGCCACGGCAATCAGACAAAACAGAGAAATAGAAGGCATCCAGATTGGTAAAGAAGAAGTCAAATTGTCACCATTTGCAGATGACATGATACTGTACGTAGAAAACCCTAAAGATTCCATTCCAAAACTACTAGAACTAATATCTGAATTCAGCAACGTTTCAGGATACAAAATTAACACACAGAAATCTGTTGCTTTCCTATACACTAATGATGAACTAACAGAAAGAGAAATCAGAAAAACAATTCCATTCACAATTGCATCAGAAAGAATAAAATACCTAGGAATAAACCTAACGAAGGAAGTGAAAGACCTGTACTCTGAAAACTACAAGACACTCCTAAGAGAAATTAAAGAGGACACTAACAAATGGAAATGCATCCCATGCTCTTGGCTAGGAAGAATAAATATTGTCAAAATGGCTATACTACCTAAAGCAATCTACAGATTCAATGCAATCCCTATCAAACTACCAACAGCTTTCTTCAATGAACTGGAACAAATAATTCTAAAATTCATATGGAACCACAAAAGACCCCGAATAGCCAAAGCAATCCTGAGAAGGAGGAATAAAACGGGGGGAATTACACTCCCTGACTTCAAGCTCTACTACAAAGCCACAGTAATCAAGACAATTTGGTATTGGCACAAAAACAGACCCACAGACCAGTGGAACAGAATAGAAAATCCAAACATTAACCCAAACATATACAGTCAATTAATATTTGATAAAAGTGCCTTGGATATACAATGGGGAGATGACAGCCTCTTCAGCAGCTGGTGTTGGAAAAACTGGACAGCTACATGTAAGAGAATGAAACTGGACTACTGTCTAGCCCCATACACAAAGGTAAACTCAAGGTGGATCAAAGACTTGAATGTAAGTCATGAAACCGTAAAACTCCTAGAAAAAAACATAGGCAAATATCTCTTGGACATAAACATGAGCAACTTCTTCATGAACATATCTCCCCGGGCAAGGGAAACAAAAGCAAAAATGAACAAGTGGGACTATATCAAGCTGAAAAGCTTCTGTACAGCAAAGGACACCATCAGTAGAACAAAAAGACATCCTACAGTATGGGAGAATATATTCATAAAAAACGTATCTGATAAGTGGTTGACATCCAAAATATATAAAGAACTCATACACCTTAACAAACAGAAAGCAAATAATCCAATTAAGAAATGGGCAGAGGACATGAATAGACACTTCTCCAAAGAAGAAATTCAGATGGCCAACAGGCACATGAAAAGATGCTCCACATCGCTAATCATCAGAGAGATGCAGATTGAAGCCACTGTGAGATATCACCTCACACCGGTGAGGATGGCCAACATCCAAAACACAAACAACAACAAATGTTGGCGAGGATGTGGAGAAAAGGGAACCCTCCTACACTGCTGGTGGGACTGCAAATTAGTTCAACCATTGTGGAAAGCAGTATGGAGGTTCCTCAAAAAACTCAAAATAGAAATACCATTTGACCCAGGAATTCCACTCCTAGGAATTTACCCTAAGAATGCAGCAGCCCAATTTGAAAAGGACAGATGCACCCCTATGTTTAATGCAGCACTATTTACAAAACCAAGAAATGGAAGCAACCTAAGTGTCCATCAGTAGATGAATGGATAAAGAAGAAGTGGTACATATACACAATGGAATATTATTCAGCCATAAGAAGAAAACAAATCCTACCATTTGCAACAACATGGATGGAGCTAGAGGGTATTATGCTCAGTGAAATAAGCCAAGCCGAAAAAGACAAGTATCAAATGATTTCACTCATATGTGGAGTATAAGAACAAAGAAAAAAACTGAAGGAACAAAACAGCAGCAGACTCACAGAACCCCAGAATGGACTAATAGTTACCAAAGGGAAAGGGACTGGGGAAAATGGGCGTGAAGGGAGGGATAAGAGGGAAAAAGGGGCATTACGATTAGCAGATGTAATGTTGGGGCGGCACGGGGAGGGCAGTACAACTCAGAGAAGACAAGTAGTGATTCTATAGCATCTCACTACGCTGATGGACAGTGACTGTAATTGGGTTATTGGGGGGGACCTGATGAAGGGGTAGTTTAATAATCGTAATATTGCACATGTAATTGTAAATTAATGATAATAAAATAAATTATATAAAAAAAAGAATCCTTTCATCTTCCTGCAGCATATCCACAAAAATCCGTCAATTCTATCTCCAGACCATGTCACATATCTTCCACATCTCCCCTTCTCCAAGGCCGCAACCCTGGCCCAACCACCTTCATCTCATATGGTATGTCTGGATACTTCCCACGGGCCTCCATAATTCTGCGTCTACAGACCATTCTGCACCCAGCATCTAGGCTGACTTTGTAAATTTTAACAACACTGTGAGTTCTCATCTAAGAATGCAATACAAACTCTCTGCTAAGGCCTTTGTTGTCTGTGAGATCACTCTCCTGTTTAACTACCAGATCCCATTCATCTTCATCGTAGGGCCCTCTTCTCCTCTCACCATCTAATTCAAACACTAGCCTCCATCATTCCCTAAATCAGGGGCCTCCCACACTTGTTGCTTCTGGCATGACCCCTGGGCTACCCTCGACCCCACCTCCTCCTTTAACTCAGCTAACTCCTACTCATAGGCTTTCCACCCAAATAGCTCTTCCACATAGAGAATGTGTCTGTTTCCCAATAAAACTTTGTTACTCCTACTTTTCTTTCTCTTAACAGCCTGAATTTTCTTTCTTAATCTTCTCACTTTTTGTAACTATGTTTCATGTTTATGTTTAGACATTTAATGGATATAGGCTTCAAGAGGTCAGGAACCACACTGAATTACTCTCCACTATACACAAAGTGCCTATCACATGGTAGAAAAAGCAATCCCATCTGCCTATCATTTGCTATATTGAAAAAATTAATTTTAAGTCACCTTGAGCTGGTTTTCTAGGGAGTCTTGGCAACTGATTCCTAACAATTTTCTAAAAAATTAAGCCAAAATAATTATTTATTATGATTATAATGTTATCAAACTATATTAGAGGTAATTCCAATTTGATTATACCTTCAATCAGGTCATGTGTAAAGCATTCTTTTTCACAATAATTCATGCATAATGCTTCCCGATACCCATATTATAGCCTGTTCTGCAATTACTACACACCCACTATTAAATTCACAACAGCATGTTTCCATCTAATAAGTGAATTATCTTTATTTTCCATTATCACTTTGATCAAATAAAATATTTATACACTAATTCAACTGTACTAGTCAAGTCAAAGGACCGTATTTTGGCTATACCAGTCATTATATTGAAAGCATTCTCAATTTATCTTACTTTTATCTGTACAGTTTCATCCTATATTGATTTGTTCTTTCATTAATTTTTTAAGTTGGATGCTGAGCTCATTCATGTATAGTCACTCTCCTTTCATCTATAAAACTGAAGGCAATGTATATAAGCCCCTAAATCAGAAACTGGAAAACTATAGCCTGCAGGCCAAATCCAGCCATGTTCTATGCCCCCAAGGCTAGGAATGTTTTTTGCCTTTTTTAAAGGGCTTTAAATACAAAATAAAGAAGAATATGTGACAGAAACCACACATAGCTCTAGAGCCTAAAATATTTATTTTCTGAACTTTTATAGAAAAAGTTCTATAATCCTTGACTTAAATAATGCTTTAGCTACATCCTATGATTTTATATACAGTATTTTCATTATCATTTTGAATATTTTTATTTCCCATAACTTTATCTTTGACTTATGAATTCTTTAGAGGTATATTTTTGATATGCTAATAAGTTTCATTTTATATTTTGTTTCATTGTTGATGTTAACTTAATTTCTTTTTTAGTAAGATGAGTTGGCATGTATGAGAGTAAATATTTGATAGAAGTCTGGACCTACTTTATGACTTACCACATAATCAATATTTTTGCATCATCTTTGTGTGCTTGAAAAAAATCTTTATTTTCAAATGTTGATTGTATGATTCTATTCATATCCATTAGATCTACTTATTTAATCAGTTTTTTCAAATTATCTATATCCTTACTGACATTTTGTTCATTAATCTATTAACTACTAAGAAATGGGGGCTAATATCTCCTATAAAAGCAGTAAAGTTATCAATTTGCCCTTGTACTTCCAATTATTTTTGCATTATGTATCTTGAAATTATATTATCAATTGCATACATGTTTAAAATTTCTTTATCTCTGGGTGACTTTAATCTTTAATCAATATATATAGTACATTTGTTATCATTAGCAATACTTTTCCCTTTAAAATAATCTCATCTGGTATTAGTATATCTACAGAAATATTTGTCTAATGAGTATTTGGTTCATCTTTTTATATCACTGTACTTGCAACATTACTATATCACTATTAAAAGAAGTTTATTGGATTATTATAAATAATATAAATATATATGAGGTTCTTTTAACTAGAAAGTGTACTTTAAATTTATCTTAATTACTGATCTATTTGGATTCCTTTCTACCATCTCATTTCGAAACTTGCTTTTTGCCATTTCTGCTTTTATTTCAAACTTAGTTCTCTCCTTTCATTTTTTCTAGCAAAAAAAATTTAATAGACTCTAATTACCATAGAAATATTCAAATTCATACTCCACTTGACAAAATCAATGGTTAATCTAATTACCATTGTCCTTAACAAGGACACTACAATACTTAAACTGAAATTATTCCCTTTTATGTACTACAGATTAACAATGATTTAGTTTGTCTTGTTTATTTTATATTGCTTCAAATTAGATAATATTATGTATTAACCTACATATTCACTTTTTGCTTAACAGTTTATCTAGTTTGCCATTTCTTCCTGCTTCTCTAGTATTCATTACACAGTCAATCCTCACCATTCACAGATTCTGTATCTGAGAATTTTCCTACTCACTTAAATGTATATGTAACCCCCAAATCAATCACTATGGCACTTTTGCAGTTATTTGCAAACACAAGAGCAGCAAAAAATTTGGGTCACTAAATGCACTTTCTTAGTTGTGGTCAAACAAGTTGATACCATGCTGTCTTGTTTCAGCTTTCATTCTGTAAACAAGTATCCTTTCCATGGTCTATTTAGTGCCATGTTTTTCGCTTTTTTTTTTTTTGGTGATTTCACCTTTTAAGTAGCCCCCAAGCATAGTGTTGCAGTTCTGGTCTAGTGTTCTTAAGCACAAGGAGGCTGTGACATAATGGAGCAAATACATGTGTTAGATAAATGTGTTCATGCATGAGTTACAGTGCTGTTGGCCATGAGTCCAATGTTAATGAATCAACAGTGTATATATATATATATATATATATATATATAAGTACCTTTAAACAGAAACACTCATAAAATAAAATTACATATTGACTGGCAGGCAAAAATGTTATGACCAGAGAGGCACCTATATTTCCTTTAGCAGAAATGGTTCACTTTGCTAAGTCAGTGTTCACGGTGACTTCATAGACCATAACTGCAGCAAATAACAAGAATCAACTGCATTATGATTTTCCTTCCTCCTGAAACACTTTCTTTAGAAATAATGAGGTTCTATTGGTTGAAAATTCACTTAGTTTTCATTTCTTGAAGTATATCTTTATTTTTATGTTCATTCTTGAAAGCTCATTTCACTAAGTGAGGAATATCAAAATGATAATTACTCTTCTTAGCACACTGAAAATGTTTTTCCATCATTACCTCTAAGAAACCAGCTATCAAGCTAATTTTTCCTTTTTAAAAAATAGCCTTTTTTTCTGATCACTTTTAGACATTTTCTTTTTGTTTTGCTGTTTTAAAATCTGTTCTTCACTAGTGTTCTTCATCAGTTCTGGAAAATGTACACTGATATTTTCCAACTCTTGAGTAATGCATCTCTTCATTCTTTCTCTCTGGGATACTGAAGAGATGAGTTTTAGACCTCCTTCATCTATTTTCCACACCTCTTTGTTTAATGTTTTCTGTTTACTTATTTGCCTGTGCTTACCTGTGAATATTTTTTTCAGATTAGTTTTCAATCCACTAATACTCTCTTCATCTGTGCTATTTTGAATTTTAATAATCCACTGGCTTTCTAAATTCAATCAGTATGCATAATATTTTCTAATATTCAAGTTTCACTTGATTCTTTTTCTCACAACTATCCTGACAATTTTTATATCCTCTTGTTCCTTAGTTACTTGTGATACCATATTTTATCCCAAATAAACACATTTTATATTTTGTATCTGTTATGTCTGATACCCACCACCTACGTAGTTCAGTATGTTCTGCTTGTTGTTCCAGCTGATGCTTCTGCATGGTGATTCATTGTCTTGCCTTATGATTTTTTATTTGTCTTCAGAATCCTGACACCTTTATCTGTGTTAATTTTTTGAGGTCTGGCCTTAAATTGCTTCCTTCTAGAGAGCATCTGCATTTGGATCTTCCAGGCAGCTGAGGTCTATCTGACCTGAGACCAGTGGAAACTACATTTCCAGCTAAATTCACAAGGTGTGACTCCTTGCCCTAGGCTAGAAATACTCTGGAGTGACAATTTTTCATTCTACCCAAAGCTGAGAATGATATAACCACATTTCCCTCCAGTCTCCCTGCAAGGCAGGTATTCCTGTAGTTTACCACTTGGTTATCACCTCTCAGAGGATTCTGATTTATGCAAGCTGAAAGGGTATCTCTAGATGCAAGAGAATCAGAAATGGTTCTCAATGATCAACAGAAATCTTCAGTACACACACTGTATTCAGTACTTTGAATCATTTCAGGACTTCTCTAAATTCAAGGTTTCTTGGTTTTATACTCCCCCGAAATGCATTTAAAATATTTTTAAAATATTTCATTTTGTACCTCTCTTCTGCCATACAGCCAAAAAGGGAAATATAAATCAATGTATCAATGTTTTGGTTTAACAGAATCTTTAAAATATTTTTATTACAATTGCAGTATAAAAAAAGTAAAATTCCCTTGAGTATTTCCTTTACTTGTATATTAGCTGCCTTCTCAAACTAATGAAACAAAAATAAACAACAGATAGTTAGGTAGATAATATACATAATTCAACATAATTATAATTTATTATCATATACAGGTTATGTTCCTATAGTAAGGTAATGTGATCCTGTTTCACATTGGAAAATTTAAGATACATGTTATGAACTGAACTGTGCTCCCCCCAAATTGTATGTTGAAGCCCCAACCCCCACTGTGACTGTCTTTAGAGATAGGGCCTTTAAGAAGATAATTAAGGTTTAAAAAGGTCATTAGGATGGGGCCTTTATCAGTAGGACTGGTGTCCTTGAGAAGAGAAAGAGACCCTAGGAGTATGCACACACAGAGGAGAGCCCTGGTGAGGGCACAGGGAGAAAGCCATCTGAAAGCCAGGAAGAAAGGCCTCACCAGAAACCAATCCTACCATCTCCTAGATCTGGGACTACAGCCTCCAAAAAACTATGAGGAAATTAACCCCTGCTATTTAAATACTCTATACACCCAGTCTATGGTATTTTGTATGACAGACCCAGCAGACCAATATAATATACATATATTCAAAAATCTTACTTTAAAAAAATAGTACATTCATAAAAGTATATTTGTATTAATATTATGAATGTCTTTATATCAATGGAAATGTTTTCCAAAACAATACAAAGCAAAACAAACACAACTGTCCAATGTCAGTAAAAGTTTACTGACAAGGCAAAAATATCAATAGTTGATATGAAATACATGCTGAACAATTTTTAATACCTACCAATGAAATTTTTCATTGGCATCTCATCTAGAAAACCAAAGACTTGCAGTAATAAACTAAATATGTTCAAGCAACAAGATATATTCTACAAATAATACTTTCCCCACACCTTGTCAAATAGATGGAAGAAAGAAAATTAAGGAGCAAAAATTAACTAAGACTATTTCAGGTAGAAAATAGAAACAAATTTTAAAAATATTTTTAAAAGTATAATGAATATGCAACATATTGAGAATTGGGAGGTGCAGTCAAAGCAGTACTGATGGAAAAATTTATGGATTTAAGTGCATAAATTAAAGAAGGGCTGAAAATTCAAAGATCTAAGCTTCGATTTCATGAAACTAGAGTAGAACAGCAAATCAAAACTTAAAAACTATAACAAATGAAATAAAGGGGAAAATAAATCAACAAAATAAATACATAACACGAATGTAAAAATAATTTTAATGACCACAGTCAGTTCTTTAAAAAGATTAATAAACTTTACAAACCACTAGTAAGATTGACCAGGAAAAATAAATGAAAACACGAATTACCAATATGTAAAAAATACAAAGATAACTATAGATAATAAAAGTAAACATATGAATAATTTTATATCAATAACTGAAAAACTGGATGAAATAGACAAATTCTGTTAAAAATACAATTCATAACAGACCAAAGATAAAATAGAAAATCAAAATATACAACCATATATATATATATATGTGTGTGTGTGTGTGTGTGTGTGTGTGTGTGTGTGTGTGTGTGTGTATGTGTGTGTGTGTGTATACACACACATTATATGTAATATACATATATATATATATATAGATACACACACATGCACACACATACAACTATCTGGTTGAACCCATTATTTAAAACCTTCCCAAAAATATAACTCTGGACTCTGGATCCATAGAACTTTATCCATGAATTTTTCCTAACCGATCTAACATAAACCCTTTTAGGAAAGAAAGAAAAGAAAATATCTGAGGCATTTTGGAGAGGCTAGCACAATCTTGATTCCAAAAGCCAATGCGTAACAAAGACACTATACTTACAAACCAGTCTCTCTCATAAGCATATTCTCAAAAATTCTAAATAAGCTATTATTAAGTATAACTCAGCAATACCTAATAAGGATTATACAACATGACCAAGTGAAGTATATTCCAAGAATGTAAAGGTTATAAATCAATTTGTAGAAAAAAATAAATAATAAGGTATTTATTGCACACCTTAGCTTTGGGATTATGATGTTTACAGTGGGATGTTTTTCTAGATCTTAAAAATCTCTCTTTCTGGATCAACGTAGACTGTGAAAAAACTTAAAACACCAGGACACAAAATCAATTCTGAAATACTCTCAAAGTATATTTGTATAAAGGCCTTAAGCTGAAACTTACTCTACCTAGTTATCTCAAATTCAAGTCTAACTTGAGTTTGTACTTGAATTTTATTTCAAGAAATAAAAATAAATATGTATTCTCAGAAGTATTCTGTGATTTCTTTTCAATGCATCATTTCTTACAAATCCAGTGACTTATAGGTCATCCTTGTAAGTAATATTTATAAATGTATAATGTACAACATTATTCTAGGCAGTTGCATACTTTAAAAAGGATGTTTGCACTTACGCATTACTTGAAAATAATACATCTAATTTTTGTCCAGTGTCACTAAATAACCAAGATATCATCAGCTTATTGCACAGCCAAATTTACTATCTACCAAATTGATAACAATGCCACAATTTAAACCTGTTAACATCAGGTAGCTTAAACATTTCAGTCCTTAGAAATATGCTGAGTTTATATTTCAAGCAAATATGGAATGAAATTAATTTAGCTATAGGCTGAATTTCATTGCATTTAAAAGGGACTACTTCTATAATAAAAGAACCTTCATCTCTTGAGTTAATTAATAAAATGATATATCATATAATCAAATTTTAACATGGTCACTAAAATTTCCAGTAGGTTATTTCAAAAGTGAGTCTTCAAAGTCTTATTCAAATTAATAAATTATAGTTAAAATCAATTTAATACTACATCCCATTAAGGTTTTGAATGAACTATTAATTGTGACTTTGTAACTAACCAACTGAGGGTTTTACGGCTACATATACTGTTGCTAATCAAGTTTTATTTTCTTTATTGGTCATAAGAAAGGAAGTACTAAGACTGTTCCTTAAAATGTTCATAACCTAATTTACACTTTCACTTGAAATATTTTTTCAATCATCTTGAGAAAGTCATAGATAGTATAAATAGATTTAAGTATATTTTTCATGTTACCTAAAGAACTAAAATGCTTAAAACTTAGGGTAATGCACTGTTAAGTAGAGAAATATGATGTTCATAATTAAGATACTACATTTTGGAATATCAATAAAACTTTTGGAAAAGAATCTGTTTAAAACCAGCCACCAGTAAATTTTGTTCAGAGTAGAAAAAATAAAGTTATATTTATTTAGAGGGAGAAATAATTAAAAAATAAGTTCTTCAATAGTTTTAGAAGAACACGAATTTACCCATAAGGGTGCTAACATTATCTCTTCGGATGACTGAGGATATGATAGGAAAAATGAGACATGTTAGATGTAAAAGGCCTCAAAAAAAGATGATGGATTAACAGGAGAAAGGAAGGAAGCAGCAACCACAGGGACACTGGGATGATATTTAGATATCATATACCTGCCAGCAGACAAGCATAAAACTGATAACAGGAAGAATTAATATTGTCAAAAGGCTACCCTGCCCAAAGCAATCTACCAATTCAAGGCAATCCCTATCAAAATACCAACAGCATTCTTCAATGAACTAGAACAAATAGTTCTAAAATTCATATGATGCCACAAAAGACCCCGACTAGCCAAAGCAATGCTGAGACAGAAGAACAAACCTGGGGAGATTATGCTCCCCAACTTCAAGCTCTACTACAAAGCCACAGTAATTAGAACATTTTGGTACTGGCACAAGAACAGACCCACAGATCAAAGGAACAGAATAGAGAGCCCACACACCTATGGTCAATTAATATATGATAAAGGAGCCATGGGTATACAATGAGGAAATGACACCCTCTTCAACAACTGCTGTTGGCAAAACTGGATAGCTATATGTAAGAGAATGCAACTGGATTGTTGTCTAACTCCAAACACAAATGTAAACTCAAAATGGATCAAAGATCTGAATGTAAGTCATGAAACCATAAAACATTTAGAAGAAAATATAGATAAAAATCTCTAAAACATAAGTATGAGCAATTTTTTCCTGGCTACATTTTCTCAGTCAAGGGAAATAAAATAAAAAATGAGCAAGTGGGGCTATATCAAACTAAAACCCTTCTGTACAGTGAAGGACACCATCAACAGAACAAAAAGGCCTCCTACAGTATGGGAGAATATATTCATAAATGACTCATCTAATAAGGGGTTAACATCTAAAATATATAAAGAACTCATATGCCTCAAAACCCAAAAAACAAGTAACAATTAAAATATGTGCAGAGGACCTGGACAGACATTTCTTCAAAGAAGAAATACAAATGTCCAACAGAAACATGAAAAGATGTTCCACATCGCTAATCAGCAAGGAAATGCAAATCAAAATCACAATGAGATATCACCTCACAACAGTTAGGATGGCTAACATCCAAAAGATAAGAAATAACAAATCTTGGCAAGAATGCAGGGAAATGGGAGCCTTCCTACACTTGTTGGTGGGAATGTCAATTGGTGTGGCTACTTTGGAAAACAGTATGGTGATTCCTCAAAAAAGTAAAATTAGAAATACCATTTGATCCAGTAATTCCACTTCTAGGAATTACCTGAAGAAAACCAAATCCCTGATTCAAAAAGATACATGCACCCCTATGTTTATCACTGCACTATTTACAATAGCCAAGATATG
The DNA here is from genome assembly GCA_032199065.1 of Smutsia gigantea. Taxonomy (NCBI): domain Eukaryota; kingdom Metazoa; phylum Chordata; class Mammalia; order Pholidota; family Manidae; genus Smutsia; species Smutsia gigantea. Next base: position 457,041 of record JAVSCE010010391.1, read on the forward strand.
CAAGCAACCTAATTGTCCATTAATAGGTGAAGGATAAAGAAGACGTGGTCTATATACAGAATGGAATATTATTTAGCTATAAAAAGAAAAGAAATCCTGTCATTTGCAACAACATGAATGGAGCTAGAGGTTATTATGCTCAGTGAAATAAGGCAAGCAGAGAAAGACAAATACTATATGATTTCACTTATTTCTGGAATATAAAAACAAAGCAAATCAGATGGAACAAAACAGCAGTAGAGTCAAAAACACTGAGAAGTGACTAGTGGTTACCAAGGGGGAGGGGTTGGAGTAGGTGGGAAAGGAGGTTGAGGGGGATAAAGGGGCACAATAATTCTCAGACATAATGTTAAGTTGATCATGGGGATGGTAGTACAGCATGGAGAACATCGTCAATGATTCTGTAACGTCTTTCTACATTAATAGGTAGTAATCACACTAGAGGATGTAAGGATTTAATAATATGGATAACTGTTGAAGCACTCTGTTGTACCTTTAAAACCAATATAAGATTGTATATCAAAAACACTTTAATTAAAAATAATAATAATAAATTTTTTTAATTAAAAAAAGTAATGACAGGAGCAAGAAGAACATTAAAAAGAGATCCTAATTCAGTGCCAGAAAATTGTATACTCTTTAAATGTCTGTTGAATACATGTTAGCCAAATGATGTTTGTGGGTAAAATTGCAATATTTCCAGAATCTCTCACCCGGCCTTAATGCATCTCCATATCAACAGGTGTTTCCAAGGGATGGAGAGAAAGTAGTCCATCTCCATATCAAAGGTGATTACAAGGTGGGTGGAGAGCTACTGCACATTTAGACCGGAGAAGTTTGGTGGGCCCTTCACAGCTAGGTCATGAGAGACATGGGCAAACAGGAGTAGATAACTTCTTGTAAGCAATAAAGGTGTTTCTCCCACTTTATTTTTCCCTTTGACTGATTTTGGCTTCAAAGGTTTATTTGCCCCAGGCTGGAAACACATTTTCCCCCTGAGTTACATGTTTGTTGAACGAGTGAATTTAAAATTGGGTAAATGGGTATGTATATTATCCATTGGATAAATGGATAATCCACATGAATGGATAAATGCACTAACAGCACTTCTTCCTGGTATACCCAAGCATGGGAGATGAAGGCCACACTCAACAACAGAAAAAGGGTAAGGCTCTCCATGAAGAGTTTGATATTCATTAAGTCAAGGAAACAAGGGCACAGTCCAAAATGGAGGGAGGTTTGAGAATGGGAAAAAATTACAGAACTGTGAAAGGAGGCAAATCATCATTGCCTAGAATAGTAACAAGTTTGTAATTGGTAGTCAAAAATATTTATTGATAGGATTAATAGAATCCAAGAACAAATAATTATGTAGGCACAGGGTGACTCTTTGGGAAAATACTTCTTTCTACATAACCAATAAGACCCTTTTAAAAGATTCATACTTATTTAAGAATCTGATCCACCAAGTAGATTTACACATGTAAAAGAATGAATCTAGATCCCTATCTTGCATCATACACAAAACTCAACTCAAAATGGAAGAGATATTTACACGTAAGACTTGAAACTATAAAACTAGAAGAAAACATGGAAGTAAGTTCCTTGCCATCAGCCTTGGCAATGAGTTTCTTTGGATTTGACATCAAAAGCAAAGGCAACAAAAGCAAACTAAACAAGTGGGACTACGTCGAACTAAAAAGCTTCTACACAGCAAAAGAAACCATCAACAAATGAAAAAAAAAGGCAAACTACCAAATTGGGGGGAAATATTTGCAAACCATTTATCTGATAAGGAGCTAATATCCAAAATAAATAAAGAATTCACACAATTCAATAGCAAATAAACAAATAATCTGATTAAGTACTGGGCAGATGACCTGAATAGACATTTTTCAAAAGAAGACATACAGATGGCCAACAGTACCTGAAAAGGTGTTCCACATCATTAATCATCAGGGAAATGTAAATCAAAACCACACTGAGAATTCATCTCACACCTGTTAAAATGGCTATTATCAAAAAGATAAGAAATAGCAAGTCTTGACAAGAATGTGGAGGAAAAGGTATCCTCAGGCACTGTTGTTGGAAATGTAAATAAGTGCAGCCACTATGGAAAACAGTATGAAGTTCCTTTCAGAAAATTACAAATAGAACTACCATATGATCCAGCAATTCCACTTCTGTATGTATATCTGAAGGAAACAAAATCATTGTCTGAAAAGATATCTGCACCTCCATGTTCACTACAGCATTGTTTACAATAACCAAGACTAGGAAACAACTTAAGTGTACATCAGTGGACAAATGAAGATATTCCATATATAAAATGGAATACTTTTTATCCACAAAAAAGAAGGAAAACTGCCATTTGAAACAACATGGATAAACCTTGAGAGCATTATGTTATATGAAATAAGTCAGACAGAAGAAGACAAATACTGTATGATAACACTTTTATGTGAAATCTAAAAGTCCAAATTCATAAAGAACAGACTGGTAGTTGCCAGAGGTGGGAGTCTAAGGGGTGGGGGACCTGGGTGAAGGTAGTGCAAAGGTATAAACTTCCAGTTACAAGATAAGTTCTGGGAATGTAATATACAGCATGGTCACTAAAGGTACCAATACCATATTGCATATTTGGAAGTTGCTAATAATTGTATCTTAAATTTTCACATCATAAGAAAAAAAATCACTATGTGAGTAATGGATATAAACAACTTATTTGATAATCATTTCACAATACTATCAAATCGATATGTATCACACCTTAAACTAATACAATGCTATATGTCAATTATATCTCCATAAAACTGGAATAAAATAGTTGATTCTGAGTTGTGTCCAGGTTTTTGCAAAATAAAATCATACTAAGTAGTGAACAATGCCAGTGTGATCACCGTGTTTCTAAGGTTTCTGGATGAGTAGTACTTCAAATTTTGTCTCATTTTTCCCATGAATATATTGCTCCCTCATATATTTGGTATGTCAATTAACGTTCTGAAAAATTATAGTCATCAGTATTACACTGTAGGTAAAATTGTAATATTTCCAGAATCTCTTACCTGGCTTTAGTGCATCTCCATATCAACAGGCGTTCCTAAGGGGTGGAGAGAGGTAGTTAATCTCCACATCAGTGGGTAATTACCTGGACAACTGAGGGCTTATCTGAACCTGAGAGGTTGGGGGGAGGTTTCGCTTGCTACTGCTGGAGCAGGAGAGAGATGGCTCCCAGACTGCAGTAGGCAATAAACGGGTTTTAAACTTTATTTCTCCCTTTGACAGATTTTGGTTTTAGAGGTATTTTGCCCCAGGATTTCCTCTCCCTGGAGTTACATCTGGCAGTAGGCAGAAGGACCTCTAAACCCAAAATCTGTCTAAATAGGTGTGACCTTAGGGTGGCCTGCCCCTAGAGATGGTGAGGAGATGCCCAGAACCCCCCCTGTGGATAGTAGGGAGGCCCCAGTGGCTGCAGCAGCAGAGGGTGCAGCTTCACCTGGGAGCCCCCTATCTGTGGGGCTTCCAATTTCGGAGCCAGTAGCAGGGAACTGGCCTAGGGTAAAGCATCTCCTAGAGGGGTGGGGCCTTCTCCAGAAATGGTTAAGGGTGGAGACCCTGGAAGCTGCAGAATTAGCCCTCTTTAAGATAGAAGATTGCTTAGAGGCTCTGAGTGGACATGTAGCAGCTGGCATTACAGGGTCTCTTTTCCTCAAGAGAGTGGAGGATGTTATTGAGGAGAGAGAGAGGGCTATCGAGGAGAAAGAGAGGATTATCAAGAGGGTTGGTTAGAGAGGAGAGAGGAGGACTTAGGTGGGAGAGAGACACATGTCAGCATCGCTTGGAGGAGCTGGGAGATAACCTACGGTATGTCCCTAAGGAAGAGAGACCTAGTTATCGGAAAGACAGTGGTGAGGGGGGTGGTGGCAGGAAAAGCTGCATTGCAAGAGGCCATGGGGGAGAGGAAATAGTGGTGCCTTCAGCCCTGGAGATGGAGGAGCTGGGGAAAGAAGAGGACGAGGCAGGGACATGGGCCGATCTGCTGCTGAGGCCACCACCCAAGATACCAGCCTCTCCTGTATTAAAGGCCCACCTGGCTATAATTAGGAAAATTAAAATGAAACAACCACTCCTCAGGGGGAGGAGCCGCCCCCTCCCAGGTTGTGGAGCACTCCATGCTCCGCCCCTATACCCAGGATGAGCTGGTGGATGTGTGTCTAGTATAGGCAGAAGCCATTGGAATCTCTGCCTATATGTCTTTTATGTCTCTGGGATATAGGGGTGGAAATGTCAGGTTCTGAAATGATTAGACTGTCTTCCCTGACAACTCACCCTTTTCTCCAGCAGTGGTTGCAAAGTGCCTGTCATGCCTCAGGACACTTCTGGAATGGCTGACAGCTGCCATCAGGGTACTTTGGCCTAATCAGGGTGATTTACCATATTTACCCACTAGTTAGTTGGAATATGTATGTAGAGCTCCAACTAAGGGAATTGAGTATGAAAAATATCATCTATAATATAGACCCCCAGGGCCCTGATGAGGAGGTGTTCACTGTAGGAATGAGAAATCTGGTGCTCCATACAGCTCCCACATCTCTTTTTGGGTCCCTAGTGACTACTCTTGCCCCCAACATAGGGCAACCCATAAGTGAGGCTACTTGTATTTTAGCAGATCTGGGGGAGGTGGAAACAATAAGGGCATGGAAGGAAATATGGGCTATGACTGAAAGGAAAGGTGGAAAAGGCCCCCTGAATGCTTCGAGAACCCAGATGTGGGTTGATTTGATAAAGCCTGGGTAGTGAAATAAAAACCTAATGGACAGCCCAATAGAATCTTGTTAGAACTGTGGCACCAATTAAAACCAGAGCAGCAGTTCCAGCCACTAAGGTCCAGGACATGGAAACCAGAATCAAGGCCTCATGCCCAGCCTGTGTCCCTGAAAAACTTCCTGGGGGACAGTACTCAGGATTCATCTGGGCCCTCACCCCCACAGGGGGACGACTGGGCATCATGGTTTGACTGAGGGGGGGTCAAGGTCCCCACCTTGGGGCACGTGGTAGAGACCAGAGGCCACATGTAGAATTAGCAATTCATTGGTCCCCTGTGAATGCACACCGTATCCTGCCACTGGTGGACACAGTAGCTGAGTGTTCTATGATTTATAGCAACCATGAGCATTTTCCTGGGACCCTTGCTGTGATAGATGGCTATGGGGGTAAAGCAATTAGAGTTAAGAAAGCACAAATACCACTGGGGATAGGGCATTTACCCCCAAAGGACTATACTATGTACATTTCTCCCTGAATATATTTTGGGGGTAGATATCCTGCAGGACCTGTAATTACAGACCACTGGCAGGTGAGTTCAGACTGAAGGTACATGTGGTAAAGGCAGTTCTGAGGGGACATGCTCAGCACCCACCTGTAGCTCTGTCTGTACCTCGGCAGGTGACAAATACTAAGCTGTATAAATTGCCGGGGGGGGGGCACAAGGAAATTGGAGAAACTCTACAGGAGTTGGAGAAGGTGGGCATCATAAAGCCCACTCATAGACCTTTTAATTCCCCAGTGTGGCCAGTGAAAAAGCCAGACGGCTCCTGGCATATGACCATGGGCTATAGATAATTGAATGAAGTCACACTCCCTTTATATGCTGCTGTCCCCTCTGTAGCAGTCATTCTGGACACCTTCAGCCATGACCTGGGAACGTATCATTATGTAGTAGACCTTGCTAATGCTTTCTTCTCTATTGACATAGCACAGGAAAGTCAGGAACAGTTTGCCTTCACATCGGAAGGCTGGGAGTGGACATTCAATGTCCTTTCATAGGGATACCTCCACAGTCCCACCAATTGTCATGGACTTGTAGCCCAGGACTTGGCCACATGGAAGAAACCGCAGTGTGGTTGTATCTCTAGATTGATGATATGCTCACGTCTGACTCTCTTTCAGATTTACAAGGGACAGTTCCTAGACTGCTGCAACATCTACAGGAGGAAGGATGGGCTGTGAACAGCACCAAGGTTTAGGGACATGGTTTGCCTGTAAAATTCTTGGGGGTTGTCTGGTCAGGTAAAACTAAGGTTATTCCTGAAGGTGTCATAGACAAGGTCCAGGCTTTCCCTAACCCTACCACTGTGGCAGTCTTACAAGAGCTTTTGGGTCTTTTAGAATACTAGAGAGTGTTTATCCTACACTTGGCACAAATTCTGAAGCCCTTCTACCAGTTGGTATGAAAGGGCATCAGGTGGGACTGGAATGAGACATGTGCAGCTGCTTCTACTGCTGCTAAGTGAGCAGTCAAGGCTGTGCAGACCTTGAGTGTAATGGACTAGCCCAGTGAGCTAGATGTTCATGTAACCAAAGATGGTTATGGATGGGGTCTTTGGCAGCAGCTTGTATGGATACACCAACCTATTGGATTCTGGTCACAACTATGGAAAGGAACAGAGGTCCAGTGCACCCTGATAGAGAAGCAACTGGCTGCTGTGCACCACACCTTGCTGGCTATGGAGCCCATCAGCGGAACAGCTCCAATGAAGGTAATAACTACCTGTCCCATCATGGGGTGGGTGTGAGACTGGACCCAAAGGCCACAAAGTGCCATGGCACAGACGCCCACACTGGCCAAATGGGGCACAAATATAGAGAAACATAGCACCCTCTCTACTAGCCCCATAAGTGGAGAACTCCAACACTTATTGGGGCCAGTGACCTATACCAGTGGAAAGCAGGAAGAACTTGCTTTTGAGCCATTGGTAGCCAAGAACCCTTATCAGGAGGGAAAAGCCCCTATACCTGAAGATGCTGAATATACAGATGGCTCCAGCTGTGGGCAGCCCCAGTGTGGAGGGCTGCGGCTTTCCATCCTGAGACTGAGACAATATGGATGGAGGATGGAGAGGGGAAGAGCAGCCAATGGGCTGAGTTGCAGGCAGTATAGCTCATGATCACCCAGGAGCCTTCCCCCATAGTCATCTGCACTGACAGTTGGGCTGTCTATCAGGGCTTGACCCTGTGGCTACTGACATGGTACCATACCAACTGGATGGTTGGTCACCGGCCCGTTTGGAGGAAAGAGTTGCGGCAAGACCTATGGGCCTCTGGTCAGACTAAGACTGTTACTGTATATCACGTGACTGGCCATTTGCCTTTGGCATCCCCAGGGAATGATGAAGCAGACACATTGGCTCAGGTGTGCTGGCTAGAAGGAAAGCCTGCCTGTGATGTAACCCAATGGCCACATCAGTATTTGTTGCACATGGGGCAAAAGACAATGTACACTGTACCCCGTCAGTGGGGCTTGGCACTGACCTTTGAAGAAGTCAGCAGAGCCCGGAAGGAGTGCCCTGTGTGCTCTAAGGGGGACTTGGTACACCGAGTCCTGCAGCAACATGGGACAACAGTAAGGGGACCGACACCCCTTGTCAGGTGGCCAGTAGAGTACATTGGGCCTCTGCCCATATCAGAAGGATATCGCTATGCCATGACTTATGTGGACATGGCTACTGGACTATCGGTTGCTTTTCCTGCACGTCATGCAGATCAGCAAACCACCAAGAGGGGCCTAGAGTGTCTCTTTGCAGCCTATGGCTGACCACAGGTGACTGAGAGTGATCAAGGCACCCACTGTGTTGGACATGTGTTACAAGAATGGGTGCAGCAATTAGGAATAAAGTGGAAGTTTCATGTACCATATAAGCCTACCTGGACAGGCATGATAGAGCGGTACAATGGTTTGTTGAAATCTGGCCTGAAGTCGGACACCAGTAGTCTACAGATCTGGTCAGTTTGCTTATGGACAGTTTTCTGGTGTTTGAATGAGAAGCCCTGAAAGGGGGTCTTGAGCTTTGTGGATATGCTAACACATATTGCTGTCTCTCCTATACAACTGTATGTGCAAACCAAAGAGGAGTTATTGAAGCCAGGATATGGCTACTACAGCAACATCCTGCTGCCAGCCCCACTGCATTAAACCCTGGGGACTCTTGAATGGACCTGGCCCTGGACATTTCAACACATGGACCAACGATGGCTGGCCCTTCTGGCACCTGGGGGAAAAAGCCTGGAAGCTGGCCTCATATGTATTCCTGGAGTAACTGCAGAATAACCCCCAAAGATCACAGCAGTGTACCCAAAATGTCCTGGAGATAAGAGCAACTTATGGGGAAGTTTTGTTCTGTCTTTATGGCCAGTGCCTGTACTTCGTATAGCCCTAAATATTGACCCACCTGTGACTCCCAAAGGGAGATGGGTGAAAGTCTGGTATACTACACCAGGATGAGATCCCATTCCTGCCACTGTTCTATCACAGAACCACTCTCTTGCATGTATCCTACCTGATGGACAAGATTTGCCTATGCTGGTGTCATTCAAACATGTATCTTATCACCCTTAAGGTTATTTTCTCCTACAGCCCTCTGGCCTGGATGCGCCCCTTGGCTGCAGCTGCCCTGTGATGACTGCTCTGAATCTTCAGCTACTGCCCACCTATGGAATGGACGAGCTATGGACTTAATCTGCATAGGACTTTGAACCTAGCTGAATCCTCCTGCTTGAGGATTGTCATGATTTTATTGCTGTTGCTACTGTTATGTCATTCGTCTGGTTACAATGCTCCAGTTTTCTCGCCCAGGGACCATTGTGGAAGAAGGGGAACAAGTAGATAGTAAGGCAAGATTTCTGAAGGGGTGGGCTGTTGATAAAATTATAATATTTACAGAATCTCTCACCTGGCTTTAGTGCATCCCCCTATCAACAGGCGTTCCTACCGGGTGGAGAGAAGTAGTTCATCTCCATATCAATGGGTAATTACCTGGGCAACTGAGGGCTTATCTGAACCTGAGAGATTGGGGGGGAAGTTTCACTTGCTTCTGCTGAAGCAGGAGAGAGACGGCCCTGCAACTATAGTTTGTAAGCAATAAATGGGTTTTAAACTTTATTTCTCCCTTTGACTGATTTTGGTTTTAGAGGTATTTTGCCCCAGGATTTCCTCTCCCCAGATGACAAAACCAAGTTTAAAACTAAGAATTTTATTAATTTTACTTATATTCTATGATATTAAAAGTTATAAAGTCTTATATTTGAATAAAGACCTTAGATGGTTTTCTTTCCTAAAGTCAGAGACTTTACAACATGCCTAAGAACTGCAGATGGTACTGAAACCCCTGTCCACCTAGGAAGCTCACTGACCCGGGAAGGGACCCCTCCTGCTATTAGACACTTGTTCTACTTGGCAGTCCAGTCGTTAACAAGTGCCAATTGCCTATGATAGTCTTCTGAACCTATAAATATTTATTTTTAAAAAATTATAAAATTAATGAAAACCTGTTTATTGTGAAAAAAAATTCAAAGAAAGCAGGTGAAGACAAAGACTCCTTGATCACAACTCACAAAGTGTACCTTTTAAAATATCACTCTTCATCTAACTAGAGCCTTAAGTGTATCCTAATGTGACTCTTGCTAGTAAACCAGTATGGCTTTTCTCCTAAGAGTTTCCTAATCTTTTAAACTCATTTTAGTGACTTTGAGAAGAAGCTGCAGAAACCTTAACACTTATCATCTATCCATCCACCTATTAATATACTATTACCAAATTATTCAGTGGTTATCTTGTTTGAAATGCCAAGCAGTACACTGAAGGTGCCATGTTGAATAAAAGAGAGGTTACCTGCCTTTAGGAGCTTATTTACTAACGGAATGAATCTTGGAGGTTATGGCACCCATTTGTCCATTGCAAGAACTGCTTTCCCAACATAAATGGTATATTTGTATATCTCCCAGGATAAGGAATTTACAAACTTATGAGGGAATCAGTTCATTTAAATGAATCTTAGTTTCAAAATTGAATGGGAATATTTCCCTATGACTTATGTCCATTTTCCCATTTCTATTGTTTGAATCCATATAAAACAAACCTACTTCCCTTCTATTAATTTTCATCAGATTCTAAACATGTCACAACAAAACAATACTACCTTAATATGCTCATGCTTTAGCATAGTCAGAGCTTATTGAGCAAATATTACTAGCAATTTGTGTTAAAAGACGTATGAATGATAAACAAATCTTAAAAGTAAAAGACAGAGGTATCTCCCCTAGAGCCATTTATTTACTTTACAAAAGATAATAGACTCAGGGCTCAATATATTTTCCCCCAAAACATAATTTACATTGTTTACATTACAGAGCAAAGCTCTGTCTCACCTTTCTTCCTCCCTTCGTCTGTGTCTATGTGTCCCCTATAGCTCTTTCTCTATCCTCTCAAAGGTGAAGAGGAACAGCTGTGCCATCATTCCCCTGAATAAACTCTCAGATTCATAATTTTGGAGTCCCCATCCCCATTATATGTACAGGTGACATCCTCTCGCATTACATCAACCCATTGGGTTTTGGGAGGTGTACAACTGATTAAAAGGTTTCATGAATAATTCAAGTCTATCTTTGAGCCAGAAACAACTTATTTCCTGTCAGAATGAAATAAACAAATATAGATATAACAACTTAGCAAAGGTGGCTATTATATAAGATGCCTCTTCTTCTAAGCCAAAACATCTTGAGATCCCTCAAGCCTCAAGCTAATTATCAATCCCCCCAGTACATTAATAATTATTCTCTATTAGTATGGCAGTTTTCCTGTGTCTTCCATAAAATAAGCCCCTGGAATAAACTAATAGCTCAAGTATTGGAAATTATGTATCAATCTTCTTAGTTTAGTTTCACATGTTTTTATTAGTATACAGAAAAGGATATAGCTCAAAGAAGACCTTTCTCTGTGCCTCTGTATTGATGAGGCAAGACTTGGTCTTCTTAGACTCTCTAAATTAACTTGAAAACCTGTGCTCGTCCTCCTGTAACACTGACTGTGTATGTCTCCGGTTAGATATTCCTTGACAGTCTTGGCATCCTGCCTGTAGACTACGGGAAGAAGTCCATAACATTTTGAGTCACAGGAGTATATCTGGGAGTGAAAGCAGGTTCTAACATCTGCTTTCAAGTTGTCTTCAAATATGATCTCACATGCAATAAACTGAATTATGAATTCAACTTTTAAGTAAAGTTACGCATTTGTGCAAGATTGACTCTTTAAACTATCATAAACATTATGGGGGAAAAGCTTACTTAAAAACACTTATCCTTATTTAACATAAGGAAAATAAAGCCAAACTAACAGTTTGCCTAAAATCTCATAGTGTGTGATATGATGGCTTTGGATTGTGCATGGCTAAGAATTTAGACAGAGCGCACTATCAAAATGCTTGGCCAACCAACTGCATGTAATGATCGTTCCTGAGCATAAACTCCTACTCATTTGATGTGAACATTTTTATGACTCCTAGAAACATTTTCAGACATTTCCTGGTCTGACATTATCAGGTGCTATCTATAAAGCATTTATAGCTCAGAAAGAGAATTATTAAACAGTCATGTATTGTCTGCAGTAAAGATAAATCTGAATAAGTAGAAAGCTATCTTTTTAAAACACATTTTCATTAGAAAATGTACCCACTGGTTCCATGATCAATTTGATTCCCTGATTTTCTTTCAAAAGTTCCCCATTATGTGCTATGAACAATCTAGCCTATAAATGGCAGGGATATGATTAAGTATCTTTTAAAAACCAGGTATAAACCTAAGACTCCTGTTTTTAACCACTCTAAGTCATTCTGAAACTTTAAAGTTACTAATCCCCCACCCTTAACCATAATTATCAGCAAGGATTAATTTATGTAAATACTATAAAATAAAACAGAGTGGATCAGTTTTTTTACCTATAAATATAGATACTCGAAGCAAACCATCTTTGCTCCCCATCCCCCAATTTCTCACATCTCTATAGCCTGGCTGTATTCTAAACAAAGGGAACAATCGCATTGTTTTAACAGGTAATGTCATTCCACTGGCTTGCTCTATTCATTATCTCTATTCTGTTCATTTTTAGAATTTGGCATTGGGGATTGAACAGCATTCAAAAAAGAGAAATTTTGCATCTGAACATTGGGCTCCTTTCTTCAGTGCCCTGGTTGACAGAGTACAAAAGTACTTAAAGGGAGTTTACCCAGCAAATGCGCTTTTCATTGAATTTGGCAACAGCCCACACTTCAAATGCCAGCAACTCCCAGTGAGCCCTGGATTGCCAGCTAATTTCAACTAAAAATGACTCCTACAGGGAGTTTCTTCCATTAATTATGCTTAAGAACCAGCTAATTGTCAGCATGGTGTTAAAAATAACTTTCTCCCCAGGTTTTCCCAGTTGTGCTGAGGCCCCTTTGCGCTGGGCCTGGCAGAGAACCGTGGTGCTCAGGGCAGTCAGGCCTTCAGCTGCAGCTCCCGCCCCGTCTCCAAGCAGCGGGGCCATGCATGTGCCAAGGGGGCGACGCTGTGCAGAATCACAGCCTTTCTAAGAACTTCCTGCTTGATATCTTTTTATTTTTCAAGATGAAGCTCTATGGAGGGAAAGTTTGGGATGAGATTATCACTGTTACCATTATTACTATCAAAATCTGAAAATCAGGCCATATGTGTTCTCCTGAGATTACTCCCCCCAGCAACAAAAAGCCAAAAATAAATGAAAAACAAGAAACAGAAACAGTGGTTTAGCAACCACATCAGCACTTTTAATATAGCCCAAATTAGTTGAGCTATAGCTCAGAAACACTTCATTGTTTCAGGTTGTTAACCACAATGTCTTATAAAATGAAGCATGTTTACTGTCATTTTGCAAAAGTCATTTCTTCCTTTATGAATTTGGCAACGAAGAATTTCAAAGATACCAGTGTGGGATTGTTATCGTGCACCAGCCAAAGCTGTCAGGCCTCATTACCTCCAAGACAAAAATTACAGACGAATTTATTAAATGCTTGACTGGAAACACGCTGGTGCCTTCTCAGGTCTGCGGTGAGAGGACGACACCAGCAGCCCACAAGCTGAACTACAACCAGTCCCCCGCCCTTCGCATCGCCGTGCACAGAAGCGTAGACATGATAAACATTCAAGTCAAAAACGAATTGCTGGATTTATTGCCAGCAGGCCCCGGCAGCGCTGCTGTTCCTGTGAACGCAGCGAATTCATTTTAACAAACCCCATTTCAAGGGGTCGGCCACGAAGCAAACACACTTCTTATCTGGCTTAATATTAGCATAGCAGCTCCCAGCCCAATTTATCTCTTTTAAAAAGGGAACTAGAAGGCAATTTCAGGGGTTTGTTCTGAATCTATTAAAAAAATTGCCCTCAGTGATTATATAATGATGTCATCCTGGCTGAAGTGGTTTGGGTTTTTTTTCTTGAGTATTTTCAATTTTCCAGTCACTTTTTAAATGCACTTTTGTTTCTCTAAGAGGTTTATACTTTCAGACTTTGCAGATAAGTCCTTGAACACATTTTGCATTCCCAAAAGGACTGATGAGGTCATGTTTTAAAATCCATCATACTGCCAGTGGCAGCAAATTTTACCTACTCCTCCGTATTCATCTGTCATACACACTTGGCCAAGGAAGAGCTCAAAATTGTCTCCTCCTGACTGAATTTAAGCTGTGAACTCTATCTAGCCTTATTGTCCTAAATCGCTTATGGTGGATACCAGTGAAATTCAGGCTGGCAAAAAGAAAGTGAAGCAGCTTGAATGTGCAACAAATATGTTGGCCTACCTATGGTGCACAGAAAGCATAAGCTTCATTCCAAACTGGAAGAAGTCATTCTCTGTCCTCACCAGGCAGATACCTGAGCATGTGTCTCATATTTCCAATCTGGAACTTTCTAAAATTTCAAACTCTGAAAAACTTGCAGGAAACCTTAGACTGTTTGTGAGAATAAAGTGAAATAGGAGGAGCATGAGCTTTGGACTAAGACTGACCTGGGTGGGAATCTGATTCTACTCACCAGTTGGGTGACCTTGGGTGGGTTTCCTACCTCAGTTTCCATTTCTGTAAAACTGAGTGAAATAATTTCTACTTCACAGAGCTGTTGAAAGGAGTAAGAACTAATATATGAAACCCACTTAGAAAAGACCACGGCCCATTGCAAAACTTCAATGGTTATTAGAGGTCATTATTTGATTTCAAATGGTTGTTTTAATTCATCTACTAAATGTTTTCATTTGCCCAAATGCTATGAGTTTTATAGTCATGGAATAAAAATCTAGGCTATTATACCTACCTATAGCAATGTTTTCTAGGATTATAGCTTTTCCCCCTTATCGCCTCCTCTCTTTCAATATTAATTAACATTAAATGTCTGTTCAGCTGTAAGTTTCCAAGTCTTAACTTTGAAACTTTGGGTGGGTGTGTGACACTGAGCTCGCATAAACATGTAGACATAAGTTTCACTCTTCCACATCACCACCACTTCCCCTGTTGTTGGGCTGCTGCATCTGGGGAGGTTTCTCACTGTGCACTAGGTGAAACTTCAACCTGGACAGGGGAGGGTTCTGAACAAGAGTGTAGGTAAGGAAGGAATTTATTAAAGTGGGAGTAGCGGCAAATGGCAGCAGACATGCAAAAACAAGGAAGAGAAGAAGGAGGAAAGCAAAGCTCACTGAAATCCTGCTCGGCAAATAGCAAATCCCTTGCCAACTCGTGAAGCCAAGGTCACCTAGGGTCCAGTGTCTGCTTGAATCTGCACAGTATGGGAACTAAGCCCCTCCCATTCCAGGATTTTGGGGAGGCACAGAGGACTAGATGGAGTGAGATTATGTTCTGAGAATTTCCCAAAGTAAAGAAAGTAGATTTGGGGGCAGAATTCTAAACAGCATGATTGTACAGCTGAAGTCCTGTCCAGGTCACCCAGGAGACAGGAACTTGCAAGTCCAAATCAAGGATCTTAGTAGCCATTCCCTACTTGTCTGAAGTAGAACAGAGAGAGAGATGACTGGTGCTTACATCTGGAAAATAAAATGAAATAGAGAAGTAACAAAGATGTTTACTACTGGACAAAACACAGTTATCCAAGCAATGAGGAGTCTTTATTTAATGCAAAAAGTACACACTCGAAGAAAGGGGAATGCAGGCAACCTCAGAGTGGAGGCACACTTAAGGGCTTAGGATTTTGTCTTTTTAGGCTTTCAAGAATGGGACAAAGGGCCAGGGGAGGGGTACAGCGTAGGCTTGACTTGTGGTTGCATGATGTCTATGTCTGGTGAGAGACATTATGTCACCATCCATAGTCTGTCCTCTAGATATTCTGTCAGATAAACTTAACACAAATACTTTCTTGATCCTGTTCTTCTCCAAGATAGTGGCTACCCTCAAGCAGCAGGAACTTGGCCTGCCTTAGATGGGGTCAGTTATTCGCTGATTACCATAAAATATGTTAGGAATCTTACCTCCTAACACCCTGATTTTTAAAATGGAATCTTGGCCTTAAGATGGAGTCCCTCCTTTTCTTAATAAAAAATTCATATCTCAGCATTTTTAATCAGAAGCAGGAAAAATTAATCATGATCCTTGTTCCATGTCCCTGCCCCACCTCACCTCCAGCTGTGGCTCTACCAGGTGGATTGATCAGAATGCAAATAGAATATTTTTTTATCCACTCATGTTTTAGTTCCAATATTTCATTTCTGCTACCATAATGTAGTCCACATTAGAGGCTTTAGAGTGTAATTTAACTTAACACATTTTGTCTTAATGGGGAACCTATCATGACCAAATCACCATATGTTAGATACTGGAATAGATTATCAGAACACAATCTGTTCCTTCCAGAAGGGTGTGTTCTAGAAGGGTGACACAACATGACACTCAAATGACTGAAATTTAAGATAAAATAACATAAGTGCCATGTGAGAAAACTAAAATCCTAAGGAAATTTCATATACAAAAAGGACCAGAGACAGCTTCTATGAGGCATTTTGCATTAGCTTTGATGTCTGTTTAGGCGCCCTTGAAATTGGGAAAAAATGTTGTATATTTGGAGAAGAATAGGTACAAAACAAAGGGCAACAATTCAGGCAGAGGAAAATTTATATATGAGGAATAGTAGATGTAGATCATACTGTAGAGGATCTTGAATGCTTAGGTAGAGTTGGCCCTTAAATTTTATACAACAGTTAAACAGGGAAATAATATGATTTAAAATACAACAGTTAAACAGGGAAATCATATGATTTAAAAAAAAAACAACATTGCCTTGAAAGAATGAACCTAGTAGTAATGTGAAAGCAATATGGTAATGGAGAAGAATGTGATATCGGGAGTTTGATAGAATCCTATTTCAGGAAATAATGAACAAGGGCCAGAATCATAAGCCCCTGGAAAGCACTACACAGTTCTCCTGGTAAAATACATATTACAGAACGTAGCTCAATCAGGTACTTAACAAAGGAAATGGATGCATTCATGTCCAATAGCCAGGCTGTGTCTCTCCTTATTGCATTCTCTTTCTCACATATTCATGGAAAAGCCTGAGGTGGCAGCTCTGTCTTCCCTTGTCCCCTCAGTGCAGCACCAGGAACAAGCACAGTATCCTCTGCCTTTCTGCACTGTAGAGGGTCCGCGAGCAGGCCTTTAACTGACTCCATCCCCAGAGTGTTCTTTTCCAAGTTGCCATTTCAGGCCATGTAAAGCCTCAGGCAGTCATGAAATATGTCTCTTTTTCTCCATTCTCTATTTTTCCATTTTCTCCAAAATAACTAAAATTTTCTACCTTTATAACATATGTTTTTCTCCAATGGACTCACAATGTTCTTTTAATAATCCTTTCACTAGCCTTTGAAGAAACATTTTGTACAAGAATTACTCGGTCTACAGATGGGGAAAACAGACAAGGAGATTGAATGTCATGCCTGAGGCCATGTAGCAAGTCAATCTTAGAGCCAGGAAGAGTCACCTTCACGATGTCTCCAATGCCTTGGCACGGCGCTCTGTCACTGTGAGCACACGTTGTGTGAGCTGTGTGAATGGCAGTAAGTGTTAAACTAATACCTATATTTTAGGTGCTGATAAATATAAACCAATATTATGAATGCCTTAGATGAGAACTAAGCTCTCCAAGAGGAAGATTATTGGGTTATACTCTCATCTCTCCCTCTTATATATATATATAACTTATTTATGAACTTCTGATGTAATCTATATTTAGACTAAGTTTTCACTTATACTTTATCTAGTTCATCATGAAAGCTGAAGTTTACACACTGTAAGTTCTGCAGAGAATGATAGCTTTTCTTTTCTTTCTTTTTTTCTATAAAGGTATCATTGATATACAATCTTATGAAGGTTTCCAATGAGCAACACTGTGGTTACTACATTCACCCATATTATCAAGTCCACCTCACATACACTATTACAGTCAAAGTTCATCAGCATAGTAGATGCTACAGAATCCCTACTTGTGTTCTCTAAGCTATACTGCCTTCCTCATGCCCCCCTAAATAATGTGTGCTGATCATAATACCCGTTAATTCCCTTCTCCCTCCCTCCAAACCCACCCTCTTCACACCCTTTCACTTGGAAACCGCTAGTCCCTTCTTGGAATCTATGAGTGTTCCTTCAGTTTCACTTTCTTATATTCCACAGATGAGTGAAATCATTTGGTACGTGTCTTTTTCCACCTGGCTTATTTCACTGAATATAATACCCTCTAGCTCCATCCATGTTGTTGCAAATGGTAAGATTTCTTTTCTTCTTGTAGCTGAATAATATTCCATTGTGTATATGTACCACCTCTTCTTTATCCATTCATCTACTGACAGACAGCTTAGGTTTTTCCATTTCTTGACTATTGTAAATAGTGCTGTGATAAACCTAAGAGTGCATATGTCTTTTTGAATCTCAGATGTTGTTTTCTTTGGGTAAATTCTTAGGAGTGGAATTTCTGGGTTAAATGGTATTTCTATTTTCAGTTTTTTGAGGAACATCCATATTGCTTTCCACAATGGTTGAATTAATTTACATTCCTACCAGCAGTGTAGGAGGGTTCCCCTTTCTCAACATCCTTGACAGAATTTGTTGTTGCTTGTCTTTTAGATGTTGGCCATCCTAGCTGGTGTGAAGTGATAGCTCACTGTGGTTTTAATTTGCATTTCCCTGATGATTAGCTATGTGAGCATCTTTTCATGTGCCTGTTGGGCATCTTTCTTCTTTGGAGAAGTGTTCAGATCCTCTGCCCATTTTTTAATCAGGTTATTTGCTTTTTGGGTGTTGGGCATTGGGTTATTTATATATTTTGGATGTTAACCCCTTATCTGATATGTCATTTATGAATATATTCTCCCATACTGTAGGATGCCTTTTTGTTCTGCTGATGGTGTCATTTGCTGTACAGAAGTTTTTTAGTTTGATGTAGCACCATTTGTTCATTTTTGGCTTTCGTTTTCCTTGTCTGAGGAGATGTGTTCAGGAAAAAGTTGCTCATGTTTATATTCAAGATATTTTTGCCTATGTTTTCTTTTAAGAGTTTTATGGTTTCACGACTGACATTCAGGACTTTGGCCCATTTTGAGTTTACTTTTGTGTATGGAGTTAGGAAATAATCCATTTTCATTCTCTTATATGTGGCTGCCAGTTTTGCCAACACCAGTTGTTGAAGAGGCTGTCATTTCCCCATTGTATATCCATGGTTCCGTTATTATATACTAATTAACCACATATGGGTGGATTTATATCTGGACTCTCTATTCTACTCCATTGATCTATGGGTCTATTCTTGAGCCAGTACCAAATTGTCTTGATTACTGAGGCTTTACAGTAGAACTTGAAGTTGGGGAGTATAATCCCCCCAGCTTTATTCTTCCTACTCAGCATTGCTTTGGCTATTTAGGGTCTTTTGTGGTTCCCTATGAATTTTAGAACTATTTGTTCTAGTTCACTGAAGAATGCTGTCAGTAGTTCGATAGGGATTGCATTGAACTGTAGATTGCTTTATGCAGGATGACCATTTTGACAATAATTCTTCCTACCCATTAGCATGGGATGTATTTCCATTTCTTGGTGTCTTTAATTTCGCTGAAGAGTGTCTTGTAGTTTTCAGGGTATAGGTCTTTCACCTCCTTGGTTAGGTTTAGTCATAGGTATTTTATTCTTTTTGATGCAATTGTATATGGCATTGTTTCCTGATTCTTCTTTCTAGTAGTTCATTGTTGGTATATAGAAATGCAACAGATTTCTTTTTATTCATTTTGTATCCTGAAACTTTGCTCAATTCAGTTAGTAGTTTTGGAGTGGATTCCATAGGGTTTTTTATGTATAATATCATGTCATCTGAAAACAGTGAACATTTAATTTATTCCTTATCAATCTGGATGCCTTTTAGTTCTTTGTGTTGTCTGATTGCCGCAGCTAGGACCTCCAGAACTATGTGGAATAACAGTGGGGAGAGTGGGCATCCTTGTCTTGTTCCCAATCTTAGAGGAAAAGCTTTCAGCTTTTCACTGTTAAATAAAATGTTGGCTGTGGGTTTGTCATATATGGCCTTTATTACCTGTACTCTATACCCATTTTGTTGAGAGTTTTTCCATGAATGGATGTTGAATTTTGTCAAATGCTTTTTCAGCATCTCTGCAGATGATCATGTGGTTTTTGTCTTTCTTTTTATTGATATAGTGGATGATGTTGATGGATTTTCGAATATTATACCATCCTTGCATCCCTGGGATAAATCCCACTTGATCATGATGGATGATCTTTTTGATGTATTTTTGAATTCTGTTTGCTAATATTTTGTTGAGTATTTTTGCATCTATGTTCATCAGGGATATTGGTCTGTAATTTTCTTTTTTGTTGTTGTTGTCTTTGCCTGGTTTTGGTATTAGAGTGATGGTGGCATCATAGAATGAGTTTGGGAGTATTCCCTCCTCTTCTACTCTTTGGAAAACTTTAATGAGAATGGGTATTATATCTTCTCTAACTGTCTGATAAAATTCAGCAGTGAAGCCATCTGGTACAGGAGTTTTGTTCTAGGGGTAGTTTTTTGATTACCATTCAATTTCCTTGCTGGTAATTGGTCTGTTCAGATTTTCTGTTTCTTCCTGGGTCAACCTTGGAAGGTTGAATTTTCTAGAAAGTTGTCCATTTCTTTGACATCATCCAATTTGTTAGCATATAATTTTTCACAGTATTCTTTCATAATTCTTTGTATTTCTGTGGTGTCTGTAGTGATTTTTCCTTTCTTATTTCTGATTCTGTTTATATATGTAGACTCTCTATTTTTTTTTGATAAGTCTGGCTAGGGGTTTATCTATTTTGTTTCTTTTCTCAAAGAAACAACTCCTGGTTTCATTAATTCTTCTATTGTTTCTATTTTTCTAAATTTTATTTATTTCTTCTCTGATCTTTAATATGTCCCCCCTCCTTCTGAGTTTGGGCTGCATTTGTTCTTCTTTTTCCAATTTCAGTAATTGTGAGTTTAGACTGTTAATTTGGGATTGTTCTTCTTTCTTGAGATAAGCCTGTATGACTATAAGTTCTATGATTTCCTCTTAGAACTGCCTTTGCTGCCTCCCACAGAAGTTGGGGTGTTGAGCTGCTGTTGTCATTTGTCTCCATATATTGCTTAGTCTCTGTTTTTATTTGGTCATTGATACATTGATGATTTAGGAGCATGTTGTAAAGCCTCCATGTGTTGTGAGGCTTTTTGTTTTCTTTGTACAATTTACTTCTAGTTTTATACTTTTGTGATCTGAGAAGTTGGTTGGTAGAATTTCAATATTTTTGACTTTACTGAGGTTCTTTTTGTGGCCTAGTATGTGGTCTATTCTGGAAAATGTTCCATGTGCACTTGAGAAGAATGTGTATCCTGCTGCTTTTGGGTGTAGAGTTCTGTAGATGTCTGTTAGGTCCATCTGTTCTAGTGTGTTGTTCAATGCCTCTGTGTCCTTACTTTTTTCTGTCTGGTTGATGTGTCCTTTGGAGTGAGTGGTGTGTTGAAGTCTCCTAAAATGAATGCATTGTATTCTATTTCCCTCTTTTATTCTGTTATTATTTGTTTCATATATTTGGTCCCTCCATGTTGGGTGCATAGATATTTATAATGGTTATATCCTCTTGTTGGACTGACCCCTTTATCATTATGTAATGTCCTTCTTTGTCTCTTGTTACTTTATTTTGTAGTCTATTTTGTCTAAGTACTGCAACTCCTGCTTTTTTCTCCCTATTATTTGCATGAAATATCTTTTTCCATCCCTTCACTTTTAGTCTGTTATGTCTTTGGGTTTGAAATGAGTCTGTTGCAGGCAGCAAATAGATGGGTCTTGCATTTTTATCCATTCTGTAACTCTATGTCTTTTGATTGGTGCATTCATTCCATTTATATTTAGGGTGATTATCAACGGATATGTACCTATTGCCATTGCAGGCTTTAGATTCATGGTTACCAAAGGCTCAAGGGCTGCTTCTTTACTATCTAACAGTCTAACTTAACTCACTTATTTCCAACACAATCTAAAGGTTTTTTTTCTCCCTTCTTTTTCTTTCTCCTTCACTCTTTATATGTTAGGTGTCATATTCTGTACTTTTTGTGTATTCCTTGAATTTTTGGGTAGCTGATTTAATTTTGCATTTGCTTTGTAATTAATTGGTCTACTTCCTTTACTGTGGTTTTATTTTCTCTGGTGACAGCTACTTAGCCTTAGGAGATTTCCGTCTGGAGTAGTAAAAATATGAAACACTTCATGAATTTGTGTGTCATCCTTGAGCAGGGGCCCTGCTAATCTCCTTTGTATCATTCCATTTTTGGTATATGTCCTGCTGAAGTGAGCACATAGAGTTTTCCTTACCAGTGGTTCTCATAATAAAAAAGGACACAAAATTGTTGGAAGCTCCAGATATGTTAGTTAATTAACTCAGTACTTATATTAGTAATAGATGTTCTAGGCTATAAGTAACAAGAAACCAAACTCCCAAGGACTTAAAACATAAAGAAGATTATTATTTAGTTAATAAGAAGTGTGGAGGTAGGTGGTCTCTGGATTGATTCAGCAACATAATGATGCCTTCAAATACCCAGGATTCCTGTAATGCTGTCTTTGCCATAATGACCCTTCTTACTACCTCATGGTGATAAGAGGGCTGCTGTACATCACGCATCATAACCCTGTTCAAGAAGAGAAGTGGAGAGTTGTACCAGGAAGCAACTAGCAGGTGTCTTATCTCTTTTGTCAGGAAACAGGAATCTTTACCAGAAGCTTTCTAGAAGAATGTTGTTTGTATCTCATTGACCTAAATTAGATCACAAGGCCACCTTGAGCTTAAAAGGAAGCTGAGAAGAGATTATCTTAGCTTTACAAGCAGAAGGAAGATAACAAAATGCTGATGGGAACAGAGTAATACAGCCACAATTCTCATGTCAATCAATGGAGATTTGTAAAACACAGAACACATATCCTTCACTTTATTTTTGTAAAGCTACTCTTTAGGTAAGAAAACAGTTATAAAGAAGTCAGATGAATTAAGGAAATAAGGGGTAATAAAAGGATAGTGTTGAAGGGAAATGTAATTTTAACAAGAGAAAGATAACTTTGATGTGACTAGATAACCTAAAAGGTGACTTTTACAAGAAAAAATCCTATATACTTTTGAAATATACTTTGAAAATCACAGAGAAATAGGCCATGTAATTCAGCTTATCTGAGCTCACATTTTGAATTCTTAATTTTTCAGTCTTTTTTTAATAATAATATCATGGCCAGGCCTCTTTTACAAAAGACAGTTTCACATGGCATTATGTATATCCTTTCAACAAAATAATACTTAACTTTCCAATCATTCATTGAAACACTGGAAATGGATATAGAAAAAGCTCACTTTCTTGTTGCCAATATCTGTGTCAAGTATACCTAATAGATTCTTGATATGACTGGGGCCACAGCAGATACTGAGTTTTCTGCCTACAGACTTTGGGAGTCAGAAATTTTCCCCTGCGTGTTCCTGGCTAAAGAAATAACCAGTCCATCAGGATTCAACAAAACTCCAATAGGCAAATATGCAAGGCATAGTAAGAAAGCATTTTAAATGGCACCTCAGAGGTGAAAATGTAAGAATTTGCAATGCTACTGCCACTCTGCTATATGCATTTTAAATAAAAGTATTTTATTTTTCAGCCATTCCGAGACCAGTCAGTCTAGAGTGGTGTTGGGTTATAAATTTAATAAATGACATTGTCCATTGTGACATCTTAATGCCATGCATATGAAAGGCTCTTTCTGCTCATATTCCTAACTTACAGTAAGAACTAAGTGTTTTTCTTAGTAAAGCTAAATATTGGGCTGAACTGCTGGTCTTCTGCACTTTTAGTGTTTACTCCTCTGATAATAATATCATGAGCAACAAAATAACAAGCTGTATGAAACATATATAATATCAGGCCCTGTGCTAAGCACTTTATGTGTCTCTTAACTTATTCCTAACAATAACTGTAGACAAATCATCCCCATTTTATTAAAAAACTGAAGGTTGGAGATAGTAAATAACTTGTCTAGAATAACATATCTGAAGGTATTGTCATAAGAGCTAACCAAGCTTTAGGACCAGTTATACAATTACTCCACTTCTACTAAAGCCACTCTTGTTCATACCAATACTTTGTAAGAAAGCTTTCTCTTCTCTTTGTATTCTAGCATCCTAAGAAGACTAGAAACCTCTCAACCCAGGAAATAAAGGCATTTCTAATGTCAGGTTATTTCTCACATAGTACAGAACTTACCATAGTGCAGATTCTTCATAAATGGTTATTACACTGAAATGTACTCTTTAGATGCTTGTGAATCTTTTTCTATTTTTCCAAGGATTATTGCCTTATTAAAATTAAAAAATGAATGCAATGTAGTGGAAGGACAGGAGCAGTTCAAATTATTATTACCAGGAAGCTTTTAAAAACCATCTGCCATGAGGCATATTCTCTAACAATGTAGACCCAGTGGTTACAGGCAAGCAAGTGGAGTCAAACAGTTCATAGCTTAATTGTCTTCTAAGTTTTTACAGTACCAAGAAAAGGCATGACCCTACCAAGCAAGCTGGCAGAAAAATATGTCTTCTTAAAGACTTCTGACCTTGAAACACTCATCTAAAAAAATTCCTTCCACCCAGAGACAGTTATGTTTATCTATCATCCTGTGTGTGAAAGAAAATGGGTCTATGGAGACGAGTTTCACTAAAAGAATTACAGGTTTAAAAAAAGAAAAAAGGAAAAAAAAAACACTAGGGTGCATTTACAGACCATTTCTTATTTCCAAATAAATCTCATGGGAAAAGCCATGGATAATGCCACAGTGATAGTATTTCCAGGGCCTAACTCATTATCTGTATGTCTAAGGGATATCTGGCCTCTAAGGAATATCTGAGTGTCAAACAGCAATTAACATTCATTTACAGAATAGTATAAAAACTTCAAAAAATATTGAATCACATTTACCCAAATATAATGTATTAAGCTATTCATTATTTTTTTAGGATTTGGTATCTTCTGTCCTTCACCTTTAAAAAATACTTAAAAAAAAAAAGATATGTCCCTGAATACCTAGCCTCTCTCCCTCCCCCCCCACACACTAAGGTATCTGTTGTAATAAAAAGTTGTAAAAAAATTCCAAATATTTGGAAGTCCCAATTGTGCTACTTCCAGTGATAAGATCTCTTGCCAGCCACTGCTTACCTTTTGACCTCTGCTTCCTCTTCTGTAAAATTGAAATCACAGTACCATCTACTTTGGATCGCCCTTATTTATAATAGATACATTCTACAAAGTTGCCACAAACACTGAATAAGCAAATACTGAGCCACTGGTCCTGGGGAAAATATGTGGTTAGGTTCCTACAAGTCTCTGGTCACAAAATTTCCATCAACAGATGTATATTAACCTGTTTTACATGTGTTTCTATTTAAAGACACCTTACTTAATACATACTGATGATTCATTTTAGCAATGAAATCATGGCTAACAGCCCTATAACTCATGCTTTTCTAACATACTTCTTTTTCTCCATAAGGCACATCACGATGCTCTTGCAGAAGGAACAGAAGACAGAACTTCGGTTCTGTGCTTGTGGGCCTTCTTAAACAGCAAAATCACCAACAAAAAATACGAAAGTGTGAAAAACATGGAAGGAAGCCTAGTAGACCACAGAAGGGACATTTGTTTTGGAATGAGAGCTGAAACAAGAAGACAGGGCATAGCCTTGTGCAGCCCTGTTGGGAACATTAGCATTGGGCAACTCACCTTTTCCCCTCTCTGTGTACATCTACGAATGGCCTTGCTGACAGTATTGATTTGGGGGTTCAAAATAAATTTTGGCAAGTAGGTGAATGCACAAATACAGAATTGGCTAATAATGAGGATTGACTTCAATTGAAAATATTAAAAATAAAATTGATTTCCATAGATATAAATCCTTAAATTGAATAGAAGTCCTGGAAGTTATTTGTCATTAACATGCCAAGAGTGTGTAGACGTCCTACTTCAACTTTTGCATGATCCTCTGAAAAGATGAAGAGAAGGCAGTGTTCCAACAAAGAATGATGAAGATACTTATTTGTAAGGGTCCAAGAAGCAAAAGCAAGAACAGAAAGGCTGCTTCACAACTGTTTATGCCATGTTGGTTCTAAATATTTTCACTCGTTTATTCACTCAGCAATTTAATATCATGGAAATTTTGCCAGGCAGCAGGTGTACAAAGACAAATACAATAGAGCTACTCCCTTCCAGGACTGTTCTCAGCTTCTTGAGGAACACACTGAGGCCAGACTTGCGCAGCTCTGTCTGCTGATGCAGTAAATGTCAATGCAGGCTTACGTTTGCTTCCATGTACCGTCTCAAAGTAGTCTGCACTGCTGAACAGGTCACAGAAGGAAAGCAGGTGAAGATTAAGGCAAAAACAATGATGATCCTCCATTCTCTGAGCATTAATATTAGGTTGAAATGCATGTAAGAACAAGATGGAAATTGTCAAAGAATATATTCATGTTAACCTATTATTATTATTGGTGATGGGAACAAAGTTATACTGTTATTACAAATTACCAGTTTCATAAGGTAGTTGCCTTAAAAGAACAACTATTTTAAGGAAGCACAACAGATTGATTTTTAAAAGGCTAATGTTTTTTTTAAGACAGGCTGAAAACTGCTGGTATGTGATCTTCCGTCTGTTTTAAGGATTTCAGGCCATCGATATAACTAGGTAACAAAGCATTCATCATGCCTCTACTAACAAAATGTAAGCTGAAATTCAATGCTGGTGCAAATTACCTATATTTCTAAAATTGAAATTTTAATGTATAAAATTAAGAAACAGCAACACAGGTTCATTTCCAGATGATCTGAGTCTGAACCTACTGTATCAAAAGTGATTCATATCTTCTCAAGATAGGTGGGAAGGGAGGGATAAGAGGGAAAAAGGGGCATTATGATTAGCAGATCTAATGTTGGGGGGGCATGGGGAGGCTGTACAACTCAGAGAAGACAAGTAGTGACTCTATAGCATCTCACTATGCTGATGGACAGTGACTGTAATGGGGTTGGTGGGGGGGACTTGATGAAGGGGGTAGTTTAATAATCATAATATTGCACATGTAATTATAGATTAATAAGCCAAAATAAATTATAAAAAAAAGAATACTTAGGAGAAGCTAATAAAAGAATAAGTGATTTAAAAAAAAAAAGAACATATGGGATGTGAACAATTTCCAGGGATGTGTTGTTTTAATTTGTCTGATTTTTCGCATACTATTCAAGATAATAGACAACATTCACCATGTTATTGATAAGTTTTCACAAATGCCTGGATTGTTGAATTGGTTTTCTTTGTTTCATTGGATATGGCCTATAATTGTAGGTTTAATACTGTTGTGCATTTGTATTCCTGTTCTCCTAGTGTGTGTGCAGAAGGCAGTTGTTGGTCTTTTAAAGCCAATACATGCATATGCTACTTTTCAAGAATTAACTTCAAGAACTAAGTGATTCCTTTTAAACAACTTTGTGAAATCATATACTGATTCCCCACCTGCATTTGCTGCAAGAAAACGATCATGTATATTGTGATTTTATCCAGAATTATAGCTGCTGGCTGTCCTCTCTTTTGTATTTTATCTCCCTCTTTGGTCCCAGGAGATGGCTGGTTAACCAGAGATGGGTAAGATTCCTCATGGGAGGAACAACCTAAGACAGGCACAGTTGCAAGGGACCTCAGGTGAGCAATGTGGGGGCCAACTGAGGTGAGGCATAGAACCTCACCCCTCCAGCGAGAGAGACATTGCCTGTGACAAGCTATGTCACAGACCGAGCCCAGCTAATCATTATTCTGGTACCTTCCACAAACATATGCATATGCATTTGCGTCAATTAAAACAAAAAAAGGGGGAAATGTGGGATTCACTTATAATTTAAGTATAAAAATCAGATGAATAATAATAGTTGACTTGATTGATTATAGTAACTGAATTAGTTTCTCTGATATGACTGCCTTTGCATTGTTCACCTTGTGAGAACTTGTTCACTATGTTCCTTGCATGGTTCACCCTGTGGGAGCTTGTTCACTGTATTGGAACTTGTTCGTTGCATGGTGAGCAATAATGTCTTGTGTATTGAAAAGTTGTTAAGAGAAAAAACCTCAAAAGTTCACATCGCAAGAAAAAATAATTTGTAGCTATGTATGTTGAAGGATGTTAACTAAACTTACTGTGATAATCATTTCACAATAAAAAAAATTATAAAAACCAAAAAAAAAGTGATTCATATCTTCTCAAATTCCCATTATCAATGATCGTGGCAACATCAATTACTCCAGTCAGTATGTGACAGAAAAGAATTTTAAATCATATCTTAAAAGTCAGTTTTACATCATTTTTATTCTTAACCCTAACCACCCAATTCTCAGAGTTAGATATTGTGAATGACTTTTAACCTCACTTTTACTGTACTCTATTTTAGTAGGTTCTAGGATGTTCTTTGCTATCATTAATTTCATTTTTTTGATTTTTTAAAAAAGTTAATTGGTAAGAAAGGAAATAACTGTTCCATTCCTTTTTATGTTAATAGTGTCCTAGTGTATTCATAGGTTCTCTGCATAAGCAAGGCAATGGAATTTCCCACTTCCGTAAATATGGAAGATGAGTAGAGCTCAACCTCAGTAAACATATGACTATAACTTTTTCACGGCATTTCCATTAGCACAAGTGTTCACCTTACAGTCCTTACTAATTTACTAGTACTTCACTCATAGTCATTCTTTAAGATTCCCAGTTGCCTCAACCATCCACTAGCTAAATAATATATGAATGAAATAATAGTACCCAAGCCTGTTTTACTTTTTCTTTAGATCTCTTACACATTACAATGGGATGTTTCTGATTATTATTTGGGGTGTTAGTCTTAAGTTATTTCTGAATATGAAATGAGGGAGCAGTCACAAGAGAAAGAACCTACTTAAGGAAATATGATTCAGAAATAAAACCATGACCCAGAGCAGTAAATAACAGTGTGGGTATAGTGGTACATATATAAAAAATATATATCATCAATTTTCATCTGAAGTCTTATTTTCAGTAAACCACTGGGATGGTGGGATAAAGATGTTAGAGTGGCAAATTATTATATAAAATACTGTTGCAGAAAAAATGAGCTTAAAGTTTTTTAAATAATAAAGAACATTTTGGCAGTCTATGATAAATACCAAATTGTTAAATAAATCTGAACTGAGTTCTTAACAGTTCTATTTAAAAATATTATTGGGGCCTCTCCCTAATCCCTGAAGGGGTTCTAAGTATTTCCTTTTTAAACTGACTACCAGGCAGAGAAAGACAAGTACCAAATGATTTCACTCATTTGTAGAGTATAACAACAAAGCAAAACTGAAGGAACAAAACAGCAGCAAATTCACAGAACCCAAGAAGGGACTAGCTGTTACCAAAGGGAAAGGGGTTCGGGCAAGTGGGTGGGAAGGGAGAGAGAAGGGGATTAAGGGGAATTATGATTAGCACACATAATGTAGGGGGGTGACAGGGCAGGCAGTATAGCACAGAGAAGACAAGTAGTGACTCTATAGCATCTTACTATGCTGATGGACAGTGACTGCAATGGAGTGTGGGGGGGACTTGATAATATGGGTGAAGGTAGTAACCACAATGTTGCTCATGTGAAACCTTCATAAGATTGTATATCAATGAAACCTTAATAAAAACAAAAGTATAATAAAAGAAAATTTGACTACCAGGTAACATTTTTTTTTAAGCCTAACCATGTAAAGATACTTGCACAAAACAAGGTTGATGGGTTCTCTACAGGATGTATACTGAAATATAAAGTGATGTAGAATCCTGCAGATTTTGAGACCTGGGAAATGGCCATGTACAGTTATCAAATACATGTGCTTAACCCTGAAATATGCTCTGATAGAGGCAAGTCCAGTCGCCCCCTCATGGTTTAAGCAATTATTGAGGGTCTGCTACTGTCTATGTACTGTACTGAAATAATACTGGTATTGGGAAACCTTGGACCACATTACCTAATTTGAATGAACAGTGGGGGGCGTCCATCCTGTGTCCAATAATTAATACTGCCACATATGGTCTCATGTTTTAATGGAAGAATGGAAAGAAAAGTCACATTTTGGGACCTGACTATGTGTTGGGCAGCATACCAGAAATTTTTATGTGTGATCTCGTTTAATCTTTACATTAACCCTGAAAGGAAGGTGATCCAACTTTTACAGATGAAGACACTGAGTCTCAAACAGTCTGAACACATTTGCCAGTGATGTGAAATCTGGAAGTGGTAGAACTGAAAACGAAACCCAGTTTAATCTGAACTCTATTCCATACCACTCTTCTGTGGTCTTTGGACTCAGGAAGATACTTCTCATCCTCAGGAACCTACTATATTAAATCAGACACCCTTAAGAGGGTCATACCCCCTAGCCCTATCAGGGAGGGAATGCCTTCATTTTCAGTCCGTGCTTCAGAAAGAACTATTACCTTTATGCTAGAATAAAAGTCAAGAATGGCATCATAGTTGGAGGACAGATCAAGGGCCCAGAGTAAAAGAGAGGGAAGACAAATTAAGTTCTCTTATTCCCATTCCTACCAAGGGCTAGTCTGGTCTGTATAATTCTCCTTCCCTGCTATTATGTTACAGTGGAATTACCAGAAACAGATGCATTTATGAGTTAAATAAACCTACTAAATCCCTAGGGGAAGAAATGGGCTCCCCTGCCCTTTGAGATACTGATATACACAACTCTCAAAATCCCTGGGAAAAATAAGGATCTTATTTCTCCCATGCTTATATTTCTTTTGTTTCTTTGATTGCAAATAGCTTTGAATATAGACTCTCCTATGTGTTCTCCAAATGTTTTTCTTTTGCATAAAACATGACATTGTCAAGCATGGAGGACTACACAGTTCACTGCAGCCACCAGAAGTCATTGATTCCTGCATTTATTTCTTCCAGACTTCAAATTTATTTTTCATACTGCTTGTCATATAGGGTTGACATGTGTCACAAGATGCTGCTACATACGGAAATGATGCATAACCATCAGGCAAAATTTCCGAAGAATAATACATTTTAAATGCCTCTCTATTTAGTTTGATGCACTCAATTGCCAAAACCCAACATATATGGGAGTAATATAAATAAAATGAAGAATGAAGTTATCTCTCAATTAGACCCAGAGAAGTTAATAAACAACAAAAAACAAAGAAAGAAAAAGTCTCCAGCTTCATTATTTTGTTGACTTTAAATGCATAGAATTAGTAATGTTTATAAAAATTTCATTGAAAGTTAAGTTGACAACCTTCCAACTCTCTTCCTGATACTCATACCATGGATTCAGTCCCCTGGGGTTCTTATTTAATTGTGGCACTGGTTTTCTCTGATTTGTCTGAAAGTCCCTTCATTTACTAAGGATCAATTTTTCTCATCTTTTAAATCTTGCCTCTTCTCTGGAAATTATTATGGGCCAAAGCAAATGAGGGCTGGAAGAAAAAGATCATTTTTATCCAGTAGCACATTTATTCAAGGATATTAAAGTGAATATATATATTCTACATTTATAGATAAAGCAATATTACTGAGTTAAGTCAACAGAATAATACCGGTACAAGGTAAGTGGCATGGCTTGCTTGCCTCAACCTGGTGACCCATGATATAGGCAGGAAATCTCGATAGATTACAGATCATGAGAAGTAAGTAACCATCTCTGCTTCACTGTTAGAATGTATAAAGCAAAGATAAAGAATCATCATGCCACAGTGCCCTCTCTAACCTAACTCAGACATGCGCACTGTTACCTAGACTCATGTCACATACAGAAACAAAGTGCTGGCACAGGCTTCCTGTGCGGCAAATTTCTTTGAGCAGAGTGAGCACAGTGAAATAAAGCAAAGATGAGTTAAACATTAAAACGATGAAAAAATATGGCATTCCCTTGAACAACATATTAGATGAAATTTTTCTAGATTAATAGGGTGTTCCTACTTGACTCTTGGTTTCAAGTTATTCAGAAAGAAAACTGTACTTCATTCACTCCACATGGTTGACACGGCAGTTTACTTGGTGCCTACTAATCTCTTCTGTATCAGCTGTTGCCACTTGTTCTATTATTTCTGCTGTACAATTACTAACCTATAGGTTGAGCTATAGGAGACTGCCAATACTGAACATTTTAGACTATGAAAATGGCAATTTCATGTTTCAGCCCATAATTTTAGTTCACTAGTCTCACCACGTTACTCTTTCTGGGCTCCAGCCTTTGCCTGGGTTAGCTCTTCTTCACTTGCTTTCCAATATCCAGTATCCAGCCCTTCCTATTATTTAGCTAACTCTGAGTCATCCTTTAGGTCTCATTCTACGTTTCTATCTCTTGTAAACTTGCCATTGGAAAAAGAGTGGATTGTGTGCTTCTAATCAAGATAAGTATAAAGGATCTAATCTTTGTTGTTCTCGTGTACAGCTATCTATAGCATCCACTGTTTGGAACATAGCCCCATTGAATCCCTCTGTTTTATTATTCGGTTTTTGACAACCCACCCCATGCTACAAATGCTTGAACAGATTGGGGATTTTTTCATGCTTTGGGGTAATTACTTTGATGGCATTCACCTTCCTCAGCCAGATAAGCAATCACAACTACCTGCTGCAAATGTATTATTCTCTAGATTGGATAAATTCCCCAACCTCTACACTTTCTCAAAACTAGTTTGATATACAGACAATAGTCTCTATTACAGTCATAGGGAAGGCTATATTTTTCACCTTATTAGTTGCCAGGACGATTCTAGGTGCCGCCAGTCCCTAGTCTGATTCTTATCAATATGCATTGAATATCTGTCCCGACATGAGGATGCTTCACAAAAAGAGCCCTACAATATGCTATTATAGGCCCAAATATTACTCCTACTGTAACCTGAGCTTGAATCCTCTGAAATGGATAAAACTTTACTCAGTTTTTGCTGAATTTTAAGGGGACATTTCTAATACATTCCCAGTAGATTGACAATGGTGTATACAATTTTATTTTTTATTTTCAGGAAAGGGATCACCACAGGAGTCTAGCAATCATCGATGTAAAAGAAAAAGACAACCTAAAGGTTTGTCCTCTAAGAAAATACACCTTAACATATCCTTTAATCTAACTATTACCAGAATAGAGCTACACAATGAAACAAAAATAAAAGGCAATACTGAAATTGGACAATAAAAGAATTTGAATTACCAAAAAAGTTAGCCATTTACAGGTTATTTAAAATAATTTCAGAAGAGTTTAATATTTATGGCAAAAGGGCCACCGAATTTACTACAGTTATAAGCAGTGTTTAGTATATGGGAAAAAAAATGAAGTCTTACCTACATAAAAACATAACTTTTTCCTGAAATGTTATTGGCATATCAAAAAAATGTAAAAATGATTTCTATGACTACATGTTCCACATCAAATTCAACCTGAATGAACAATTTGAGTAAAATTTATTTGATTATTTCATTTAATGACTAATAACCAACATTTATCAAGTACCTACTACTGCACTGGGCACTGAGAAGACAAAGTCAGTTAACAGAAATTAATACACAGAAGCTGTCTGTCTAGTGGAGAGTAAGAATAACAAAAAGGAAAATATAACTAACAAGTACCATGATACTATATATCCAGCACCCAACGAGTACTCCATCTATCATAACAAATGGCAAGGATCTAGAAGGATGCATTTCTGTGGGACCTCAGCAAACCACACAAATTGCACAGCACAGTCCTTATAAATCTCCCATCACAGTGATTTGCTTCCCCCAAACAACATATTCCACCTGCAAACAAATATATAAGGATCAGCTCAGCTACAACACTGGGCCAGACCAGAAAGTTCAGGTTGTTGCTGGTCATTGTTCTTGATTAATTAGCCACAGAGATGCCCCATGGTGAACAAATGCTATTGAGATCTGTGCTCATAATCATTTTTCCATTCCTCTACTTTCTGAAAGTTCATGGTAGTTTCCTTTCTGTCCAGCTCCAACTCCTCCCCAGATTACAATTAAAAGGCTTTTCATGTGGTGTTGAATAATAACAATAATGATCAAAATCACCCGACTATCCAGAAGAGAGAATTAAAAAGGATATTGTACTATAATATAGCATAAAGGAAGCAGCAGGCAAAGAAAAATGAATAGGAATCTTTAGGTATATATTTTAACCAAAGACGGGATTGATTGATTTTTCTCCTGGACCTAAAGCATTTGAGATAAATGTAATTCTTATGCCAAAGAGCCCAGGCTAAGAGAGATTTCTTAGGTCAAGAGGTAACTTCTTTGTCAGCCAACCTTTAAATTTGTTGAGCTGAACCTATTAGTGGGGTTAATTCCATTGCACCTTCTAAGTAGACATGGATAGTTTTTCAACTTAAAGTGAGCCCTTACCTTTAACACCAGGAGCCACCAGTAATGTAGAATGGGATTTTGCCCAAAAGGTAAAATAAGAAGTTATGAATCTTAAAATACTTCAAGGGTGAATTCCTACTTGTCATCCACTACATGGTTTTTAGGTATATATGTGTATGTTTCTTGCCTTTTCCCAAAAACTAAAAACAAAAATACATAAGGACATTACCTGGAAAAGAGACAATGCCTTCACCAACAGTACCAAAATAAAATTTCATATGTCAGATGATCCTGGTTAATGTACTAAGTTGTTATATTCTGAAAATCCATGACATGGACTTCCTGTTCTGACAGAGATGGAATAACAGGAACCATATTTACCTTCCTGATTAAACAACTAAGGATCTAGACTAAATATTTAGAAGAAAAGGCTTTAGAAGCTAAATATCAAACAATGTAGAACTGTGATTTCTGAGAGAAGGACACAAACAAGGTAAGACTCATGATTGCACCAGCTTACTCCCTTGAAAATGTTTCCAAACTGCAGCCCCTGATGGGAGATGAGATAGAACCTGGCTACCTCACTTTATTGAGGAGACAGAGATGGGAGTTTGGGGAGGACAAGGTGGCTTTGAAAAACCAAGGACTGCAAAGGAGAGAACTGCACAGAAAGAAAATGCCAAAGATCTACAGAGTATTGTAGATCCAGTCTTGTTATTGATTAACTCGTGAGTGTGAGGAAACTACTTGAGGCCAAGTTAACAACCATTTGAACAGGGGGGAGAAGATGATGGTGTGAGAAATGGGACTATATCAAACTAAAAGCCTTCTGTACAGCAAAGGACACCATCAGTAGAACAGAAAGGCATCCTACAGTATGGGAGAATATATTTGTAAACAACATATCTGATAAGGGGTTAACATCCAAAATATATGAAGAGCTCACACTCCTCAACACCCAAAAAGCAAATACCCAATTAAAAAATGGGCAAAGGAGCTGAACAGACACTTCTCTAAAGAAGAAATTCAGATGACCAACAGGCACGTGAAAAGATGCTCCACTTTGCTAATTATCAGGGAAATGCAAGTTAAAACCACAATGAGATATCACCTCACACCAGTTAGGATGGCCAACATTCACAAAATAAGCAACAGCAAATGCTGGCAAGGATGTGAAGAAAGGGGAACCCTTCTACACCACTGGTGGGAATGTAAGCTAGTTCAACCATTGTGGAAAGCAGTATGGAGGTTACTCAAAAAACTAAAAATAGAAATACCATTTGACCCAGGAATTCCACTCCTAGGAATTTACCCAAAGAAAACAAGATCCCAGATTCAAAAAGACATATGCACCCCTATGTTTATCCCAGCACTATTTACAATACCCAAGATAAGGAAGCAAACTAAGTGTCCATCAGTAGATGAATGGATAAAGAAGAGGTGGTACATATACACAATGGAATATTATTCTGCCATAAGAAGTAAACAAATATTACCACTTGCATCAATGTGGATAGAGCTAGAGGGTATTATGCTCAGTGAAATAAACCGGGTGGAGGAAGACAAATATCAAATGATTTCCCTCATTTGTGGAGTATAAGAAAGCAAAAACTGGAGGAACAAAACAGCAGCAGACTCAGAACCCAAGAATGGACTAGTGGTTACAAAAGGGTAAAGGCGTGGTAAGGGTGGGAGGGAAGGGAGGGAGAAGCAGATTAAGGGGTATTATGATTAGCACACATAATGTAGGGGGGGCACGGGGAAGGCAGTATAGCACAGAGAAGACAAGTAGCGACTCTGTGGCATCTTACTACACTGTTGAACAGCGACTGTAATAGGGTATGTGGTGGGGACTTGATAATAGGGGGGAATGTAGTAACCACAATATTGCTCATGTGAAACTTTCATAAGATTGTATATCAATGATACCTTAATAAGAAAAAAACATGGAAAGAAAAAAAAGATCCATTTGAACAGATTATGGGGAAGAATTCTCAGAGTTTACACAGGGTGAACATAAGTTGTATTGCCACTATACAGTGTGACAAAAATTCTTGTAATTCAAAAGAAATAAGGTAAAGCACTCAGAGCAAGCCACAGAATTCCTCATTAGTCTAGGCTCAAATCCAGACTAGACTAAACACAGATCTGGTTCCACTTACCAAATCTAAAAAGTAAGACCCAATGAGATCATGAAACTGAAATATGTCCCAGTACAAAGCTTAGGAATATTTATAGGAATACAAAAATATCCAGCATCAAACAAGATAATATTTAAATTTAGTTGATATCCAAGGGTACCCAATAAAAAATTACTAGGCATGCCAAAAAATAGGACAATATAACCCATAAAAAGAGAAAAAATAAGTTTATAGAAACAGACCAAAAAATAACACATATGATAGAATCTATAGACAGTAACACTCAACCAATTATTAAACAGCTATTCAAACCATATTACATATGTTCTAGAAGGCAGAAGGAAGATGGAGCATGTTAAGTAGAAACATACCCCCAATCAAACATCTAGTTATGAATACAATAATGTCTGAGAGGAAAAACACATAGGGTGGGGTGAGCAGCAGACTGAACACTGAAGAGGAAACTATTATCCAACCTAAAGACATAACAATAGACACTATTCAGATGAGATACAAATGGAGAAGGAAAGGAGTATAGGAAAAATAGGGAATAGAGCATCAGCGATGTGCGGGACAACTTTAGAAGTCTGCTATACAGGGAATTTGAGTGTCTAAAGGATAAGAGAAAAGGTAGCAGAAGAGAAAAAATGTCTGAAGAAATAATAGTCAAAAATTTTCCAACTTTTATATAAACTATAAACCCACTGCTCCAAAAATTTCAACCAACCCCCTGGAACAGAAAGACAGCATATTTCTCTTTGAAACAATGCAATCCAAAATACAGTGGAACAGTATCTATAATGTAGCGAAAGAAAAAAAATCTATCACCCTAGAATTCTATACCCAATTTATTTTTCAAAAATTAAAGAAAAATAATTTTACTTTTTCAGTCATCAAAATTTTGAAAGGATTCATCACCAGCATATCTGCACTGCAACTAATGTAAAGTCCTTCAGATTGATCTGTACAAAGAAATGAAAAACACCAGAAGGAGAATAAACACTTTGGATGTTAAAGCATGCTAAAAACTGAGACACCACAATGATAGATTCTAAAACATTAGATAGACTCCTATATGCAACATTTATAATCAAAATGGTCAAGTACTAACTACCTTTGTGATTCTTGTACTTTCAGCCAGGTAAGACATGAAAAGTGGTCAGAGACTCAGGAGGGAGGATTTGCTGCAGACATTTATGACAGAGAGTGTTGCCACATAGGTTCCTGCCACCATCTGTGGTGGGGAATATGGAATACTTTTCACTTCTTGGGAAAGAGAAACTTCTGCGAACACTTGAAGAGTTTGTAGTTTAGGTCATGGAGCTTTTATCTGTAATTCACATCTGAGAAAATTTAAGTCACCTAATACTGCAGAATGGAAGTGAATATATAGTTAGTACTGACTCCCAAGTTTCTAAAAGCAGGGAACATTAGATGTTTCCTAGGGTAAACACTGAGTATAGGGGAGAGGGCCAGCGTGACGTGCTTTTGGGTGCTCTCTGCACAGCAATCTAAGAGGGATGGTGAGACCAAAGGAGCAAGTACATGGAAATGGAAAAGAACATCAGATTCCAGAAAGAGGTGCTGCAAGAAACGATTTGGAATAGTGAGACATCTGCCCAGGTCAAGAGAAGCACAGAAAAGTGATGTGCAGCATGGCAGTGGAAATTCATTAAAGTACCCCAAGTGTCATCTCTAGCCATCTGCTAAACTAAAGAATGCAAAGTCACTCAGCCAAAACTCAACCTATCCTTTATCTTTCTCATCAACGTTCACCATCTGCTGTAGTTTAATCAGGGTACAAAACAATATCTACTAAGTGGAACAGGATTTGTGTGGGAACAGAAAGCAAAAATCAACCGTATTCCTTCTTATTTTGAAATCTGTTGAGTTAAGAAAATATATACACAGGGATGTATTTGTAGGCATACAGACAATTTTTGGAGGTATACACTAGGAAATGGTAAGTGTTTCCTTCTACAGAAAAATCCAAGAATTGAAGTTAGGGAAAGGTTTTCCTTATATATCTTTTATACTGTGGAGACTTTTTCTTTCCTTACCATGTGCATCATGACAGTCACTGTCAGTTGCTACCCAAGAGCCATTCATTCATTCCTCCCTGCCAAGACAACCCTGCTTTTTTTCAGGACGGCAATGTTCCCAGCCCCAAGTGATGGGTCTCAAATGATCTACAATACTCATGACAATTAAGTCCCCTGATTTCCCATCCCCGGTGAAACTAGGGGGAGCATGTAATTCACTTCTAAAAAGAAATCACTGATAAACAGATTGCATGGTACTACCTTTCCCTTTCTCCTCTCTTCCTGTCATAAATGCAGACTGATGGCTGGAGCTGGAGCAAACAACTTAGAGCTTTGGGAAAGCAAAAAAAGAATCAAAAAGACTTTGATCCTGACATTGTAGAAGCAATCAATCAAAGCCAGAACCTTCTGACCTCTTTTCATCTAAGATCCCAAGTGTGTTAATACCAGTCTCAGCAGCATCACTTGATAGCTCATTATAAACACAGAAGCTCAGGCCTCACCCGAGACCCACTGAGTCTGAACTAGCATGTGGATAAGATTTCCAGGTGATTCATAGATACAACAGAGTATGAGGATCATGGCTCCACAAAAAATAACCCCGTTTGATTAAGGTCAGATATTTCATTAAGGAGCTGAAATGATTTAAATCATACATGCATGTATTGCATTCTCAATTTTTTTTAACTATTTAAAAATATAAATATGTGGTTTAATAAAAAATATTTACATATACTTTAACTGTTTAGAGGCTATTTATTTCCTTTTAGCAGAGGTACAGAAGAGCAAAAAGCTAAAAATGATAAATGAGGTTTCTATTCCTTTCAGAATGAAAAATAATTTCAAATTAATTTCAAAT
The DNA here is from genome assembly GCA_032199065.1 of Smutsia gigantea. NCBI lineage: Eukaryota > Metazoa > Chordata > Mammalia > Pholidota > Manidae > Smutsia > Smutsia gigantea. The sequence continues at coordinate 495,866 of JAVSCE010010391.1, forward strand.
GCCAAAGTTTTAATCTGTGGACCACTCTGTATAAAAGCTATAGGTTAATACTAAAAAAGCTCCAACATGATATATAGATATATATAGATATACAGATACAATCAGTAAACTTTAAAAAATTTTGCTGAATTGTTCTTGTTTACTCTGGATTTGAATTATCGAATGTAAGCTCTGAAATAACTATCAAAGTAGATTTCATAGAGACTGATTTATTTTGCTGCTGTCTAAATCAGTTTTAGATGCTGACTAAAAAACACACAGAGAAATCACCTGCATTTAGTTAAAATAAGCTCACATCGATAGCAGTTTCCATTTCTGCTCACTGCTCAATTGAACTGTTTATGTATCCTGGCTCTGCTGTAAAGAAATTTTGGGCTCAAATCCCAGGACTGATTCTACTGCAACAGAATTGTCAAATGCCAAATTCTGTAAAATATTTCTTCCTTCCACATTATTTTTTTAAACTTTTTATTAAGGTATCATTGATATGCACTCTTAGGAAAGTTTCACATGAAAAAATAATATGGTGACTACTTTTACCCATATTATCAAGTCCCCACCCATACCCCAATGCAGTAAATGTCCATCAGTGTATTAAGATGCCACAGATTCACTGTTTGCATTCTCTGTGCTTCACTGTTTTCCCCGTGACCCCCACACCATGTGTACTAAACACAATACCCCTCAATCCCCTTCTCCCTCCCCACCCGCCTCCCACACCCTCCCCTTTGGTAACCACTAGTCCCTTCTTGGAGTCTACTGTTTTGTTCCTTCAGCTTTGCTGCGTTGTTATACTCCAGAAATGAGGGAAATCATTTGGCACTTGTCTTTCTCCACCTGGCTTATTTCACTGAGCATAATATCCTCCGGCTCCATCCATGTTGTTGCAAATGGTAGGACTTGTTTCTTTCTTATGGCTGAATAGTATTCCATTGTGTATACGTACCACTTCTTTATCCATTCATCTACTGATGGACACTTAGGTTGCTTCCATATCTTGGCTATTGTAAAAAGTGCTGCAGTAAACACAGGGTGCATATGTCTTTTTGAATCTGAGAAGCTGTATTCTTTGAGTAAATTCCAAGGAGTGGGATACCCGGGTCAAATGGTATTTCTATTTTTAGTTTTTGAGGAGCCTCCAGATTGCTTTCCACAATGGTTGAACTAGCTGACATTCCCATCAGCAGTGTAGGAGGGTTCCCCTTCTCCCCATACTTGCCAGAATTTGTTGTTCTTAGTATTTTCGATGCTGGCCATCTTAACTGGTGTGAGGGGATATCTCATTGTGGTTTTAATTTACATTTCCCTGATGATTAGAGATGTACAGCATCTTTTCATGTGTCTGTTGGCCATCAGAATTTCTTATTCAGAGAATTGTCTCTTCATATCCTCTGCCCACTTTTTAATCAGGTTATTTGCTTTTGGGGTGTTGAGGCATGTAAGATCTTTATATATTTTGGATGTTAACCCTTTGTTGGATATGTCATTAACAAATATATTCTACCATACTATAGGATGCCTTTTTGTTCTGTTGATGGTGTCCTTTGCCATAAAGAAGCTTTTTAGTTTGATGTAGTCCCATGTGTTCATTTTTGCTTTTGTTTCCCTTGCTCAAGGAGATGCGTTCGGGAAGAAGTTGCTCATGCTTATATTCAGGAGATTTTTGCCTATGTTGTCTTCTAAGTGTTTTATGGTTTCAAGACTTACATTCAGGTCTTTGACCCATTTCGAGTTTACTTTTCTGTATGGGATTAAGCAATAATCCAGTTTCATTCTCTTGCATGTAGCTGTCCAGTTTTGCCAACACCAGTTGTTGAAGAGGCTCTCATTTCCCCATTGTATGTCCATGGCTCCTTTACCGTATATTAACTGACCATATATGGTTGGGTTTATATCAGAGTTCTCTAGTCTGTTCCATTGGTCTATAGGTCTGTTCTTGTGCCAGTACCAAATTGTCTTGATTATTGTGGCTTTGTAGTAGAGCTTGAAGTTGGGGAGCATAATCCCCCCAGCTTTCTTCTTCCTTCTCAGGATTGCTTTGGCTATTCGGGGTCTTTTGTCATTCCATATGAATTTTAGAATGATTTGCTCTAGTTCATTGAAGAATGCTGTTCGTATTTTGATAGGAATTGCATTAAATCTGTAGATTGCTTTAGGCAGGATGGCCATTTTGACAATATTAATTTTTCCTATCCATGAGGACGGGATGTGTTTCCATTTATTGTTATCATCTTTAATTTCTCTCATGAGTGTCTTGTAGTTTTCAGACTATAGGTCTTTCACTTCCTTGGTTAGATTTATTCCTAGGTATTTTATTCTTTTTGATGCACTTGTGAAAGGAATTGTTTTCCTGATTTCTCTTTCTGCTAGTTCATTGTTAGTATATAGGAATGCCACAGATTTCTACATATTAATTTGTATCCTGCAACTTTGCTGAATTCAGATATTAGATCTAGTACTTTTGGGGTGGATTCTTTAGGGTTTTTTTTTTTTTTGCAGTGTGTAACATTCCTTTATTCCTTTTTACAGCTGAGATCATCTTTTTTTTATATTTCTTTTTTTAATATAATTTATTTTATTATCATTAATCTACAATTACATGTGCAATATTACGATTATTAAACTACCCCCTTCATCAGGTCCCCCCCACCAACCCCATTACAGTCACTGTCCAAAAGCGTACTGAGATGCTATAGAATCACTACTTGTCTTCTCTGAGTTGTACTGCCCTCCCCGTGCCCCCCTAACATTACATCTGCTAATCATAATGCCCCTTTTTCCCTCTTATCCCTCCCTTCCCGCCCATTTTCCCCAGTCCCTTTCCCTTTGGTAACTATTAATCCGTTCTTGGTTTCTGTGAGTCTGCTGCTGTTTTGTTCCTTCAGTTTTTTTCTTTGTTCTTATACTCCACATATGAGTGAAATCATTTGATACTTGTCTTTTTCGGCTTGGCTTATTTCACTGAGCATAATACCCTCTAGCTCCATCCATGTTGTTGCAAATGGTAGGATTTGTTTTCTTCTTATGGCTGAATAATATTCCATTGTGTATATGTACCACTCTTCTTTATCCATTCATCTACTGATGGACACTTAGGTTGCTTCCATTTCTTGGCTATTGTAAATAGTGCAGCAATAAACATAGGGGTGCATCTGTCCTTTTCAAATTGGGCTGCTGCATTCTTAGGGTAAATTCCTAGGAGTGGAATTCCTGGGTCAAATGGTATTTCCATTTTGAGTTTTTTGAGGAACCTCCATACTGCTTTCCACAATGGTTGAACTAATTTGCAGTCCCACCAGCAGCGTAGGAGGGTTCCCTTTTCTCCACATCCTAACCAACATTTGTTGTTGTTTGTGTTTTGGATGTTGGCCATCCTCACTGGTGTGAGGTGATATCTCACTGTGGTTTTAATCTGCATTTCTCTGATGATTAGCGATGTGGAGCATCTTTTCATGTGCCTGTTGGCCATCTGAATTTCTTCTTTGGAGAAATGTCTATTCATGTCCTCTGCCCATTTCTTAATTGGATTATTTGCTTTCTGTTTGTTAAGGTGCATGAGGTCTTTATGTATTTTGGATGTCAACCCTTTATCAGATACGTTTTTTATGAATATATTCTCCCATACTGTAGGATGTCTTTTTGTTCTACTGATGGTGTCCTTTGCTGTACAGAAGCTTTGCAGCTTGATATAGTCCCACTTGTTCATTTTTGCTTTTGTTTCCCTTGCCCGGGGAGATATGTTCATGAAGAAGTTGCTCATGTTTATGTCCAAGAGATTTTTGCCTATGTTTTTTTCTAAGAGTTTTATGGTTTCATGACTTACATTCAGGTCTTTGATCCACCTAGAGTTTACCTTTGTGTATGGGGCTAGACAGTAGTCCAGTTTCATTCTCTTACATGTAGCTGTCCAGTTTTTCCAACACCAGCTGCTGAAGAGGCTGTCATCTCCCCATTGTATATCCAAGTCACTTTTATCAAATATTAATTGACTGTATATGTTTGGATTAATGTTTGGATTTTCTATTCTGTTCCACTGGTCTGTGGGTCTGCTTTTGTGCCAATACCAAATTGTCTTGATTACTGTGGCTTTGTAGTAGAGCTTGAAGTCAGGGAGTGTAATTCACCCTGTTTTATTCCTCCTTCTCAGGGTTGCTTTGGCTATTCGGGGTCTTTTGTGGCTCCATATGAATTTTAGAATTATTTGTTCCAGTTCATTGAAGAAAGCTGTTGGTAGTTTGATAGGGATTGCATTGAATCTGTAGATTGCTTTAGGTGGTATAGCCATTTTGACAATATTTATTCTTCCTAGCCAAGAGCATGGGATGCATTTCCATTTGTTAGTGTCCTCTTTAATTTCTCTTAGGGAGTGTCTTGTAGTTTTCAGAGTACAGGTCTTTCACTTCCTTCGTTAGGTTTATTCCTAGGTATTTTATTCTTTTTGATGCAATTGTGAATGGAATTGGTTTTCTGATTTCTCTTTCTGTTAGTTCATCATTAGTGTATAGGAAAGCAACAGATTTCTGTGTGTTAATTTTGTATCCTGCAACTTTGCTGAATTCAGATATTAGTTCTAGTAGTTTTGGAATGGAGTCTTTAGGGTTTTTAATGTACAGTATCATGTCATCTGCAAATAGTGACAATTTGACTTCTTCTTTGCCAATCTGGATGCCTTGTATGTCTTTGTTTTGTCTGATTGCTGTGGCTAGGACCTCCAGTACTATGTTGAATAACAGTGGAGAGAGTGGGCATCCTTGTCTTGTTCCCGATCTTAGATGAAAGCTTTCAGCGTCTCGCCGTTAAGTATGATGTTAGCTGTGGGTTTGTCATATATAGCCTTTATGATGTTGAGGTACTTGCCCTCTATACCCATTTGTTGAGAGTTTTAATCAGGAATGGATGCTGAATTTTGTCAAATGCTTTTTCAGCATCTATGGAGATGATCATGTGGTTTTGTTCTTCTTTTTGTT